>OX376670.1:13943880-14492563 GCA_947386135.1 Melanchra persicariae | reverse complement strand
TAACCTAACCTAACCTAACCTAACCTAACCTAACCTAACCTAACCTAACCTAACCTAACCTAACCTAACCTAACCTAACCTAACCTAACCTAACCTAACCTAACCTAACCTAACCTAACCTAACCTAACCTAACCTAACCTAACCTAACCTAACCTAACCTAACCTAACCTAACCTAACCTAACCTAACCTAACCTAACCTAACCTAACCTAACCTAACCTAACCTAACCTAACCTAACCTAACCTAACCTAACCTAACCTAACCTAACCTAACCTAACCTAACCTAACCTAACCTAACCTAACCTAACCTAACCTAACCTAACCTAACCTAACCTAACCTAACCTAACCTAACCTAACCTAACCTAACCTAACCTAACCTAACCTAACCTAACCTAACCTAACCTAACCTAACCTAACCTAACCTAACCTAACCTAACCTAACCTAACCTAACCTAACCTAACCTAACCTAACCTAACCTAACCTAACCTAACCTAACCTAACCTAACCTAACCTAACCTAACCTAACCTAACCTAACCTAACCTAACCTAACCTAACCTAACCTAACCTAACCTAACCTAACCTAACCTAACCTAACCTAACCTAACCTAACCTAACCTAACCTAACCTAACCTAACCTAACCTAACCTAACCTAACCTAACCTAACCTAACCTAACCTAACCTAACCTAACCTAACCTAACCTAACCTAACCTAACCTAACCTAACCTAACCTAACCTAACCTAACCTAACCTAACCTAACCTAACCTAACCTAACCTAACCTAACCTAACCTAACCTAACCTAACCTAACCTAACCTAACCTAACCTAACCTAACCTAACCTAACCTAACCTAACCTAACCTAACCTAACCTAACCTAACCTAACCTAACCTAACCTAACCTAACCTAACCTAACCTAACCTAACCTAACCTAACCTAACCTAACCTAACCTAACCTAACCTAACCTAACCTAACCTAACCTAACCTAACCTAACCTAACCTAACCTAACCTAACCTAACCTAACCTAACCTAACCTAACCTAACCTAACCTAACCTAACCTAACCTAACCTAACCTAACCTAACCTAACCTAACCTAACCTAACCTAACCTAACCTAACCTAACCTAACCTAACCTAACCTAACCTAACCTAACCTAACCTAACCTAACCTAACCTAACCTAACCTAACCTAACCTAACCTAACCTAACCTAACCTAACCTAACCTAACCTAACCTAACCTAACCTAACCTAACCTAACCTAACCTAACCTAACCTAACCTAACCTAACCTAACCTAACCTAACCTAACCTAACCTAACCTAACCTAACCTAACCTAACCTAACCTAACCTAACCTAACCTAACCTAACCTAACCTAACCTAACCTAACCTAACCTAACCTAACCTAACCTAACCTAACCTAACCTAACCTAACCTAACCTAACCTAACCTAACCTAACCTAACCTAACCTAACCTAACCTAACCTAACCTAACCTAACCTAACCTAACCTAACCTAACCTAACCTAACCTAACCTAACCTAACCTAACCTAACCTAACCTAACCTAACCTAACCTAACCTAACCTAACCTAACCTAACCTATACCTAACCTAACCTAACCTAACCTAACCTAACCTAACCTAACCTAACCTAACCTAACCTAACCTAACCTAACCTAACCTAACCTAACCTAACCTAACCTAACCTAACCTAACCTAACCTAACCTAACCTAACCTAACCTAACCTAACCTAACCTAACCTAACCTAACCTAACCTAACCTAACCTAACCTAACCTAACCTAACCTAACCTAACCTAACCTAACCTAACCTAACCTAACCTAACCTAACCTAACCTAACCTAACCTAACCTAACCTAACCTAACCTAACCTAACCTAACCTAACCTAACCTAACCTAACCTAACCTAACCTAACCTAACCTAACCTAACCTAACCTAACCTAACCTAACCTAACCTAACCTAACCTAACCTAACCTAACCTAACCTAACCTAACCTAACCTAACCTAACCTAACCTAACCTAACCTAACCTAACCTAACCTAACCTAACCTAACCTAACCTAACCTAACCTAACCTAACCTAACCTAACCTAACCTAACCTAACCTAACCTAACCTAACCTAACCTAACCTAACCTAACCTAACCTAACCTAACCTAACCTAACCTAACCTAACCTAACCTAACCTAACCTAACCTAACCTAACCTAACCTAACCTAACCTAACCTAACCTAACCTAACCTAACCTAACCTAACCTAACCTAACCTAACCTAACCTAACCTAACCTAACCTAACCTAACCTAACCTAACCTAACCTAACCTAACCTAACCTAACCTAACCTAACCTAACCTAACCTAACCTAACCTAACCTAACCTAACCTAACCTAACCTAACCTAACCTAACCTAACCTAACCTAACCTAACCTAACCTAACCTAACCTAACCTAACCTAACCTAACCTAACCTAACCTAACCTAACCTAACCTAACCTAACCTAACCTAACCTAACCTAACCTAACCTAACCTAACCTAACCTAACCTAACCTAACCTAACCTAACCTAACCTAACCTAACCTAACCTAACCTAACCTAACCTAACCTAACCTAACCTAACCTAACCTAACCTAACCTAACCTAACCTAACCTAACCTAACCTAACCTAACCTAACCTAACCTAACCTAACCTAACCTAACCTAACCTAACCTAACCTAACCTAACCTAACCTAACCTAACCTAACCTAACCTAACCTAACCTAACCTAACCTAACCTAACCTAACCTAACCTAACCTAACCTAACCTAACCTAACCTAACCTAACCTAACCTAACCTAACCTAACCTAACCTAACCTAACCTAACCTAACCTAACCTAACCTAACCTAACCTAACCTAACCTAACCTAACCTAACCTAACCTAACCTAACCTAACCTAACCTAACCTAACCTAACCTAACCTAACCTAACCTAACCTAACCTAACCTAACCTAACCTAACCTAACCTAACCTAACCTAACCTAACCTAACCTAACCTAACCTAACCTAACCTAACCTAACCTAACCTAACCTAACCTAACCTAACCTAACCTAACCTAACCTAACCTAACCTAACCTAACCTAACCTAACCTAACCTAACCTAACCTAACCTAACCTAACCTAACCTAACCTAACCTAACCTAACCTAACCTAACCTAACCTAACCTAACCTAACCTAACCTAACCTAACCTAACCTAACCTAACCTAACCTAACCTAACCTAACCTAACCTAACCTAACCTAACCTAACCTAACCTAACCTAACCTAACCTAACCTAACCTAACCTAACCTAACCTAACCTAACCTAACCTAACCTAACCTAACCTAACCTAACCTAACCTAACCTAACCTAACCTAACCTAACCTAACCTAACCTAACCTAACCTAACCTAACCTAACCTAACCTAACCTAACCTAACCTAACCTAACCTAACCTAACCTAACCTAACCTAACCTAACCTAACCTAACCTAACCTAACCTAACCTAACCTAACCTAACCTAACCTAACCTAACCTAACCTAACCTAACCTAACCTAACCTAACCTAACCTAACCTAACCTAACCTAACCTAACCTAACCTAACCTAACCTAACCTAACCTAACCTAACCTAACCTAACCTAACCTAACCTAACCTAACCTAACCTAACCTAACCTAACCTAACCTAACCTAACCTAACCTAACCTAACCTAACCTAACCTAACCTAACCTAACCTAACCTAACCTAACCTAACCTAACCTAACCTAACCTAACCTAACCTAACCTAACCTAACCTAACCTAACCTAACCTAACCTAACCTAACCTAACCTAACCTAACCTAACCTAACCTAACCTAACCTAACCTAACCTAACCTAACCTAACCTAACCTAACCTAACCTAACCTAACCTAACCTAACCTAACCTAACCTAACCTAACCTAACCTAACCTAACCTAACCTAACCTAACCTAACCTAACCTAACCTAACCTAACCTAACCTAACCTAACCTAACCTAACCTAACCTAACCTAACCTAACCTAACCTAACCTAACCTAACCTAACCTAACCTAACCTAACCTAACCTAACCTAACCTAACCTAACCTAACCTAACCTAACCTAACCTAACCTAACCTAACCTAACCTAACCTAACCTAACCTAACCTAACCTAACCTAACCTAACCTAACCTAACCTAACCTAACCTAACCTAACCTAACCTAACCTAACCTAACCTAACCTAACCTAACCTAACCTAACCTAACCTAACCTAACCTAACCTAACCTAACCTAACCTAACCTAACCTAACCTAACCTAACCTAACCTAACCTAACCTAACCTAACCTAACCTAACCTAACCTAACCTAACCTAACCTAACCTAACCTAACCTAACCTAACCTAACCTAACCTAACCTAACCTAACCTAACCTAACCTAACCTAACCTAACCTAACCTAACCTAACCTAACCTAACCTAACCTAACCTAACCTAACCTAACCTAACCTAACCTAACCTAACCTAACCTAACCTAACCTAACCTAACCTAACCTAACCTAACCTAACCTAACCTAACCTAACCTAACCTAACCTAACCTAACCTAACCTAACCTAACCTAACCTAACCTAACCTAACCTAACCTAACCTAACCTAACCTAACCTAACCTAACCTAACCTAACCTAACCTAACCTAACCTAACCTAACCTAACCTAACCTAACCTAACCTAACCTAACCTAACCTAACCTAACCTAACCTAACCTAACCTAACCTAACCTAACCTAACCTAACCTAACCTAACCTAACCTAACCTAACCTAACCTAACCTAACCTAACCTAACCTAACCTAACCTAACCTAACCTAACCTAACCTAACCTAACCTAACCTAACCTAACCTAACCTAACCTAACCTAACCTAACCTAACCTAACCTAACCTAACCTAACCTAACCTAACCTAACCTAACCTAACCTAACCTAACCTAACCTAACCTAACCTAACCTAACCTAACCTAACCTAACCTAACCTAACCTAACCTAACCTAACCTAACCTAACCTAACCTAACCTAACCTAACCTAACCTAACCTAACCTAACCTAACCTAACCTAACCTAACCTAACCTAACCTAACCTAACCTAACCTAACCTAACCTAACCTAACCTAACCTAACCTAACCTAACCTAACCTAACCTAACCTAACCTAACCTAACCTAACCTAACCTAACCTAACCTAACCTAACCTAACCTAACCTAACCTAACCTAACCTAACCTAACCTAACCTAACCTAACCTAACCTAACCTAACCTAACCTAACCTAACCTAACCTAACCTAACCTAACCTAACCTAACCTAACCTAACCTAACCTAACCTAACCTAACCTAACCTAACCTAACCTAACCTAACCTAACCTAACCTAACCTAACCTAACCTAACCTAACCTAACCTAACCTAACCTAACCTAACCTAACCTAACCTAACCTAACCTAACCTAACCTAACCTAACCTAACCTAACCTAACCTAACCTAACCTAACCTAACCTAACCTAACCTAACCTAACCTAACCTAACCTAACCTAACCTAACCTAACCTAACCTAACCTAACCTAACCTAACCTAACCTAACCTAACCTAACCTAACCTAACCTAACCTAACCTAACCTAACCTAACCTAACCTAACCTAACCTAACCTAACCTAACCTAACCTAACCTAACCTAACCTAACCTAACCTAACCTAACCTAACCTAACCTAACCTAACCTAACCTAACCTAACCTAACCTAACCTAACCTAACCTAACCTAACCTAACCTAACCTAACCTAACCTAACCTAACCTAACCTAACCTAACCTAACCTAACCTAACCTAACCTAACCTAACCTAACCTAACCTAACCTAACCTAACCTAACCTAACCTAACCTAACCTAACCTAACCTAACCTAACCTAACCTAACCTAACCTAACCTAACCTAACCTAACCTAACCTAACCTAACCTAACCTAACCTAACCTAACCTAACCTAACCTAACCTAACCTAACCTAACCTAACCTAACCTAACCTAACCTAACCTAACCTAACCTAACCTAACCTAACCTAACCTAACCTAACCTAACCTAACCTAACCTAACCTAACCTAACCTAACCTAACCTAACCTAACCTAACCTAACCTAACCTAACCTAACCTAACCTAACCTAACCTAACCTAACCTAACCTAACCTAACCTAACCTAACCTAACCTAACCTAACCTAACCTAACCTAACCTAACCTAACCTAACCTAACCTAACCTAACCTAACCTAACCTAACCTAACCTAACCTAACCTAACCTAACCTAACCTAACCTAACCTAACCTAACCTAACCTAACCTAACCTAACCTAACCTAACCTAACCTAACCTAACCTAACCTAACCTAACCTAACCTAACCTAACCTAACCTAACCTAACCTAACCTAACCTAACCTAACCTAACCTAACCTAACCTAACCTAACCTAACCTAACCTAACCTAACCTAACCTAACCTAACCTAACCTAACCTAACCTAACCTAACCTAACCTAACCTAACCTAACCTAACCTAACCTAACCTAACCTAACCTAACCTAACCTAACCTAACCTAACCTAACCTAACCTAACCTAACCTAACCTAACCTAACCTAACCTAACCTAACCTAACCTAACCTAACCTAACCTAACCTAACCTAACCTAACCTAACCTAACCTAACCTAACCTAACCTAACCTAACCTAACCTAACCTAACCTAACCTAACCTAACCTAACCTAACCTAACCTAACCTAACCTAACCTAACCTAACCTAACCTAACCTAACCTAACCTAACCTAACCTAACCTAACCTAACCTAACCTAACCTAACCTAACCTAACCTAACCTAACCTAACCTAACCTAACCTAACCTAACCTAACCTAACCTAACCTAACCTAACCTAACCTAACCTAACCTAACCTAACCTAACCTAACCTAACCTAACCTAACCTAACCTAACCTAACCTAACCTAACCTAACCTAACCTAACCTAACCTAACCTAACCTAACCTAACCTAACCTAACCTAACCTAACCTAACCTAACCTAACCTAACCTAACCTAACCTAACCTAACCTAACCTAACCTAACCTAACCTAACCTAACCTAACCTAACCTAACCTAACCTAACCTAACCTAACCTAACCTAACCTAACCTAACCTAACCTAACCTAACCTAACCTAACCTAACCTAACCTAACCTAACCTAACCTAACCTAACCTAACCTAACCTAACCTAACCTAACCTAACCTAACCTAACCTAACCTAACCTAACCTAACCTAACCTAACCTAACCTAACCTAACCTAACCTAACCTAACCTAACCTAACCTAACCTAACCTAACCTAACCTAACCTAACCTAACCTAACCTAACCTAACCTAACCTAACCTAACCTAACCTAACCTAACCTAACCTAACCTAACCTAACCTAACCTAACCTAACCTAACCTAACCTAACCTAACCTAACCTAACCTAACCTAACCTAACCTAACCTAACCTAACCTAACCTAACCTAACCTAACCTAACCTAACCTAACCTAACCTAACCTAACCTAACCTAACCTAACCTAACCTAACCTAACCTAACCTAACCTAACCTAACCTAACCTAACCTAACCTAACCTAACCTAACCTAACCTAACCTAACCTAACCTAACCTAACCTAACCTAACCTAACCTAACCTAACCTAACCTAACCTAACCTAACCTAACCTAACCTAACCTAACCTAACCTAACCTAACCTAACCTAACCTAACCTAACCTAACCTAACCTAACCTAACCTAACCTAACCTAACCTAACCTAACCTAACCTAACCTAACCTAACCTAACCTAACCTAACCTAACCTAACCTAACCTAACCTAACCTAACCTAACCTAACCTAACCTAACCTAACCTAACCTAACCTAACCTAACCTAACCTAACCTAACCTAACCTAACCTAACCTAACCTAACCTAACCTAACCTAACCTAACCTAACCTAACCTAACCTAACCTAACCTAACCTAACCTAACCTAACCTAACCTAACCTAACCTAACCTAACCTAACCTAACCTAACCTAACCTAACCTAACCTAACCTAACCTAACCTAACCTAACCTAACCTAACCTAACCTAACCTAACCTAACCTAACCTAACCTAACCTAACCTAACCTAACCTAACCTAACCTAACCTAACCTAACCTAACCTAACCTAACCTAACCTAACCTAACCTAACCTAACCTAACCTAACCTAACCTAACCTAACCTAACCTAACCTAACCTAACCTAACCTAACCTAACCTAACCTAACCTAACCTAACCTAACCTAACCTAACCTAACCTAACCTAACCTAACCTAACCTAACCTAACCTAACCTAACCTAACCTAACCTAACCTAACCTAACCTAACCTAACCTAACCTAACCTAACCTAACCTAACCTAACCTAACCTAACCTAACCTAACCTAACCTAACCTAACCTAACCTAACCTAACCTAACCTAACCTAACCTAACCTAACCTAACCTAACCTAACCTAACCTAACCTAACCTAACCTAACCTAACCTAACCTAACCTAACCTAACCTAACCTAACCTAACCTAACCTAACCTAACCTAACCTAACCTAACCTAACCTAACCTAACCTAACCTAACCTAACCTAACCTAACCTAACCTAACCTAACCTAACCTAACCTAACCTAACCTAACCTAACCTAACCTAACCTAACCTAACCTAACCTAACCTAACCTAACCTAACCTAACCTAACCTAACCTAACCTAACCTAACCTAACCTAACCTAACCTAACCTAACCTAACCTAACCTAACCTAACCTAACCTAACCTAACCTAACCTAACCTAACCTAACCTAACCTAACCTAACCTAACCTAACCTAACCTAACCTAACCTAACCTAACCTAACCTAACCTAACCTAACCTAACCTAACCTAACCTAACCTAACCTAACCTAACCTAACCTAACCTAACCTAACCTAACCTAACCTAACCTAACCTAACCTAACCTAACCTAACCTAACCTAACCTAACCTAACCTAACCTAACCTAACCTAACCTAACCTAACCTAACCTAACCTAACCTAACCTAACCTAACCTAACCTAACCTAACCTAACCTAACCTAACCTAACCTAACCTAACCTAACCTAACCTAACCTAACCTAACCTAACCTAACCTAACCTAACCTAACCTAACCTAACCTAACCTAACCTAACCTAACCTAACCTAACCTAACCTAACCTAACCTAACCTAACCTAACCTAACCTAACCTAACCTAACCTAACCTAACCTAACCTAACCTAACCTAACCTAACCTAACCTAACCTAACCTAACCTAACCTAACCTAACCTAACCTAACCTAACCTAACCTAACCTAACCTAACCTAACCTAACCTAACCTAACCTAACCTAACCTAACCTAACCTAACCTAACCTAACCTAACCTAACCTAACCTAACCTAACCTAACCTAACCTAACCTAACCTAACCTAACCTAACCTAACCTAACCTAACCTAACCTAACCTAACCTAACCTAACCTAACCTAACCTAACCTAACCTAACCTAACCTAACCTAACCTAACCTAACCTAACCTAACCTAACCTAACCTAACCTAACCTAACCTAACCTAACCTAACCTAACCTAACCTAACCTAACCTAACCTAACCTAACCTAACCTAACCTAACCTAACCTAACCTAACCTAACCTAACCTAACCTAACCTAACCTAACCTAACCTAACCTAACCTAACCTAACCTAACCTAACCTAACCTAACCTAACCTAACCTAACCTAACCTAACCTAACCTAACCTAACCTAACCTAACCTAACCTAACCTAACCTAACCTAACCTAACCTAACCTAACCTAACCTAACCTAACCTAACCTAACCTAACCTAACCTAACCTAACCTAACCTAACCTAACCTAACCTAACCTAACCTAACCTAACCTAACCTAACCTAACCTAACCTAACCTAACCTAACCTAACCTAACCTAACCTAACCTAACCTAACCTAACCTAACCTAACCTAACCTAACCTAACCTAACCTAACCTAACCTAACCTAACCTAACCTAACCTAACCTAACCTAACCTAACCTAACCTAACCTAACCTAACCTAACCTAACCTAACCTAACCTAACCTAACCTAACCTAACCTAACCTAACCTAACCTAACCTAACCTAACCTAACCTAACCTAACCTAACCTAACCTAACCTAACCTAACCTAACCTAACCTAACCTAACCTAACCTAACCTAACCTAACCTAACCTAACCTAACCTAACCTAACCTAACCTAACCTAACCTAACCTAACCTAACCTAACCTAACCTAACCTAACCTAACCTAACCTAACCTAACCTAACCTAACCTAACCTAACCTAACCTAACCTAACCTAACCTAACCTAACCTAACCTAACCTAACCTAACCTAACCTAACCTAACCTAACCTAACCTAACCTAACCTAACCTAACCTAACCTAACCTAACCTAACCTAACCTAACCTAACCTAACCTAACCTAACCTAACCTAACCTAACCTAACCTAACCTAACCTAACCTAACCTAACCTAACCTAACCTAACCTAACCTAACCTAACCTAACCTAACCTAACCTAACCTAACCTAACCTAACCTAACCTAACCTAACCTAACCTAACCTAACCTAACCTAACCTAACCTAACCTAACCTAACCTAACCTAACCTAACCTAACCTAACCTAACCTAACCTAACCTAACCTAACCTAACCTAACCTAACCTAACCTAACCTAACCTAACCTAACCTAACCTAACCTAACCTAACCTAACCTAACCTAACCTAACCTAACCTAACCTAACCTAACCTAACCTAACCTAACCTAACCTAACCTAACCTAACCTAACCTAACCTAACCTAACCTAACCTAACCTAACCTAACCTAACCTAACCTAACCTAACCTAACCTAACCTAACCTAACCTAACCTAACCTAACCTAACCTAACCTAACCTAACCTAACCTAACCTAACCTAACCTAACCTAACCTAACCTAACCTAACCTAACCTAACCTAACCTAACCTAACCTAACCTAACCTAACCTAACCTAACCTAACCTAACCTAACCTAACCTAACCTAACCTAACCTAACCTAACCTAACCTAACCTAACCTAACCTAACCTAACCTAACCTAACCTAACCTAACCTAACCTAACCTAACCTAACCTAACCTAACCTAACCTAACCTAACCTAACCTAACCTAACCTAACCTAACCTAACCTAACCTAACCTAACCTAACCTAACCTAACCTAACCTAACCTAACCTAACCTAACCTAACCTAACCTAACCTAACCTAACCTAACCTAACCTAACCTAACCTAACCTAACCTAACCTAACCTAACCTAACCTAACCTAACCTAACCTAACCTAACCTAACCTAACCTAACCTAACCTAACCTAACCTAACCTAACCTAACCTAACCTAACCTAACCTAACCTAACCTAACCTAACCTAACCTAACCTAACCTAACCTAACCTAACCTAACCTAACCTAACCTAACCTAACCTAACCTAACCTAACCTAACCTAACCTAACCTAACCTAACCTAACCTAACCTAACCTAACCTAACCTAACCTAACCTAACCTAACCTAACCTAACCTAACCTAACCTAACCTAACCTAACCTAACCTAACCTAACCTAACCTAACCTAACCTAACCTAACCTAACCTAACCTAACCTAACCTAACCTAACCTAACCTAACCTAACCTAACCTAACCTAACCTAACCTAACCTAACCTAACCTAACCTAACCTAACCTAACCTAACCTAACCTAACCTAACCTAACCTAACCTAACCTAACCTAACCTAACCTAACCTAACCTAACCTAACCTAACCTAACCTAACCTAACCTAACCTAACCTAACCTAACCTAACCTAACCTAACCTAACCTAACCTAACCTAACCTAACCTAACCTAACCTAACCTAACCTAACCTAACCTAACCTAACCTAACCTAACCTAACCTAACCTAACCTAACCTAACCTAACCTAACCTAACCTAACCTAACCTAACCTAACCTAACCTAACCTAACCTAACCTAACCTAACCTAACCTAACCTAACCTAACCTAACCTAACCTAACCTAACCTAACCTAACCTAACCTAACCTAACCTAACCTAACCTAACCTAACCTAACCTAACCTAACCTAACCTAACCTAACCTAACCTAACCTAACCTAACCTAACCTAACCTAACCTAACCTAACCTAACCTAACCTAACCTAACCTAACCTAACCTAACCTAACCTAACCTAACCTAACCTAACCTAACCTAACCTAACCTAACCTAACCTAACCTAACCTAACCTAACCTAACCTAACCTAACCTAACCTAACCTAACCTAACCTAACCTAACCTAACCTAACCTAACCTAACCTAACCTAACCTAACCTAACCTAACCTAACCTAACCTAACCTAACCTAACCTAACCTAACCTAACCTAACCTAACCTAACCTAACCTAACCTAACCTAACCTAACCTAACCTAACCTAACCTAACCTAACCTAACCTAACCTAACCTAACCTAACCTAACCTAACCTAACCTAACCTAACCTAACCTAACCTAACCTAACCTAACCTAACCTAACCTAACCTAACCTAACCTAACCTAACCTAACCTAACCTAACCTAACCTAACCTAACCTAACCTAACCTAACCTAACCTAACCTAACCTAACCTAACCTAACCTAACCTAACCTAACCTAACCTAACCTAACCTAACCTAACCTAACCTAACCTAACCTAACCTAACCTAACCTAACCTAACCTAACCTAACCTAACCTAACCTAACCTAACCTAACCTAACCTAACCTAACCTAACCTAACCTAACCTAACCTAACCTAACCTAACCTAACCTAACCTAACCTAACCTAACCTAACCTAACCTAACCTAACCTAACCTAACCTAACCTAACCTAACCTAACCTAACCTAACCTAACCTAACCTAACCTAACCTAACCCAGTAACCGATCTAAAGTCGTCACATCAACATCAGCTCCGCGTTAAAAATTCGCTAAAATTACACGCGTTGAGTTAAGTGCGCCAAAAGTTTAGTGTCTAGTCTAGTGGAATTGTGCAGTGTTGATTCACCGGGAAACGTGTGGGCAAGTGTCTACCACCTTGGGTTGCGGAGCAGGACCTTCAAAACTTCAGAGAGGAATAACGCGGGAAAGGTAATAGGAATCGTTTTGCAAACAATATTCCTGGAAGACGCGGCAAGGGCAAATCCATCGACATCAGGATCATCAAAATCGGAGCAGGGACTTGGGAGTTATTGAGGCGCAAAAAACACCAAAAACACGTGGTTTTGTGTTAAAAACAACCTCACTTTTAACCACGTGTTTTTTCCGACACGAGGCGCGACGTAAAAGCCAGTCATACCTGCCAGTACTGAAGACTCCGAAGCCGGCCGAGGAATCTCTCTGCAGACCAGCCATCAGCGTGACGACTCCGCAAATCACATCAAGGTAAGCCCCGAGGGAACTCCTGAACCCCTTGTCGTAGCCCCCTCGAGCTTGGGCTCATCCTACTTGGGACTTCGAGATCTTACCCCAACCGACAGGGGTTCCATCACCCCTACACCCCCCGCACTCCCCTCAAACCCTCCCCATCCCCCCCACCCGTGTATAAATCCCCCCTCAAACACTAACCCCCCCACGACCCCCCCTCCCCCTCGACCCCACCTACCCTTGACCCCCCTCGACTCCCCCCCCCGAGCCCCCCCCCCCATCGGCCTCCTCACGAAACCCCCCCCTCCCCCCTCCCCCCTCAGGGCTACCTCACCCCCCCGCGGTCTAACTTCTTTCCTGTTGGAGCTAGAGGGCCGAGTTTGGGCTCGTTTGAAGGGGCTTGAAGAGTTCTTTCATCTGGCCCCATCCGAATCGAAAAATTCGGCACCACACACGAGCATCAATCCGGTGGCACCGTAGGATTCCACTGGGAACCACCATCAGAGCGCACACAGAGCTCACAACATCGAGCTCTGATAGCATCGGGCTCCTCATCGGACACCAGACGCAGAACACCAGCGGAAGTATCCGTGAGTCCATCAAATTTGTATAAAAAAAAAAAAAAAAAAAAAAAAAAAAAAAAAATTATATCAACAACCATAGATTACCAAAACAAAGAAGTCATCTTTAGGAATTTTTCGTATATTGTAACTAACTTAAGTACAGCACAGCCGTTTTTATTTTGTATTTTGCTTTTCTTTTTACCCATTTTTGTAACCGTACTAACCAACTTTATAACCCCCTTTTCCAAATAACTCGTACAACAACATGTCTTCCAAGCAGTCCACCACCTCCCGAAAACTGACCACGGAAGCCGCAAAAGCCCCTAAATCCCTTAGGGAGAAAGTACTCAAAAATACGGCCAAGTCAGTTGTCTCGGAACAGTCGGCGCGTCCGATGCATACGCCCCAGGTGTCAAAGGCTTCGTCGGAACCGGACATAACCAACAGGACACCACCAGTACCAGCAATGTCCGAGACAAACTCCGAAGATCGTAGGGTCGCAGAAATAATAATAAACTGGGAACAGTGTGGTATCTCCCCCCCCCGCCAGATCATCTCGGACGAGGAAAGCTCGGTGGCCTCCTCAGTGAGCCAAGCCCCCACCAGTGGGCGACCGAGCCTCCTCTACCGAACGCCGAGAAGAGGTACAGGGGTGGAGATGGATCTCGCCACGCGTGAGGCCAACGATCTCCTCCAAAAAGGGAAGGACGCCTTGGAAGCAGCAGGCAATATGAAGAGGGAGTGCAAGGCCACAGCCCATGAATGCCTTCAGGGCCTCTACGAGATAGCCCTGTCACTCGCTGACTCGAGAGCACGTCACAAATTCAACCTCGAGAAGGAGCGCTCTCGACACGCACAAGAGCTTGTGCGGGTCGAGAGAGCTCATACTCGCGAATTAATGACGATGAAGGTCGAGCTCTCCCTCTTGAAGACCGACGTCTCTGAAACCAGAAAAGAGGCAAAAGGGATCCGGGAATGGCTGGGTCACGAGACCCTTGAAGCTTTCAACGGCATCAAGGAGGTAAAGAAGGAACTAACATCTGCGAGTCTCCAGAACCAGAAGGAGCACGAGAAGACGAGACAAGAAAGTGCAAGAGCTCCGGGGGATCCTAAGTCGGATTCAACGGGGACCGGCCTTTCACGTCTCGAAACAAACGTGACCAGCATTGCAAACCAGCTGGACGTGCTCCGAAAGGCTCTGGAAAGGCTCAAGGAAGACCTAAGCCAGCCTAGGACCGTGCAGCCGAACTTTAGTAGCCCAGAGACAGAGACGGGCTTACTGACTGCCGCACTTTTCGAAGAGGAGATGGGGAAGCTGCGTGCACAATTGGAGGCCATCGAGAGCAGGCCTATGGTCTCCCTCCCACCACCACAACCACCACTCAACATCACACCACACCTGCAACCACTGACCGAAAGGCTGGAGATGGTCTCAGCAGATCTCCGCGAACTGCGCGAGAAAGAACCGACGATCCAGGCGCCTCTGGCGCTGAATCTGGAAGCGGAACTAGCAGTCACGGAGGTAAAAAAGACCCTCCTAAATATTGAAAAAGGGGTAGCGGAATTAGGCAAAGCGGACAAACCGCTCTTACAACAACAACAGAGCCCGAAAACCTTTGCCCAGGTCGCCAGCACTCCAAAGCCCCCGAAACCACCTACCCAACCCAACCATACTTTGATCGTCTCGTCAACGGACCCCCGGCACACTGGGGACAACGTAATCGAGAGGATCAGAACTGCCCTGGACCTTAAGACTAGTGGAGCCCGCGTTGACACAGTCCGGAAGGCACGGAACCAGAAAGTGGTACTGAGGTGCGCCAGCAAGTCAGATTTGAACATGATCAGAGATCAGTTCAAGTCAAACGCGGGGCTGAAGGTCCAGGAGCCGAAACCACAAAATCCCTTAGTGTGCATCAAGGGAGTGCTGTCCAGCTACAGCGACGAGGAGATAGTCGAACTTCTGCAGGCTCAGAACAAACACCTTCTGAAGGACGTCGCTGTGGATGGACACACCATAAGAGTGCGTTACAGGAAGCGCGCGAGAAACCCCCATGAGTGCCACCCTGTTCTGGAACTCTCCCCGGAGCTCTGGAAGTGCTATACGCAGGTGCAGAAGGTGCACGTGGGCATCAGGCGCTGCTCGATCGAGGACCAGTCCCCGCTGGTACAGTGCTCAAAATGCCTTGCATACGGTCATAACAGAACCTTATGCAAGGCCGGCAAAGAAGCATGCAGCTACTGCAGCGGTGCGCATGGCAGTGGGGACTGCCTCACTCGAGCTGACGGCGGGATGCCCACTTGCATCAACTGCAAGTTGGCACACAGGATGGACACCGACCTGGCACATACAGCGTTCAGCGAAGACTGCCCGGAACGGCAAAAATGGGATGGTATAGCGAGGTCGCGCGTTTCCTATTGCTAAGGGCGACCAAGATAACACAAGTCAACCAGTCACCCTTCAAAACACAATAAGACCGAACTCAAGATTACATTTCATCCAAGTTAATCTTCAGCGCTCCAAGCTGGCCACGGAAGAACTCAACATGGCGGCTCAGACAAAGGGAGTTTCTGTAGCACTTGTTCAAGAGCCCTATGTAGGAAGAACAGGTGTGATGAAACAAAGCCCTGGCACACAAGTCATCCAGTGCAGCCTCAACCGTCAAAAACCAGTTAAGGCAGCGATCGTTGTCTTCGGTAACAACCTGGAGGTCATCCACGACCCCCAGCTTGTTACCGAGAACATCTCCGCGGTCTTGCTGAAGGCGGGCCAGCTCACCTTTGGGGTGCTATCGGTCTATTTTGAAGGTGACCAAGAAATCGAACCCTACCTTTTGGAAACACACACCACACTACAAAAACTACACACAAACAACATCATAGTGGGAGGAGACATAAACGCCTGGAGCCAGTGGTGGGGAAGCGTCTCCGAAAACCATCGCGGGACGGCGTATAACTCATTTCTCAATGAGCGGGATCTCCAGATCCTAAACACGGGCCAAACACCTACGTTCGAGACCTATAGAGGCGACAGATGGTGCACAAGTCACGTCGACGTGACGGTATGTAGCCTGTCGCTGCTAGGCAAGGTCGAAGAGTGGCGAGTTGAAAGGAGTCTGATAACTTCGGACCACAATGCAATAACCTTCTCGATGCGTTTAGAAAAGGCCCTGGAACCCTTAAGGCCAATCTCGACGCGCATCTACAACACCAAGAAGGCAAAGTGGTCAGACTTCAGCACGCACTTCAAGACCGGCCTGGCGGACGACGACATAACACCAGTCAGAGTATCGGCCGTCTCGAACCCGGGGGATCTGGAGTCACTCATCACAACATATGTAGACAACATCCACCGCTCATGTGAGGAAGCGATCCCAAAACTGGGGTTGCCTAAACACAACGCAAAGCCCCCATGGTGGAACCCTTCTCTAGATCGTCTCCAAAAGGACGCGAGGACGAAGAAGAGAAGGATCCGGAACGCAGCCGCAAGCCGGAGACAATTCACCATCCAAGAATACGTACTGGCTAAGAATACGTATACCACAGCTGCGACGGAAGCAGCCACAACAAACTGGAAGGAGTTCTGCTCGAAGCAGGATCGAGAAAGTATGTGGGACGGCATCTACAGGGTACTAAGGAAGACAGCCAGAAGACAGGACGATGCGCTTCTGAGAAACATCGCAGGCGAGACGCTCAGTCCAGAGCAATCCGCGGATCTTCTGGCAAAAACCTTCTACCCTGATGACTCAACGGATGCCGAACAGCCATACCACACAGCACTGAGGAGGCTAGCGGAGGTAAAGAATCCCCAAGGTCTATCTGCCGACGATCCACCCTTCACAACTGCGGAGCTGGAAATGGTTCTCCAAAACCAAAACCCGAAAAAAGCTCCCGGTCCCGATGGATTAACAGCAGACATTTGCACAGCGGCAATAAACTGCGACAGGGAGGTGTTCCTAGCGATAGCCAACAGATGCCTGTCGCTTTCACATTTCCCAAAGCAGTGGAAGGTCGCCCACGTGTGCATACTCCGCAAGCCAGGAAAGGACGACTATACCAACCCAAAGTCCTACAGACCAATAGGTCTGCTCTCGGTCCTAGGAAAAATCGTCGAGAAGCTCCTAGTAGGCAGACTCCAGTGGCACTTCCTTCCAACACTCAACACAAACCAATACGGTTTCATGCCGCAGCGCGGCACCGAGGACGCCCTCTATGCTCTAATGGGACACTTGCGTGCCGAAATCAAAGCCAAAAAGATCGTGCTTTTGATATCATTGGACATAGAGGGGGCCTTCGATAACGCGTGGTGGCCGGCACTCAAAAGACAGATGGTAAGATGATCGCACTACTCGAGTGGCGAGAGGAGACTCCATTCGTTCAGGCAAGCTCGTTGCTTCAAAGGATCAGGGAAGCCGGAGAACACACGCCGCTTACAGCCCGTACCATAAGCGTTGACGCGATGGAGGTCGGAGGAGAGAGAGGAGACGTCGCTGACCGCTTCGGCTGCTTAAAAGCCTCAGAACATCATGAGGTAGTCGTTTATGAGGACAGAGGGGAAACTCTAAGTTTCCTTAAAGCCCCCAAAGATCCAACAGCCAGCGCGACGAGCTCCACAACAAACCCGACCAAACTAAGCGGATCAGAGAGGGCCCAGCAGAAAGCAGCCGCCGAAAAAGCTGCAGAGGAGCAGAGTGATACCACCAGTCCCGACGCCCGGGCCCAGTTGAGGAGTCGCCTGGAGGCCGTCGGCACTTTTCTCAGCGCACTGCTCCCAAGCACCAGCCGCGCATCACCAACACAGAAACAGGAGGCAGCAGTGGAGAGGTTCTTTAGGAAAACACCCACAAATCCGGTACAAACTAAGCCTACACCAACGAGAGCCGACAAAGGGCAAGTCAGCCCGCCTGTCCTCGCAGTGAACTCGGGCACCACAGACCACGTGAAGAGCGCTTTCCTCGAGTACGTAGCGATCGTAAGAGCGACCAGAGAGGTCAATCTCACGACATGCAGGAAGATCCTGCAGACCTTCCAAAGGAATACAGAAGGACTGCTAGGGGTACTTCTCGAGGAGGCAGAGGCGGCAGTGTACGACAACGTCACATCCCAAGTCATCAAAGGGGAAATGACGGGGTTGTACATGGCAGCCTATAGCGCGAAGAACGGTTTTGTGACCCTGGACGAGGAGGAAACGGAGCGCGTGGGAAAACTAAAATTCAGCACACCAAATGACGACCCGATAGTGGTTACCGCCAAGTGTACCAAGATCATGCTGGACGATAGGATCCTTGAAATGGCACAGTCCATTTTGGGGACCCCGGATACCATGGCATCGAAGGAAATTTGGACGGTACCCAACATCAGGTGGGTAAACGGAGTTCCAGGTTGCGGCAAGACAACCTGGGTGGTAAAACACTTCGATGGGGAGAAAGACGTTGTATCCACCACGACGACCGAAGCTGCCAAAGATCTCAGAGAAAAGCTTACGCACCGCTTAGGAGACCGAGTAAAGACAAAGGTGCGCACTATGGCCTCAATCTTAGTCAACGGGTTCAAGAAAGAAGAGAAATGCTACCGCCTAACGGTAGACGAGGCTCTTATGAACCATTTTGGGGCCATAGTCATGGCAGTAAAGTTGTCAGGAGCCAGCGAGGTTGACCTCATCGGAGACATAAACCAGTTACCATTTTTGGACAGAGAGAACCTTTTCGAGCTAAGGTATACCCGTCCAAACCTGGTGGCTGGTATCACCCAGGAGCTGCTTTGTACGCACCGTAATCCAATGGATGTGGCATATGCACTGAGCGAGATATACTCCGGTATATACTCCTCCAAATCGTCGCTGTCGCGGGTTCACTCGCTGAGCGTAAGGGGGTACACAGGAGCGCAAATACCGAGCACAGCCCAGAATACCCTGTTCCTGGTTCATACGCAAGAGGAGAAAGCTTCTCTCCTCAGCCAGGGATATGGGTCCGGCGAAGGGTCGCGCACCCTAACCATCCACGAGGCCCAGGGCCTGACCTACGACAGCGTAATCATCATCAACACCAAGTCTAGGAGACTCCAGATCCACGACAGCATCTCCCACGCGGTAGTGGCGGTGTCTAGACATACAGTCAGTTGCGTCTACTACACCGATGACGCCGATGACGCCACGGGCCGCTTTGCAAAGAGGGCGATGGATGCGCCTACTAAAACGGTCGTCGAGTACAACTTAAAGACGGCCATGCAGCATCGAGACTCAGTCGTTGTAGAAGCCTTGCTCAGGCTAGCGAAGTCCCTGGTCAGACGACCCACATAGTCCCCATCCCAAAACCCAACGTCAAAAAAGAAATACAAAACCGAAATCAATTCTTCCTGTAACTAAAAAGTAAATTATGTAAAACTGCATGGCAGAGTGAGTCTGTCATACTCACGTAAAAGCACTGCCGATGGTGGCGCTGCGCGTCCGGTCGTTGAGTTCCCTAAAAAATGGTTGAGCTGAGCGGCGCGGGCGTGCGGGTCATGTCTGTGAACGGATGCCGTCGGTCGGTGCCGGTCGGCTCACATTGCCATGCAGTTAACAAATACCTAAACGTTAAAATGTCCCCTAAAAAGTGTAATATTAGTAGTTAAATTAAAATCCATAGTAGTAAATCCTATATTCTTAAAAACTTAATTAATTAAAAAAATAAATAAATACTAAAAAAAAAAAAAAAAAAAAAAAAAAAAAAAAAAAAAAAAAAAAAAAAAATGTTGTTTAAAGTGATGGACTCACGTAGTTCTAAGTTATTATATTAATTCTTAGTTTAATCTGTCTGATGTAAGAGCACGATGTAATTTTAAGAAGTAAAAACAGCAAACAATAATCCAAATTAAAAAAAGGCGCGGACCACCATGTCCGCGGTAGTAGACTCATCTAAAAAAAAAAAAAAAAAAAAAAACCTAACCTAACCTTTTTTTTTTTTTTTTTTTGCGCTGGGAAAAAATGCATTACGCATACCCTCCCATTGGGGGAATGGGAGGGGTATGTGGGACTCCCCGGGCCAAGGCCCGGTATACCCACTAAAACAACCCAGCGGCATTCCCGCATCGTCTGAGTGGAGGGGGACTGGGAGATCGGCATAGCCTTTACGTCCAGTCCCTCTCCGACGTACGCCCGCCTACACGGCGGGCCCTACACGCGCTCCCCTTGAGGGGGGAGGGCCGGGAATGACCGGCGGAGGTGGTGTAGAGTGCAATGCGGGCGGAGGCGCCCCCGGGCCTGTCGCCCACCTATCACCACCATGAGGAGGGAGAAGACGGCGTCTTCTCCGACCTCTTCTCCGCCTTCGGAGCGGCGCTGCGAGAGGGTCGTCCTCACGCGCGCGCTCCGCCGCCTCCTTTTGCGAGATGACGTCCTCGCAAAAGGAAGCGACCGCTGCCCAGGACCCCTCACTCTCCAGCATAGAGTTGACCACGCTGGGAAGTGAGAGGTCCTGTCCGATCTCCGCAGTCAGACTACGGCGCGGCTCAGACCAAGCCGGGCACACCTCGAGCGTGTGCTGTGCCGTGTCCTCCGCCGCGCCGCAGTCGTGGCACGCCGGAGTCTCCTCCCTCCCGATCCGGTGCAGGTGCGTGCCGAAACAGCCGTGGCCTGACAGCACCTGCACCAGACGGAATGAGAGGAAACCGTGGGGCCGCTCGAGCCAGTCCCGCAGGACTGGGCCGAGCGCGTCCAGGGTTCGGCGGCCAAAAGTGGCGGAGGCGAGGTCCTGCGTCCAATGGACGATGATGGCGTCCCTCGCCTCCCGCCGCACGGCCTCCCGCTCTTCCGCGACGGGGCGCTCCCCGAGGGCTTTCCGCCGCGCCGTCCATTCGTACACTCTGGCGAGCACCCACGCCTCCAACTCCCAGGGAGGGGTGCCAGCCAGAGCGCACGCCGTCGAAAAGCCCACCGAGCGGTAGGCCCTCGCCACCCGCAGTGCAATGGCCCTTTGGGGCCGGCGCATCGCCGTCGCGTTCTCCCTCCTATGCAGGGAGTCTGCCCAGATGGGGGCCCCGTACAAGGCCATGCTTCGCAAGATGCCGGCATACAGGCGCCGGCATCGCGCACTGGGCCCTCCCAGGTTCGGGAGGAGCCAGGAGAGGGCGTCCGCAGCCCTCAGCAGGCGCGTCGACAGCCCGCTGAAATGTGGGCCGAAGCGCCACCTGCTGTCCAACACCAGACCCAGATATTTTAATTGGGTCTGGACACCAACCCTGGCGCCCTCCACGAAAATGTGGGCGTCAGGAGGGCAGCGCTGCCGAGGCCCGTGAAAGAACACGGCCTCGGTCTTATTCAGCGCCACCCTCAATCCCAGGCTGCGTATCCTCCCCGCCACCAAGGAACCGCCAGCCGATGCCAGACAGGCCGCCTCCCCGAAGTTCCTCCCCCGGGCAGTGAGGAGAGTGTCATCCGCGTAGCAGATGACACTCGTGCCCTGGAGGAGGGCTCCCCGCAGCAGCCAGTCGAAGCCGATGTTCCACAGGGGGGGTCCTAAGACTGACCCCTGCGGAACACCAGACTCCGCGCTGTATCTGCGCAACCTGGCCATTTTGTCGACAAGGAGGACCTCTCGGTCCTCCAGGTAGCTGGCCAGAAGGCTCCGCAAGTATTGGGGCACTCCGTGATATCGGAGTGCCTCCAATATGGTCGAGTGGGGGACGGAGTTGAAGGCGTTGGCTATGTCGAATGACACCGCCAGCACTCCGTCCCCGGCCTCTACCGCCCCCTTCACCTGGCCCTTGAGTAGGGCCAGCGCGTCGATGGTCGAACGCCCCTGTCGGAAACCGAACTGGGCGTCCGACAGGTCCGGCCCTACCCTCCGCAGGTGTCTATTCAGCCGGGAGGCAATGATCCCCTCGAACAATTTACCGACCTCATCGAGCAGAACGATGGGCCGGTATGCCGAGGGGGAATCCGCCGGGCGTCCCTCCTTTCGGAGGAGACATAGCTGCCCCTCCTTCCACAGTTTCGGGAACCTCCCAGCCGTAAGGCATGCGCTGAAGAGGTCCCGAAATCTGTCCTCCATTTGAGCGGCAGCTATGGCCACCACTCGTGCCGGGACGCCGTCCGGCCCAGGGGCCGTCTTCTTGGCGCGGAGGCTGAGAACCCCCGCGTAAAACTCATCCGCCGTCACCGGGGGTACCTCCTCCTCCGGCGGTGAAGCCGCCTCCTGCGGGGGGTCCATCGTTGGTGGGGTGAAGTCGGTCCTGCGCGGAAACAGGGACCGGACCACCCCATCCAGCAACGCCGGCTCGAGGGTCTCCGTCAGTGGGGGACCATGGGGCCGCAGTTGGTTCCGCGCCGCCCTGTATGGTCTCCCATATGGATCCCTGTCGAGACCCTCCAGCATCTCGGCCCTCGCCGAGTCCTTGGCAGCGCCCATAGCCGACTTGAGGACCGTCTGAGCCTCTCTGTAAGAGGCGTAAAGGCGGTCCTCGTCTGCTTGGCTACGGACGCTGCGCCGTCGGCTCCGTGTGTAGGCCCTCCTGGCCGCCACGCAGATGGCCCGGAGCCCCGCCAGTTCCTCCGACCACCAATAGACGGCGCGACGGGGAGGCGGGCGACGGGACCGAGGCATGCTGGAGTTGCAGACCTCGGTCAGGGATCGCCTTAGCCGGACCGCTGCGGCGTCAACGTCCGGGACGTCCTCGACAAGGGGGGGTGACAGCCAGTCCTGGAGGAAGGCCGCCTCCTTGGCTGCCTCCCGGTCCAGGCGAGTTAGAGCCCACCGTGGGAAGGGAGATCTGCCAGAGCGAGCCATCTCCCCCCGGGGGCCCTGGGTGGAGATGTCGAACCGCACATATCGGTGGTCCGACAGGGTCTCCACCGTCTCCACCCGCCAGTTCACGATGCGTGCGGCCAGCACGGGGGTGGCAAACGAGACGTCCACCACCGACCCTCCCTGCTGCCGCACACACGTTTGGACCGCCCCCCTGTTGAGGAGGGAAACACCGCACGACGCCGCCCAGAACTCGACGGCGCGTCCCCGGACGTTGCAGGAGCTAGCCGGATTGCCCCAGGCCACCGACTTGGCGTTCAGGTCGCCCAACACCACGACCTGGCGCGGCGCCGCCCTCCCTATGACTGCAGTGAGGACTTCGAGGAAATCCTCAAAGTCCGAGAGAGGGCGGTTTGGGGAGAAATAGACCCCTACCAGGGCCACACCTCCCCACGCGGCGGCCACGTATCCCGGTCCTCTCTCTAAAAGCGAGAGGGGAGGGGAGTCTGTGGAAGACCGCGTCACAATTGCCACCAGGCCGTCCCGATCGCCCAGCCAATTGCCAGGGACCGAGTAGGGCTCGGCGACCACCGCCAAGTCCACCAACCACTCAGCCATGGTCTGCATCAGCAGGTCTTGGGCTGTTTTGCAGTGGTTGGTGTTCGCCTGGAGGATGCGATGATCGACCCTATCCATCAATCGACATCGCACCCTCCTCCTCCGCCGCCACCGCCGTTCCTGCCTCGGGAACGACGGTGCTAGCAGCAGGCGCGATCGGCGCCTGCGCTTTGCCCCTCTTGGGGGGAGGATTGCACATCCTCCCCCTCGTCACGTGGCCTGCCGGGCAGCCACTGGCGGCACACACTGCGCAGTGCGGCGTGGCGGCCGTGCAGGAGGCGGCTTTGTGGCCCTCCTTGCCGCAGCGGTAGCAGGTCAGAGATCTGTCGACCGTTGAAGGGCACAGGGCTCGGGTGTGCCCTATGCCGCAGCACCTGAAGCAGCGCAGGGGCTGGTCTTCAAGTGCTCGGACTGCACCCGAGCTGAACCCGACCAAGAGCCGTCCCATTCCAAGGACGGCTTTGGCAGCGGCGACCGGGCACTCGAGACGGATAGTTCCCATGCCGCCGCGGCCGGGCCTGATGTCCCGGCCCTGCACCGCTGTGACGCTGCAGCCCCCAATAGCTGCGACCGCCGCCACCACCTCCTCCTTGGTGACCGAGTCGTCAAGATCGGTCACCTCGATGGCCGCCGACTTGACAGGTCGGGCCACCTTGGCCGCGTCCGCAATGACCTCCTGCAGCTTGGCTGCAAAGAGGTCAGCGTTTGCGTTTCCCTCCGCGCCAGGGAACTCGAAAATTCGAGCCCCGGCTTGGGTCCTACGGCAGGAGACTCTGCCGATCCCCAGTTGGGTGGGATCGGCGTTGGCACGCGCCCGCACTAATATGGACGCGTACGTCTCCCCTCGTTCCGCGGCCTCCGCGGTGAGCGTCACGACGACGGCCGCGGACTTTGGGGGAACCAATTTTCCCCTTCTCTTCCCTGTGCCGGTCGCCTGCGACTGGCTGGGAGGCGTGGTGACGGGGGCGACAGGGACGGCCGTTGCCGCCTTCCTGCCCCTGCCCCTCCTCCTTCCCTTCCCAGTCGTTTGCGACTGGCTGGGAGTCACGGTGGCCGTGGTGGCTGCGACAGCAGGGGCGGCTGTCGCCGTCTTCTTTCCTCTGCCCTTCCCCTTCCCGACCACTTCGGTCCAACCCTGCTGGTCGGACGGAGTAGCCGAAGGGAGAAGGGCGTCCTCCCCTTGCGAGGACGGACCCGGCTCGCCTCGCCTCTCGTCCGCGGCAAGCGGCGGTCGGAGGCGCTTCTCCGGCAAGAGCCGGTCCTCAATTCCTGCCAAGCAGGCTCTGGTGAAGGCCCTCTCCTCCATAACCACCTTGCGGATGACGTCCTCAAGGTTGGAGACGGGGGCCTCTGCCGCAGGTGTCGGTTCGGCCTGAATTGGCCGAGCCGTGACGTCGGCCAGCATCTGATGAAGCTGGCTGACCTCTGACTGCAGGCGATCGACCCTCGCCTGCAGCTGCCGCGTTTCTTCGCTCGTCTTTCTTTTGACGAGCTCCTCGATGATGCCGCGCATGCTTGCGGCCCGGCACTTAAGGGCTTTCTGAAATGTGCCCTTGAGGTTGGAGGACTTGGAGGCGACCTCCGCGATCTCCTCCTCGTCCTCCTCCGCCATCCGCTGCAGCTCGGCCAAGGAGTGGTCCGCGTACAGAACGCGGGACGCACCGTACCCGGACTTGGCCCGAGCAGCACGCGCCCGTTGCTCCTTCGCGACGACCCGCTCCTCCAGCTCCTGCTGGTGCAGCTCCCGCCGAGCCAGGTCGAGCTGACGTTGGGCGTCCGCAAGACCCACCTCGTGGGTGTCTGCAGCTATTGACAGCCTTTTGGCTTTCGACCGCCTGGACGAGCCCGAAGAGCCCTCTGACCCATCCTTACGGAAGGCCCGCTTCCGCGACCGAGAGTCGCCCGCATCCGAGACACTCGTGACGGACTGGTCGTCAGAGTCCAAAAACTCGACTGCACCTTCAGAGAAGCTAGCCGCAGACGGCGCGCGGCTAGCCTCTGACGCCGAAGCGTCGGAGTGGCCCTGAAAAGGACCTTTTGGTTGGCCCTGAGAAGGGCCTTTTGGTTGGCCCTGAGAAGGGCCTTTGGGTTGGCCCTGAGAAGGGCCTTTGGGTTGGCCCTGAGAAGGGCCTTTTGGTTGGCCCTGACAAGGGCCTTTGGGTTTTAAAAAAAAAAAAAAAAAACGCCCGAGGGCGTCCCGCGGGGGTATTGGCATAGCCACCGCAGGATCGTAGTTAAAAAGGCAAGATGAATATGTGAACTACGAAAGCACAGAGCACTTTGGCCGAACCCCAGTCTGCCACTCCGTTACGGTGACAGAACTGGGTCGTTTCCAGGGGACGCGACGTGGACGCAAGCTCTGTGGGGGGTCCCCCAACCTAACCTAACCTAACCTTTTTTTTTTTTTTTTTTTTTTGTTTGCGCTGGGAAAAAATGCATTACGCATACCCTCCCATTGGGGGAATGGGAGGGGTATGTGGGACTCCCCGGGCCAAGGCCCGGTATACCCACTAAAACAACCCAGCGGCATTCCCGCATCGTCTGAGTGGAGGGGGACTGGGAGATCGGCACAGCCTTTGCGTCCAGTCCCTCTCCGACGTCTGCCCGCCTACACGGCGGGCCCTGCACGCCCTCCCCGTGAGGAGGGAGGGCCGGGAATGACCGGCGGAGGTGGTGTAGAGCGCAATGCGGGCGGAGGCGCCCCCGCGCCTGTCGCCCGCCTATCACCACCATGAGGAGGGAGAAGACGGCGTCTTCTCCGACCTCTTCTCCGCCTTCGGAGCGGCGCAGCGAGAGGGTCGTCCTCCCGCGCGCGCTCCGCCGCCTCCTTTTGCGAGATGACGTCCTCGCAAAAGGAGGCGACCGCAGCCCAGGACCTCTCACTCTCCAGCATAGAGTTGACCACGCTGGGAAGTGAGAGGTCCTGTCCGATCTCCGCAGTCAGACTACGGCGCGGCTCAGACCAAGCCGGGCACACCTCGAGTGTGTGCTGTGCCGTGTCCTCCGCCGCGCCGCAGTCGTGGCACGCCGGAGTCTCCTCCCTCCCGATCCGGTGCAGTTGCGTGCCGAAACAGCCGTGGCCTGACAGCACCTGCACCAGACGGAATGAGAGGAAACCGTGGGGCCGCTCGATAGGCGCCGGCAACGCGCACTGGGCCCTCCCAGGTTCGGGAGGAGCCAGGAGAGGGCGTCCGCAGCCCTCAACAGGCGCGACGACAGCCCGTTGAAATGCGGGCCGAAGCGCCACCTGCTGTCCAGCACTAGACCCAGATATTTGATCTGGGTCTGGACGCCTACCCTGGCGCCCTCTACGATAATGTGGGCGTCAGGAGGGCAGCGCTGCCGAGGCCCGTGAAAGAACACGGCCTCGGTCTTGTTCAGCGCCACCTTCAACCCCAGGCGGCGGATCCTCCCCGCCACTAATGACCCGCCGGCCGATGCCAGACAGGCCGCCTCCCCGAAGTTCCTCCCCCGGGCAGTGAGGAGAGTGTCATCCGCGTAACAGATGACACTCGTGCCCTGGAGGAGGGCTCCCCGCAGCAGCCAGTCAAAGCCGATGTTCCACAGGGGGGGTCCTAAGACTGACCCCTGCGGAACACCAGACTCCGCGCCATATCGCCGCAACCTGGCCAGTTTGTCGACAAGGAGGACCTCTCGGTCCTCCAAGTAGCTGGCCAGGAGGCTCCGCAAGTATTGGGGCACTCCGTGATATCGGAGTGCCTCCAGTATGGTCGAGTGGGGCACGGAGTTGAAGGCGTTGGCTATGTCGAATGACACCGCCAGCACTCCGTCTCCTGCCTCGACCGCCCCCTTCACCTGGCCCTTGAGTAGGGCCAGCGCGTCGATGGTCGAACGCCCCTGTCGAAAACCGAACTGGGCGTCCGACAGGTCCGGCCCTACCCTCCGCAGGTGGCCATTCAGCCGGGAGGCAATGATCCCCTCGAACAATTTACCGACCTCATCGAGCAGAACGATGGGCCGGTATGCCGAGGGGGAATCCGCCGGGCGTCCCTCTTTTCGGAGGAGGCATAGCCGCCCCTCCTTCCACAGTTTCGGAAACCTCCCAGCCGTAAGGCACGCGCTGAATAGTTCCCGAAATCTGTCCTCCATTTGAGCGGCGGCTATGGCCACCACCCGTGCGGGGACGCCGTCTGGCCCTGGGGCCGTCTTCTTAGCGCGGAGGCTGAGAACCCCCGCGTAGAACTCATCCGCCGTCACCGGGGGTACCTCTTCCTCCGGCGATAAAGCCGCCTCCTGCGGGGGGTCCATCGTTGGTGGGGTGAAGTCGGTCCTGCGCGGAAACAGGGACCGGACCACCCCATCCAGCAACGCCGGCTCGAGGGTCTCCGTCAGTGGGGGACCATGGGGCCGCAGTTGGTTCCGCGCCGCCCTGTATGGTCTCCCATATGGATCCCTGTCGAGACCCTCCAGCATCTCGGCCCTCGCCGAGTCCTTGGCAGCGCCCATAGCCGACTTGAGGACGGTCTGAGCCTCTCTGTAAGAGGCGTAGAGGCGGTCCTCGTCTGCTTGGCTACGGACGCTGCGCCTTCGGCTCCGCGTGTAGGCCCTCCTAGCCGCCACGCAGGTGGCCCGGAGCCCCGCTAGTTCCTCCGACCACCAATAGACGGCGCGACGGGGAGGCGGGCGACGGGACCGAGGCATGCTGGAGTTGCACACCTCGGTCAGGGATCTCTTGAGCCGGACCGCTGCGGCGTCAACGTCCGGGACGTCCTCGACAGGGGGGGGCGACAGCCAGTCCTGGAGGAAGGCCGCCTCCTTGGCTGCCTCCCGGTCCAGGCGAGTGAGAGCCCACCGTGGGAAGGGAGACCTGCTAGAGCGGGCCATCTCCCCCCGGGGGCCCTGGGTGGAGATGTCGAACCGCACATATCGGTGGTCCGACAAGGTCTCCACCGTCTCCACCCGCCAGTTCACGATGCGTGCGGCCAGCACGGGGGTGGCAAACGAGACGTCCACCACCGACCCTCCCTGCCGCCGCACACACGTGTGGACCGCCCCCCTGTTGAGGAGGGACACACCGCACGACGCCGCCCAGAACTCGACGGCGCGTCCCCGGACGTTGCAGGAGGCAGCTGGGTTTCCCCAGGCCACCGACTTGGCGTTCAGGTCGCCCAACACCACGACCTGGCGCGGCGCCGCCCTCCCTACGACTGCAGTGAGGACTTCGAGGAAATCCTCAAAGTCCGAGAGAGGGCGAACCTAACCTAACCTAACCTAACCTTTTTTTTTTTTTTTTTTTTTTTTTTTTTTACGGGGGGAAATCCTCATGGATGTCCTCCGCCCTGGGGCGGGCGGAGGGGTCTGTCAGACTCTTACTGACTAAAACCACCCCGGTGTTCCATCTTCCACCTACGCCGGGGATCGCGGGAACATAGGCGACTTCCGTAATCCCCGGCTGGTGCCGGCCCGCCTCTGCGGGCCACATCTCGTACGCGGGGGGAGTGAGGTGTTTAGCTCCCCCCGCGACGTCAGAGGGGCGCACGGGAACACCACGCGCCGCCACCTCGGGTCCGGATGAATGGGGGGCAACGGACATCCCCAAGTCCGCCGCCCCTGGACCCAATTAGGGGGGCCGAAGGAGGGCAGCGTACGCCCTCCTCCGACGCCCGGTGCGCCTGCTGCGGGCCGGGAGAGCACTCGACATCTCCCTCTCCCTTTCCGCAGCCTCCTTCTGCGCGATGACAGTTTCGCAGAAGGAGACCACCGCGTCCCAGGACTCCTCACCGCCGACCATAGAACATACTACAGCCGGCAGCGAGAGGTCACTGCCTACAACCTAACCTTTTTTTTTTTTTTTTTTTTTTTTTTTTTGTTTGCGCTGGGAAAAAATGCATTACGCATACCCTCCCATTGGGGGAATGGGAGGGGTATGTGGGACTCCCCGGGCTGACCCGGTATACCCACTAAAACAACCCAGCGGCATTCCCGCATCGTCTGAGTGGAGGGGGACTGGGAGATCGGCGTAGCCTTTACGTCCAGTCCCTCTCCGACGTTCGCCCACCTGCACGGCGGGCCCTACACGCCCTCCCCGTGAGGGGGGGAGGGCCGGGAATGACCGGCGAGGGTGGTGTAGAGTGCAGTGCGGGCGAAGGCGCCCCCGCGCCTGTCGCCCGCCTACACCACCATGAGGAGGGAGAAGACAGCGTCTTCTCCGACCTCTTCTCCGCCTTCGGAGCGGCGCAGCGAGAGGGTCGTCCTCTCGCACGCGCTCCGTCGCCCCCTTTTGCGAGATGACGTCCTCGCAAAAGAGGGCGAATGCTGCCGCAGCGGCCACGTATCCCGGTCCCCTCTCGAAAGCGAGAGGGAAGGGGAGTCTGTGGAAGACCGCGACACTATTGGGAGGATGCGATGTTCGACCTAATTAAGTCGACATCGCATCCCCCTCCTCCGCTGCCACCGCCGTTCCAGCCTCGCGAACGACGGTGCTAGCAGCAGGCACGACCGGCGCCTGTGCTTTACCCCTCTTTTGGGGAGGATTGCACATCCTCCCCCTCATCACGTGGCCTGCCGGGCAGCCACTGGCGGCACAGACTGCGCAGTGCGCGAGACCTGTCGACCGCCGACGGGCAAAGGGCTCGGGTGTGTCCGATGCCGCAGCACTTGTAGCAGCGCAGAGGCTGGTCTACAAGTGCCCGGACCGCACCCGAGCTAAAGCCCACAAGAAGCCGTCCTTTATCAAGGACGGCTTTGGCAGCGGCGACTGGGCACTGGAGACGAATAGTGCCCATGCCACCGCGGCCGGGCCTGATGTCCCGGCCGTGCACCGCTGTGACATCGCAGCCCCCAATGGCTGCGACCGCCGCTACCACCTCCTCCTTGGTGACCGAATCGTCGAGGTCGGTCACCTCGATGGCCGCCGACTTGACCGGTCGGGCCACCTTTGCAGCGTCCGCGATGACCTCTTGGAGCTTGGCTGCAAAGAGGTCAGCGTTGGCGCTGCCCTCCGCCCCAGGAAACTCGAAAAGCCGAGCCCCGGTTTGGGTCCTCCGGCAAGAAACTTTGCCGATCCCCAGTTGGGTGGGATCGGCGTTGGCACGCGCCCGCATCAAAATAGACATGTATGTCTCCCCTCGCTCCGCGGCCTCCGCGGTGAGCGTCACTACGACGGCCGCGGTCTTTGGGGGAAACAGTTTCCTCCTGCTCTGCTCCTTGCCAGTCGCCTGCGGCTGGCTGGGCGGCGTGGTCGCGGGGACGGCAGGGACGGCCGTTGCCGCCTTTCTGCCCCTGCCCCTGCCCCTCCTCTTTCCCTTCCCAGTCGCCTTCGACTGGCTGGGCTGCGTGGCGGTGACGGCAGGTACGGCCGTCGCCGTCTTCTTCCCTTTGCCCTTCCCCTTTCGGACCACTTCGGTCCAACCCTGCTGGTCGGACGGAGTAGCCGAAGGGAGAAGGGCGTCCTCCCCTTGCGAGGACGGACCCGGCTCGACTCGCCTCTCGTCCGCGGCAAGCGGTGGTCGGAGGCGCTTCTCCGGTAAGAGCCGGTCCTCAATGCCTGCTAAGCAGGCTCTAGTGAAGGCCCTCTCCTCCATAACCACCTTGCGGAAGACTTCCTCAAGGTTAGAGGTGGGGGCCTCTGCCGCAGGTGTCGGTTCGGCCTGAATTGGCCGAGCCGTGACATCGGCCAGCTTCTGATGAAGCTGGCTGACCTCCGACTGCAGGCGATCGACCCTCGCCTGCAGCTGCCGCGTTTCTTCGCTCGTCTTCCTCTTAACGAGCTCCTCTATGATGCCGCGCATGCTAGCAGCCCGGCACTTAAGGGCCTTCTGGAAGGTGCCCTTTAGATTGGTGGACTTGGAGGCGACCTCCGCGATCTCCTCTTCGTCCTCCTCCGCCATCCGTTGCAGCTCGGCCAAGGAGTGGTCCGCGTACAGAACGCGGGACGCGCCGTACCCGGACTTGGCCCGAGCAGCACGCGCCCGTTGCTCCTTCGCGACGACCCGCTCCTCCAGCTCCTGCTGGTGTAGCGCCCGCCGAGACAGGTCAAGCTGGCGTTGGGCGTCAGCGAGACCCACCACATGGGTGTCCGCGACTGTCGTTGGCCGTTTGGCCCTCGACTGCCTAGCCGAGCCCGAAGAGCCCTCGGACCCGAGGAAGGCCCGTTTCCGCGACCGGGAGTCGCCCGCATCCGAGACGCTTGTGACGGACTCGTCGTCAGAGTCCAAAAACTCGACCGCTTCTTCAGAGAAGATAGCCGCAGACGGCGCACGGCTAGCCTCTGACGCCGAAGCGTCGGAGTGGCCCTGAGAAGGGCCTTTTGGTTGGCCCTGAAAAGGGCCTTTGGGTTGGCCCTGAGAAGGGCCTTTTGGTTGGCCCTGAGAAGGGCCTTTTGGTTGGCCCTGAGAAGGGCCTTTTGGGAGGAAACGCCCGAAGGCGTCCCGCGAAGGTTTTGACATTCCGCAAGATCGTAGCTTAAAACCGCAAGAATAAAATGATAGCTACGAAGCACAGAGCACTTTGGCCGATCCCAGTCTGCCACTCCGTTACGGTGACAGAACTGGGTCGTTTCCAGGGGACGCGACGTGGACGCAAGCTCTGTGGGGGGTCCCCCCCTACAACCTAACCTTTTTTTTTTTTTTTTTTTTTTTTTTTTTTTTTTTGTTTGCGCTGGGAAAAAATGCATTACGCATACCCTCCCATTGGGGAATGGGAGGGGTATGTGGGACTCCCCGGGCCAAGACCCGGTATACCCACTAAAACAACCCAGCGGCATTCCCGCATCGTCTGAGTGGAGGGGGACTGGGAGATCGGCGTAGCCTTTACGTCCAGTCCCTCTCCGACGTTCGCCCGCCTACACGGCGGGCCCTTCATGCCCTCCCCGTGAAGGGGGAGGGCCGGGAATGACCGGCGAGGGTGGTGTAGAGTGCAGTGCGGGCGGAGGCGCCCCCGCGCCTGTCGCCCGCCTACACCACCATGAGGAGGGAGAAGACGGCTTCTTCTCCGACCTCTTCTCCGCCTTCGGAGCGGCGCAGCGAGAGGGTCGTCCTCACGCGCGCGCTCCGTCGCCTCCTTTTGCGAGATGACGTCCTCGCAAAAGGAGGTGAATGCTGCCGCGGCGGCCACGTATCCCGGTCCCCTCTCGAAAGCGAGAGGGGAGGGGAGTCCGTGGAAGACCGCGACACTATTGGGAGGATGCGATGGTCAACCTAATTAAGTCGACATCGCATCCCCCACCTCCGCTGCCACCGCCGTTCCTGCTTCGGAACGCGCGGTGCTAGCAGCAGGCATGATAGGCGCCTGCGCTTTGCCCCTCTTGGGGGGAGGATTGCACATCCTCCCCCTCGTCACGTGGCCTGCCGGGCAGCCGCTGGCAGCACAAACTGTGCAGTGCGGCGTGGCGACCGTGCAGGAGGCGGCTTTGTGGCCCTCCTTGCCGCAGCGGTAGCAGCTCAGAGACCGGTCGACCGCTGACGGGCACAGGACTCGGGTGTGCCCGATGCCGCAGCACCTGTAGCAGCGCAGGGGCTGGTCGGCCAGTGCTCGGACTGCACCCGAGCTGAACCCGACAAGGAGCCGTCCCTTTTCAAGGACGGCTTTGGCAGCGGCGACTGGGCACTCGAGCCTGATAGTGCCCATGCCGCCGCGGCCGGGTCTGATGTCCCGGCCTTGCACCGCCGTGACGCAGCAGGCCCCAATGGCTGCGACCGCCGCCACCACCTCCTCCTTGGTGACCGAATCGTCGAGGTCGGTCACCTCGATGGCCGCCGACTTGACTGGTCGGGCCACCTTGGCAGCGTCCGCGATGACCTCTTGCAGCTTGGCTGCAAAAAGGTCAGCGTTGGCGCTGCCCTCCGCTCCTGGGAACTCAAAAATACGAGCCCCGGCTTGGGTCCTCCGGCAAGAGACTTTGCCGATCCCCAGTTGGGTGGGATCGGCATTCGCACGCGCCCGCATCAAGATCGACATATAGGTCTCCCCTCGCTCCGCGGCCTCCGCAGTGAGCGTCACCACGACGGCCGCCGTTTTTGGGGGAACCAGTTTCCCCTTCCTCTGCTCCCTGCCGGTCGCCTGCGACTGGCTGGGCGGCGTGATGGCGGGGACGGCAGGGGCGGCCGTTGCCGCCTTTCTGCCCCTGCCCCTCCTCTTTCCCTTCCCAGTCGCCTGCGACTGGCTGGGCTGTGTGGTGGCGGTGACGGCAGGGACGGCCGTCGCCGTCTTCTTCCCCTTGCCCTTCCCCTTCCGGACCACTTCGGTCCAACCCTGCTGGTCGGACGGAGTAGCCGAAGGGAGAAGGGCGTCCTCCCCTTGCGAGGACGGACCCGGCTCGCCTCGCCTCTCGTCCGCGGCAAGCGGCGGTCGGAGGCGCTTCTCCGGCAAGAGCCGGTCCTCAATTCCTGCCAAGCAGGCTCTGGTGAAGGCCCTCTCCTCCAAAACCACCTTGCGGATGACGTCCTCAAGGTTGGAGGCGGGGGCCTCTGCCGCAGGTGTTGGTTCGGCCCGAATTGGCCGAGCCGTGACGTCGGCCAGCTTCTGATGAAGCTGGCTGACCTCCAACTGCAGGCGATCGACTGTCGCCTGCAGTTGCTGCGTTTCGTCGGTCGTCTTCCGCTTGACCAGCTCCGACACGATGCCGCGCATGCTCGCGGCCCGACATTTTAGGGCCTTCTGAAAAGTCCCTTTCAGATTTGAGGACTTTGAGGCGACCTCCACGATCTCCTCCTCGTCCTCCTCCGCCATTCGCTCCAGCTCGACCAGGGAATGGTCTGCGTACAGAACGCGGGACGCGCCGTACCCGGACTTGGCCCGAGCAGCACGCGCCCGTTGCTCCTTTGCAACGACCCGCTCCTCCAGCTCCTGCTGGTGCAGCTCCCGCCGAGCCAGGTCGAGCTGGCGTTGGGCGTCCGCAAGACCAAAGTCGTGTGTGGCCGCGGCTATCGTCGGCTTTTTGGCCTTCGACTGCCTGCCTGAGCCCGAGGACCCCTCCTTACGGAAGGCCCGCTTCCGCGACCGGGTGTCGACGCTGATGACGGACTCGTCATCGGAGTCCAGAAACTGGTCTACTCCTTCAAAGAAGCTAGCCGCAGACGGCGCGCGGCTAGCCTCTGACTCCGAGGCTTCGGAGTGGCCCTGAAAAGGGCCTTTTGGTTGGCCCTGAGAAGGGCTTTTTGGTTGGCCCTGAGAAGGGCCTTTGGGTTGGCCCTGAGAAGGGCCTTTGGGTTGGCCCTGAGAAGGGCCTTTTGGTTGGCCCTGAGAAGGGCCTTTGGGTTTTAAAAAGCGCCCGAAGGCGTCCCGCGGGGGTGTAGGCATAGCCACCGCAGGATCGTAGTTAAAAAGGCAAGATGAATGTGTACTACGAAAGCACAGAGCACTTTGGCCGAACCCCAGTCTGCCACTCCGTTACGGTGACAGAACTGGGTCGTTTCCAGGGGACGCGACGTGGACGCAAGCTCTGTGGGGGGTCCCCCAACCTAACCTAACCTTTTTTTTTTTTTTTTTTGTTTGCGCTGGGAAAAAATGCATTACGCATACCCTCCCATTGGGGGAATGGGAGGGGTATGTGGGACTCCCCGGGCCAAGGCCCGGTATACCCACTAAAACAACCCAGCGGCATTCCCGCATCGTCTGAGTGGAGGGGGACTGGGAGATCGGCACAGCCTTTGCGTCCAGTCCCTCTCCGACGTTTGCCCGCCTACACGGCGGGCCCTACACGCCCTCCCCGTGAGGGGGGAGGGCCGGGAATGACCGGCGGAGGTGGTGTAGAGTGCAATGCGGGCGGAGGCGCCCCCGCGTGCCCCCGCGTGTCGCCCGCCTATCACCACCATGAGGAGGGAGAAGACGGCGTCTTCTCCGACCTCTTCTCCGCCTTCGGAGCGGCGCCGCGAGAGGGTCGTCCTCACGCGCGCGCTCCGCCGCCTCCTTTTGCGAGATGACGTCCTCGCAAAAGGAGGCGACCGCTGCCCAGGACCCCTCACTCTCCAGCATAGAGTTGACCACGCTGGGAAGTGAGAGGTCCTGTCCGATCTCCGCAGTCAGAATGCGGCGCGGCTCAGACCAAGCAGGGCACACTTCGAGCGTATGCTGTGCCGTGTCCTCCGCCGCGCCGCAGTCGTGGCACGCCGGAGTCTCCTCCCTCCCGATCCGGTGCAGGTGCGTGCCGAAACAGCCGTGGCCTGACAGCACCTGCACCAGACGGAATGAGAGGAAACCGTGGGGCCGCTCGAGCCAGTCCCGCAGGACTGGGCCGAGCGCGTCCAGGGTTCGGCGGCCAAAAGTGGCGGAGGCGAGGTCCTGCGTCCTCCACCCGCCAGTTCACGATGCGTGCGGCCAGCACGGGGGTGGCAAACGAGACGTCCACCACCGACCCTCCCTGCTGCCGCACACACGTGTGGACCGCCCCCCTGTTGAGGAGGGACACACCGCACGACGCCGCCCAGAACTCGACGGCGCGTCCCCGGACGTTGCAGGAGGCAGCCGGGTTGCCCCAGGCCACCGACTTGGCGTTCAGGTCGCCCAACACCACGACCTGGCGCGGCGCCGCCCTCCCTACGACTGCAGTGAGGACTTCGAGGAAATCCTCAAAGTCCGAGAGAGGGCGGTTTGGGGAGAAATAGACCCCTACCAGGGCCACACCTCCCCACGCGGTGGCCACGTATCCCGGTCCTCTCTCTAAAAGCGAGAGGGGAGGGGAGTCTGTGGAAGACCGCGTCACCATTGCCACCAGGCCGTCCTGATCGCCCAGCCAATTGCCAGGGACCGAGTAGGGCTCGGCGACCACCGCCAAGTCCACCAACCACTCAGCCATGGTCTGCATCAGCAGAACCTGGGCTGTTCGGCAGTGGTTGGTGTTCGCCTGGAGGATGCGATGATCGACCCTATCCATCAATCGACATCGCACCCTCCTCCTCCGCCGCCACCGCCGTTCCTGCCTCGGGAACGACGGTGCTAGCTGCAGGCCCGACCGGCGCCTGCACTTTGCCCCTCTTAGGGGGAGGATTGCACATCCTCCCCCTCGTCACGTGGCCTGCAGGGCAGCCACTGGCGGCGCACACTGCGCAGTGCGGCGTGGCGGCCGTGCAGGAGGCAGCTTTGTGGCCCTCCTTGCCACAGCGGTAGCAGGTCAGAGATCTGTCGACCGTTGAAGGGCACAGGGCTCGGGTGTGCCCTATGCCGCAGCACCTGAAGCAGCGCAGGGGCTGGTCTTCAAGTGCTCGGACTGCACCCGAGCTGAACCCGACCAAGAGCCGTCCCATTTCAAGGACGGCTTTGGCAGCGGCGACCGGGCACTCGAGACGGATAGTTCCCATGCCGCCGCGGCCGGGCCTGATGTCCCGGCCCTGCACCGCTGTGACGCTGCAGCCCCCAATAGCTGCGACCGCCGCCACCACCTCCTCCTTGGTGACCGAGTCGTCAAGATCGGTCACCTCGATGGCCGCCGACTTGACAGGTCGGGCCACCTTGGCCGCGTCCGCAATGACCTCCTGCAGCTTGGCTGCAAAGAGGTCAGCGTTTGCGTTTCCTTCCGCGCCAGGGAACTCGAAAATTCGAGCCCCGGCTTGGGTCCTGCGGCAGGAGACTTTGCCGATCCCCAGTTGAGTGGGATCGGCGTTGGCACGCGCCCGCAATAATACGGACGCGTACGTCTCCCCTCGTTCCGCGGCCTCCGCGGTGAGCATCACGACGACGGCCGCGGACTTTGGGGGAACCAATTTTCCCCTTCTCTTCCCTGTGCCGGTCGCCTGCGACTGGCTGGGAGGCGTGGTGACGGGGGCGACAGGGACGGCCGTTGCCGCCTTCCTGCCCCTGCCCCTCCTCCTTCCCTTCCCAGTCGTCTGCGACTGGCTGGGAGTCGTGGTGGCCGTGGTGCCTGCGACGGAAGGGGCGGCTGTCGCCGTCTTCTTTCCTCTCCCCTTTCCCTTCCCGACCACTTCAGTCCAACCCTGCTGGTTGGACGGAGTAGTGGAAGGGAGAAGAGCGTCCTCCCCTTGCGAGGACGGCCCCGGCTCGCTTTGCCTCCTGTCCGCGGCAAGCGGCGGTCGGAGGCGTTGCTCCGGCAAGAGCCGATCCTCTATTCCAGCTAAGCAGGCTCGCGTGAAGGCCCTCTCCTCCATAACCACCTTGCGGATGACATCCTCAAGGTTGGAGGCGGGGGCCTCTGCCGCAGGTCTTGGTTCGGTCTGATGTGGCCGAGCCGTAGCTTCAGCTAGCTTCGTATGAAGCTGGCTGACCTCCAACTGCAGTCGATTGACTGTTGCCTGCAGTTGCCGCGTTTCGTCAGTCGCCTTGCGCTGGACCAGCTCCATAACGATACCGCGCATGCTCGCGGCCCGGCACTTAAGGGCCTTTTGGAAGGTCCCTTTTAAATTTGAGGACTTGGAGGCGACCTCAACGATCTCCTCCTCGTCTTCCTCCGCCATCTGCTGCAGCTCGGCCAAGGAGTGGTCCGCGTACAGAACGCGGGACGCACCGTACCCGGACTTGGCCCGAGCAGCACGCACCCGTTGCTCCTTCGCGACGACCCGCTCCTCCAGCTCCTGCTGGTGCATCTCCCGCCGAGCCAGGTCGAGCTGACGTTGGGCGTCCGCAAGACCCACCTCGTGGATGTCTGCAGCTATTGTCGGCCTTTTGGCTTTCGACCGCCTGGATGAGCCCGAAGAGCCCTCTGACCCATCCTTACGGAAGGCCCGCTTCCGCGACCGGGAGTCGCCCGCATCCGAGACACTCGTGACGGACTGGTCGTCAGAGTCCAAAAACTCGACTACACCTTCAGAGAAGCTAGCCGCAGACGGCGCGCGGCTAGCCTCTGACGCCGAAGCGTCGGAGTGGCCCTGAAAAGGGCCTTTTGGTTGGCCCTGAGAAGGGCCTTTTGGTTGGCCCTGAGAAGGGCCTTTGGGTTGGCCCTGAGAAGGGCCTTTGGCTTGGCCCTGAGAAGGGCCTTTTGGTTGGCCCTGACAAGGGCCTTTGGGTTTTAAAAAGCGCCCGAGGGCGTCCCGCGGGGGTGTTGGCATAGCCACCGCAGGATCGTAGTTAAAAAGGCAAGATGAATATGTGAACTACGAAAGCACAGAGCACTTTGGCCGAACCCCAGTCTGCCACTCCGTTACGGTGACAGAACTGGGTCGTTTCCAGGGGACGCGACGTGGACGCAAGCTCTGTGGGGGGTCCCCCAACCTAACCTTTTTTTTTTTTTTTTTTTTTTTTTTTGTTTGCGCTGGGAAAAAATGCATTACGCATACCCTCCCATTGGGGGAATGGGAGGGGTATGTGGGACTCCCCGGGCCAAGGCCCGGTATACCCACTAAAACAACCCAGCGGCATTCCCGCATCGTCTGAGTGGAGGGGGACTGGGAGATCGGCACAGCCTTTGCGTCCAGTCCCTCTCCGACGTCTGCCCGCCTACACGGCGGGCCCTGCACGCCCTCCACGTGAGGAGGGAGGGCCGGGAATGACCGGCGGAGGTGGTGTAGAGTGCAATGCGTCCGCAGCCTATCACCACCATGAGGAGGGAGAAGACGGCGTCTTCTCCGACCTCTTCTCCGCCTTCGGAGCGGCGCAGCGAGAGGGTCGTCCTCCCGCGCGCGCTCCGCCGCCTCCTTTTGCGAGATGACGTCCTCGCAAAAGGAGGCGACCGCAGCCCAGGACCCCTCACTCTCCAGCATAGAGTTGACCACGCTGGGAAGTGAGAGGTCCTGTCCGATCTCCGCAGTCAGACTACGGCGCGGCTCAGACCAAGCCGGGCACACCTCGAGTGTGTGCTGTGCCGTGTCCTCCGCCGCGCCGCAGTCGTGGCACGCCGGAGTCTCCTCCCTCCCGATCCGGTGCAGGTGCGTGCCGAAACAGCCGTGGCCTGACAGCACCTGCACCAGACGGAATGAGAGGAAACCGTGGGGCCGCTCGAGCCAGTCCCGCAGGACTGGGCCGAGCGCGTCCAGGGTTCGGCGGCCGAAAGTGGCGGAGGCGAGGTCCTGCGTCCAATGGACGATGATGGCGTCCCTCGCCTCTCGCCGCACGGCCTCCCGCTCTTCCGCGACGGGGCGCTCCCCGAGGGCTTTCCGCCGCGCCGTCCATTCGTACACTCTGGCGAGCACCCACGCCTCCAGCTCCCAAGGAAGGGTGCCGGCCAGAGCGCACGCCGCCGAAAAGCCCACCGAGCGGTAGGCCCTCGCCACCCGCAGTGCAATGGCCCTTTGGGGCCGGCGCATCGCCGTCGCATTCTCCCTCCTATGGAGGGAGTCTGCCCAGATGGGGGCCCCGTAAAGGGCCATGCTCCGCAAGATGCCGGCATATAGGCGCCGGCATCGCGCACTGGGCCCTCCCAGGTTCGGGAGGAGCCAGGAGAGGGCGTCCGCAGCCCTCAGCAGTTTCGGGAACCTCCCAGCCGTAAGGCACGCGCTGAAGAGGTCCCGAAATCTGTCCTCCATTTGAGCGGCAGCTATGGCCACCACTCGAGCAGGGACGCCGTCCGGCCCAGGGGCCGTCTTCTTGGCTCGGAGGCTGAGAACCCCCGCGTAAAACTCATCCGCCGTCACCGGGGGTACCTCCTCCTCCGGCGGTGAAGCCGCCTCCTGCGGGGGGTCCATCGTTGGTGGGGTGAAGTCGGTCCTGCGCGGAAACAGGGACCGGACCACCCCATCCAGCAACGCTGGCTCGAGGGTCTCTGTCAGAGGGGGACCATGGGGCCGCAGTTGGTTCCGCGCCGCCCTGTATGGTCTCCCATACGGGTCTCTGTCGAGACCCTCCAGCATCTCGGCCCTTGCCGAGTCCTTGGCAGCGCCCATAGCCGACTTGAGGACCGTCTGAGCCTCTCTGTAAGAGACGTAGAGGCGGTCCTCGTCTGCTTGACTACGGACGCTGCGCCGTCGGCTCCGCGTGTAGGCCCTTCTGGCCGCCACGCAGGTGGCCCGGAGCCCCGCAAGTTCCTCCGACCACCAATAGACGGCGCGACGGGGAGGCGGGCGACGGGACCGAGGCATGCTAGAGTTGCACACCTCGGTCAAGGATCTCCTGAGGCGGACCGCTGCGGCGTCAACGTCCGGGACGTCCTCGATAGGGGGGGGAGACAGCCAGTCCTGGAGGAAGGCCGCCTCCTTGGCTGCCTCCCGGTCCAGGCTAGTTAGAGCCCACCGTGGGAAGGGAGACCTGCTAGAGCGGGCCATCTCCCCCCGGGGGCCCTGGGTGGAGATGTCGAACCGCACATATCGGTGGTCCGACAGGGTCTCCACCGTCTCCACCCGCCAGTTCACGATGCGTGCGGCCAGCACGGGGGTGGCAAACGAGACGTCCACCACCGACCCTCCGTGTTGCCGCACACATGTGTGGACCGCCCCCCTGTTGAGGAGGGACACACCGCATGACGCCGCCCAGAACTCGACGGCGCGTCCCCGGACGTTGCATGAGGCAGCCGGGTTGCCCCAGGCCACCGACTTGGCGTTCAGGTCGCCCAACACCACGACCTGGCGCGGCGCCGCCCTCCCTACGACAGCAGTCAGGACTTCAAGAAAATCCTCAAAGTCCGAGAGAGGGCGGTTTGGGGAGAAATAGACCCCAACTAGGGCCACACCTCCCCACGCGGCGGCCACGTATCCCGGTCCTCTCTCTAAGAGCGAGAGGGGAGGGGAGTCTGTGGAAGACCGCGTCACTATTGCCATCAGGCCGTCCCGATCGCCCAGCCAATTGCCAGGGACCGAGTAGGGCTCGGCGACCACCGCCAAGTCCACCAACCACTCAGCCATGGTCTGCATCAGCAGGTCTTGGGCTGTTCTGCAGTGGTTGGTGTTCGCCTGGAGGATGCGATGATCGACCCTATCCATCAATCGACATCGCACCCTCCTCCTCCGCCGCCACCGCCGTTCCTGCCTCGGGAACGACGGTGCTAGCAGCAGGCCCGACCGACGCCTGCGCTTTGCCCCTCTTAGGGGGAGGATTGCACATCCTCCCCCTCGTCACGTGGCCTGCCGGGCAGCCACTGGCGGCGCACACTGCGCAGTGCGGCGTGGCGGCCGTGCAGGAGGCGGCTTTGTGGCCCTCCTTGCCACAGCGGTAGCATGTCAGTGACCTATCGACCGCTGAAGGGCACAGGGCTCGGGTGTGCCCTATGCCGCAGCACCTGAAGCAGCGCAGGGGCTGGTTCTCTAGTGCTCGGACTGCACCCGAGCTGAATCCGACCAAGAGCCGTCCTTTTTCAAGGACGGCTTTGGCGGCGGCGACTGGGCACTCGAGACGGATAGTGCCCATGCCGCCGCGGCCGGGCCTGATGTCCCGGCCCTGCACCGCTGCGACGCTGCAGCCCCCAATGGCTGCGACCGCTGCCACCACCTCCTCTTTGGTGACCGAGTCGTCAAGGTCGGCCACCTCGATGGCCGCCGACTTGACGGGTCGGGCCACCTTGGCTGCGTCCGCGATGACCTCCTGCAGCTTGGCTGCGAAGAGGTCAGCGTTGGCACTGCCCTCCGCCCCAGGGAACTCGAAGATTCGAGCCCCGGTTTGGGTCCTCCGGCAGGAGACTTTGCCGATCCCCAGTTGGGTGGGATCGGCGTTAGCACGCGCCCGCACCAATATGGACGCGTACGTCTCCCCTCGCTCCGCGGCCTCCGCGGTGAGCGTCACTACGACGGCCGCGGTCTTTGGGGGAACCAATTTCCCCTTCCTCTTTCCTCTGCCGGTCGCCTGCGACTGGCTGGGAGGCGTGGTGGCGTGGGCGGCAGGGACGCCCGTTGCAGCCTTTCTGCCCCTGCCCCTCCTCCTTCCCTTCCCAGTCGTCTGCGACGGGCTGGGAGTCGTGGTGGCCGTGGTGGCTGCGACAGCAGGGGCGGCTGTTGCCGTCTTCTTTCCTTTGCCCTTCCCCTTCCTGACCACTTCGGTCCAGCCCTGCTGGTTGGACGGGGTAGTGGAAGGGAGAAGGGCGTCCTCCCCTTGCGAGGACGGACCCGGCTCGGCTCGCCTCTCGTCAGCGGCAAGCGGCGGTCGGAGGCGCTTTTCCGGCAAGAGCCGGTCCTCGATGCCTGCAAGACAGGCTCGTGTGAAGGCCCGCTCCTCCATTACAACCTTGCGGAGTATATCCTCAAGGTTGGTGGAGGTAGGGGCCTCCGCCGCAGGTGTCGGTTCGGCCTGGATCGGCCGAGCCGTGACATCAGCCAGCTTCTGATGAAGCTGGCTGACCTCTGATTGCAGGCGATCGACCCTCGCCTGCAGCTGCCGCGTTTCTTCACTCGTCTTTCTCTTGACGAGCTCCTCTACGATGCCGCGCATGCTCGCGGCCCGGCACTTAAGGGCCTTCTGGAAGGTGCCCTTTAGATTGGAGGACTTGGAGGCGACCTCCGCAATCTCCTCTTCGTCCTCCTCCGCCATCTGCTGCAGCTCGGCCAAAGAATGGTCCGCGTACAGCACGCGGGACGCGCCGTAACCAGACTTGGCTCGAACTGCACGCACCCGCTGCTCCTTCGCAGCCACCCGCTCTTCCAGCTCTTGCTGGTGCTGCACACGCCGAGCCAGGTCGAGCTGGCGCTGGGCGTCCGCGAGACCCACCACGTGGGTATCCGCGGCTACTGTGGGCCTTTTGGCCTTTGACCGCCTGGCTGAGCCCGAGGAACCCTCGGACCCATCCTTCAGGAAGGCCCGCTTTCGCGACTGAGAGTCGCCTGCGTCCGAGACGCTAATAAGGGACTCGTCGTCGGAGTCCGACAACTCGCCCGCTCTTCCATGGAAGCTTGCCGCAGACGGCGCGCGGCTTGCCTCTGACGCCGAAGCGTCGGAGTGGCCCTGAAAAGGGCCTTTGGGTTGGCCCTGAGAAGGGCCTTTGGGTTGGCCCTGAGAAGGGCCTTTTGGTTGGCCCTGAGAAGGGCCTTTTGGTTGGCCCTGAGAAGGGCCTTTTGGGAGGAAACGCCCGAAGGCGTCCCGCGAGGGTTTCGACATTCCGCAAGGTCGCAGCTAAACACAAGGCAAGAATAAAATGATAGCTACGAAGCACAGAGCACTTTGGCCGATCCCAGTCTGCCACTCCGTTACGGTGACAGAACTGGGTCGTTTCCAGGGGACGCGACGTGGACGCAAGCTCTGTGGGGGGTCCCCCCGGGGAACCTAACCTAACCTTTTTTTTTTTTTTTTTTTTTTTTTTTTGTTTGCGCTGGGAAAAAATGCATTACGCATACCCTCCCATTGGGGGAATGGGAGGGGTATGTGGGACTCCCCGGGCCAAGGCCCGGTATACCCACTAAAACAACCCAGCGGCATTCCCGCATCGTCTGAGTGGAGGGGGACTGGGAGATCGGCATAGCCTTTACGTCCAGTCCCTCTCCGACGTACGCCCGCCTACACGGCGGGCCCTACACGCCCTCCCCGTGAGGAGGGAGGGCCGGGAATGACCGGCGGAGGTGGTGTAGAGTGCAATGCGGGCGGAGGCGCCCCCGCGCCTGTCGCCCGCCTATCACCACCATGAGGAGGGAGAAGACGGCGTCTTCTCCGACCTCTTCTCCGTCTTCGGAGCGGCGCAGCGAGAGGGTCGTCCTCACGCGCGCGCTCCGCCGCCTCCTTTTGCGAGATGACGTCCTCGCAAAAGGAGGCAACCGCTGCCCAGGACCCCTCACTCTCCAGCATAGAGTTGACCACGCTGGGAAGTGAGAGGTCCTGTCCGATCTCCGCAGTCAGAATGCGGCGCGGCTCAGACCAAGCCGGGCACACTTCGAGCGTGTGCTGTGCCGTGTCCTCCGCCGCGCCGCAGTCGTGGCACGCCGGAGTCTCCTCCCTCCCGATCCGGTGCAGGTGCGTGCCGAAACAGCCGTGGCCTGACAGCACCTGCACCAGACGGAATGAGAGGAAACCGTGGGGCCGCTCGAGCCAGTCCCGCAGGACTGGGCCGAGCGCGTCCAGGGTTCGGCGGCCGAAAGTGGCGGAGGCGAGGTCCTGCGTCCAATGGACGATGATGGCGTCCCTCGCCTCTCGCCGCACGGCCTCCCGCTCTTCCGCGACGGGGCGCTCCCCGAGGGCTTTCCGCCGCGCCGTCCATTCGTACACTCTGGCGAGCACCCACGCCTCCAGCTCCCAAGGAGGGGTGCCAGCCAGAGCGCACGCCGCCGAAAAGCCCACCGAGCGGTAAGCCCTCGCCACCCGCAGTGCAATGGCCCTTTGGGGCCGGCGCATCGCCGTCGCATTCTCCCTCCTATGGAGGGAGTCCGCCCAGATGGGGGCCCCGTACAGGGCCATGCTCCTCAGGATGCCGGCATAAAGGCGCCGGCATCGCGCACTGGGCCCTCCCAGGTTCGGGAGGAGCCAGGAGAGGGCGTCCGCAGCCCTCAGCAGGCGCGTCGACAGCCCGCTGAAATGTGGGCCGAAGCGCCACCTGCTGTCCAGCACTAGACCCAGATATTTGATCTGGGTCTGGACGCCTACCCTGGCGCCCTCCACGACAATGTGGGCGTCAGGAGGGCAGCGCTGCCGAGGCCCGTGAAAGAACACGGCCTCGGTCTTATTCAGCGCCACCTTTAACCCCAGGCGGCGGATCCTCCCCGCCACTAATGACCCGCCGGCCGATGCCAGACAGGCCGCCTCCCCGAAGTTCCTCCCCCGGGCAGTGAGGAGAGTGTCATCCGCGTAGCAGATGACACTCGTGCCCTGGAGGAGGGCTCCCCGCAGCAGCCAGTCGAAGCCGATGTTCCACAGGGGGGGTCCTAAGACTGACCCCTGCGGAACACCACACTCCGCGCCATATCGCTGCAACCTGGCCAGTTTGTCGACAAGGAGGACCTCTCGGTCCTCCAAGTAGCTGGCCAGGAGGCTCTGCAAGTATTGGGGCACTCCGTGATACCGGAGTGCCTCCAGTATGGTCGAGTGGGGGACGGAGTTGAAGGCGTTGGCTATGTCGAATGACACCGCCAGCACTCCGTCCCCTGCCTCGACCGCCCCCTTCACCTGGCCCTTGAGTAGGGCCAGCGCGTCAATGGTCGAACGCCCCTGTCGGAAACCGAACTGGGCGTCCGACAGGTCCGGCCCTACCCTCCGCAGGTGGTTGTTTAGCCGGGAGGCAATGATCCCCTCGAACAATTTACCGACCTCATCGAGTAGAACGATGGGCCGGTATGCCGAGGGGGAATCCGCCGGGCGTCCCTCCTTTCGGAGGAGGCATAGCTGCCCCTCCTTCCACAGTTTCGGGAACCTCCCAGCCGTAAGGCATGCGCTGAAGAGGTCCCGAAATCTGTCCTCCATTTGAGCGGCAGCTATGGCCACCACTCGAGCAGGGACGCCGTCCGGCCCAGGGGCCGTCTTCTTGGCGCGGAGGCTGAGAACCCCCGCGTAAAACTCATCCGCCGTCACCGGGGGTACCTCCTCCTCCGGCGGTGAAGCCGCCTCCTGCGGGGGGTCCATCGATGGTGGGTTGAAGTCGGTCCTGCGCGGAAACAGGGACCGGACCACCCCATCCAGCAACGCTGGCTCGAGGGTCTCTGTCAGAGGGGGACCATGGGGCCGCAGTTGGTTCCGCGCCGCCCTGTATGGTCTCCCATACGGGTCTCTGTCGAGACCCTCCAGCATCTCGGCCCTCGCCGAGTCCTTGGCAGCGCCCATAGCCGACTTGAGGACCGTCTGAGCCTCTCTGTAAGAGGCGTAGAGGCGGTCCTCGTCTGCTTGACTACGGACGCTGCGCCGTCGGCTCCGCGTGTAGGCCCTTCTGGCCGCCACGCAGGTGGCCCGGAGCCCCGCAAGTTCTTCCGACCACCAATAGACGGCGCGACGGGGAGGCGGGCGACGGGACCGAGGCATGCTGGAGTTGCACACCTCGGTCAAGGATCTCCTGAGGCGGACCGCTGCGTCGTCAACGTCCGGGACGTCCTCGACAGGGGGGGGAGACAGCCAGTCCTGGAGGAAGGCCGCCTCCTTGGCTGCCTCCCGGTCCAGGCGAGTCAGAGCCCACCGTGGGAAGGGAGACCTGCTAGAGCGGGCCATCTCCCCCCGGGGGCCCTGGGTGGAGATGTCGAACCGCACATATCGGTGGTCCGACAGGGTCTCCACCGTCTCCACTCGCCAGTTAACAATGCGTGCGGCCAGCACGGGGGTGGCAAACGAGACGTCGACCACCGACCCTCCCTGTTGCCGCACACACGTGTGGACCGCCCCCCTGTTGAGGAGGGACACACCGCACGACGCCGCCCAGAACTCGACGGCGCGTCCCCGGACGTTGCACGAGGCAGCCGGGTTGCCCCAGGCCGCCGACTTGGCGTTCAGGTCGCCCAACACCACGACCTGGCGCGGCGCCGCCCTCCCTACGACAGCAGTGAGGACTTCAAGGAAATCCTCAAAGTCTGAGAGAGGGCGGTTTGGGGAGAAATAGACCCCTACCAGGGCCACACCTCCCCACGCGGCGGCCACGTATCCCGGTCCTCTCTCTAAAAGCGAGAGGGGAGGGGAGTCTGTGGAAGACCGCGTCACTATTGCCACCAGGCCGTCCCGATCGCCCAGCCAATTGCCAGGGACCGAGTAGGGCTCGGCGACCACCGCCAAGTCCACCAACCACTCAGCCATGGTCTGCATCAACAGGTCTTGGGCTGTTCTGCAGTGGTTGGTGTTCGCCTGGAGGATGCGATGATCGACCCTATCCATCAATCGACATCGCACCCTCCTCCTCCGCCGCCACCGCCGTTCCTGCCTCGGGAACGACGGTGCTAGCAGCAGGCGCGATTGGCGCCTGCGCTTTGCCCCTCTTAGGGGGAGGATTGCACAACCTCCCCCTCGTCACGTGGCCTGCCGGGCAGCCACTGGCGGCGCACACTGCGCAGTGCGGTGTCGCGGCCGTGCAGGAGGCGGCTTTGTGGTCCTCCTTGCCGCAGCGGTAGCAGGTCAGAGACCTGTCGACCGCTGAAGGGCATAGGGCTCGGGTGTGCCCTATGCCGCAGCACCTGAAGCAGCGCAGAGGCTGGTCTTCAAGTGCTCGGACCGCACCAGAGCTGAAGCCCACAAGAAGGCGTCCTTTTTCAAGGACGGCTTTGGCAACGGCGACTGGGCACTGGAGACGGATAGTGCCCATGCCACCGCGGCCGGGCCTGATGTCCCGGCCCTGCACCGCTGCGACGCTGCAGCCCCCAATAGCTGCGACTGCCGCCACCACCTCCTCTTTAGTGACGGAGTCGTCAAGGTCGGCCACTTCGATGGCCGCCGACTTGACGGGTCGGGCCACCTTGGCTGCGTCCGCGATGACCTCCTGCAGCTTGGCTGCGAAGAGGTCAGCGTTGGCACTGCCCTCCGCCCCAGGGAACTCGAAGATTCGAGCCCCGGTTTGGGTTCTCCGGCAGGAGACTTTGCCGATCCCCAGTTGGGTGGGATCGGCGTTAGCACGCGCCCGCACCAATATGGACGCGTACGTCTCCCCTCGTTCCGCGGCCTCCGCGGTGAGCGTCACAACGACGGCCGCGGTCTTTGGGGGTACCAATTTCCCCTTCCTCTTCCCCCTGCCGGTCGCCTGCGACTGGCTGGGAGGCGTCGTGGCGGGGGCGGCAGGGATGTCCGTCGCCGCCTTTCTGCCCCTTCTCCTCCTCCTTCCCTTCCCAGTCGTCTGCGACGGGCTGGGAGTCGTGGTGGCCGTGGTGGCTGCAACAGCAGGGGCGGCTGTCGCCGTCTTTTTTCCTTTGCCCTTCCCCTTCCTGACCACTTCGGTCCAACCCTGCTGGTTGGACGGGGTAGTGGAAGGGAGAAGGGCGTCCTCCCCTTGCGAGGACGGACCCGGCTCGCCTCGCCTCTCGTCAGCGGCAAGCGGTGGTCGGAGGCGCTTTTCCGGCAAGAGCCGATCCTCGATGCCTGCTAAGCAGGCTCTAGTGAATGCCCTCTCCTCCATAACCACCTTGCGAAAGACGTCCTCAAGGTTGGTGGAGGTAGGGGCCTCCACCACAGGTGTCGGTTCGGCCTGAATTGGCCGAGCCGTGACATCAGCCAGCTTCTGATGAAGCTGGCTGACCTCCGATTGCAGGCGATCGACCCTCGCCTGCAATTGCCGCGTCTCTTCGCTCGTTTTGCGTTTGACGAGCTCCTCGATTATGCCGCGCATGCTCGCGGCCCGGCACTTAAGGGCCTTCTGAAAAGTGCCCTTTAGATTGGAAGACTTGGAGGCGACCTCCGCAATCTCCTCTTCGTCCTCCTCCGCCATCTGCTGCAGCTCGGCCAAAGAATGGTCCGCGTACAGCACGCGGGAAGCGCCGTAGCCAGACTTGGCTCGAGCTGCACGCGCCCGCTGCTCCTTCGCAGCTACCCGCTCTTCCAGCTCTTGCTGGTGCTGCACACGCCGAGCCAGGTCGAGCTGGCGCTGGGCGTCCGCGAGACCCACCACGTGGGTATCCGCGGCTACCGTTGGCCTTTTGGCCTTTGATTGCCTGGCTGAGCCCGAGGAACCCTCGGACCCATCCTTCAAGAAGGCCCGCTTTCGCGACTGAGAGTCGCCTGCGTCCGAGACGCTGATGAGGGATTCATCGTCGGAGTCCGACAACTCATCCGCTCTTCTACGGAAGCTTGCCGCAGACGGCGCGCGGCTAGCCTCTGACGCCGAAGCGTCGGAGTGGCCCTGAAAAGGGCCTTTGGGTTGGCCCTGAGAAGGGCCTTTGGGTTGGCCCTGAGAAGGGCCTTTTGGTTGGCCCTGAGAAGGGCCTTTTGGGAGGAAACGCCCGAAGGCGTCCCGCGAGGGTTTCGACATTCCGCAAAGGTCGCAGCTAAAAACAAGGCAAGAAAATGATAGCTACGAAGCACAGAGCACTTTGGCCGATCCCAGTCTGCCACTCCGTTACGGTGACAGAACTGGGTCGTTTCCAGGGGACGCGACGTGGACGCAAGCTCTGTGGGGGGTCCCCCAACCTAACCTAACCTAACCTAACCTAACCAGCAACAGGGACCCGCTTCTGATTCTGAGGGACGTGTTACTGGTACACAGTGACGAAGAAGTCCTACAAGCCCTCAGGAATCAGAACCGGGAGCTCTTTCACGACCTCGAGGGCGAGAAGTCCAGGGTGTCCATCAAGTTCCGCAGGAGGACGCGCAATCCCCATCTGAACCACATAGTGCTCAGTGTTGCACCCACAATCTGGAGGAGAGCCATTGAGGGAGGGAAGCTCCGTATAGACCTCCAGATTGTGCGCGTCGAAGACCAGACGCCTCTGGTGCAGTGCACACGCTGCCTAGCATATGGTCATGGAAAGCGGTTCTGCAAAGATCCAGCTGACCTGTGCAGCCACTGTGGCGGTCCGCATCTTAGGGTGGACTGCCCGGACAGACAGCTTGGCGAGGCAGCGAAGTGCATAAACTGCACCAGAGCCAAACTCAGCAACACTGAGCACAGTGCCTTCAGCGCTGAGTGCCCCGTACGCCGCAAGTGGGACTCGCTAGCACGGGCCTCTGTAGCGTATTGCTAAGGTGGTCCCTGCTGCCCCCAAGTATCGAATATTCCAGGCCAACCTGCAACGCAGCCAACTCGCCACCAATGAACTCTTGTTGGAGGCGCAAACCCGCAAAGTGGCTGTGGCGTTGCTCCAGGAGCCCTACGTGGGTCGGGTGAGAAGGATGAAGGGCTACCAGGGCGTAAGGGTCTTCCAGAGCTCTGAGGGAGGAGAAGGGACAGTAAAGGCAGCAATCGCTGTCTTTGACCACGACTTGGACATACTACAGTACCCGCAACTCACCACAAACAACATCGTTGTGGTGGGAGTCCGAACCAGAGCCTGGACGATCACGCTGGTGTCCTTCTACTTCGAGCCCGACAAGCCCGTGGAGCCATACCTGGAGCACATGCAACGCATAGAGCGAGAAATTGGCTGCAGGTTGGTCATTGGAGGAGATGCAAATGCCAAGAGTACTTGGTGGGGCAGCAGTAGCGAAGACGCGAGGGGAGAGCTGATGTGCGGGGCTTTGGGAGAGTGGGGTTTGCACGTTCTCAATAGCGGAGACACCCCGACCTTCGATACCATAAGAGGCGGCACCAGGTACAGCAGCCACGTGGACGTGACGGCGTGTTCGGAGGACATGCTGAACCTGGTAGATGGCTGGCGAATAGAGGAGGGTCTCACGAGTTCCGACCGATCTGGGAAGGGATCTACTGAGTAATGGGGAGAACTTCCAAAAGAGAAGAGGATCTGGGGGGAGACCCTGGACGCGAAGGGCTCGGTGAGGCTGTTGACCGAGACTTTCTACCCCGAGGACCGTGAGGAGGACGACGACTTGGACCATCGCCAAACCAGAGATCTGGCCGCGTTGGTAAACGAGTGGAGTCATGATGAACGGCATGACCCGCCGTTTACCCAAAGCGAGCTTGACAGGTCCATGTCGTCGTTTAACCCTAAAAAAGCCCCGGGAGCCGACGGCCTCACGGCTGACATTTGCTCCCAGGCCATAAAGTGCGACCCCGATTTCTTCCTGTCGCTGTTAAATAAATGCCTGGCGTACCACCACTTCCCGAAGACCTGGAAGGAAGCGACGGTGGTTGTACTCAGAAAGCCAGGCAAAGACTCGTACACCGTACCTAAGTCCTACAGGCCGATTGGGCTCTTGCCTGTCTTAGGGAAAGTGTACGAGAAGATGCTGGTTGCTCGTCTCAAATTTTACCTCCTTCCAAGAATTAGTACTCGCCAATACGGCTTTATGCCCCAAAAGAGCACTGAGGACTCCCTCTATACACTGGTGCAGCACATACGCACAAAGCTGGAAGGCAAAAAGGTGGTCATGCTAGTGTCGCTAGACATAGAGGGAGCCTTCGACAATGCGTGGTGGCCCGCTATAAAGCTGCGTTTGGCTGAGGAAAAGTGTCCTGTAAATTTGAGACGAGTAGTCAGCAGCTATCTCAGCGGCAGGGAGGTCGTCGTGAGATACGCTGGCGAGGAGAGCAGAAGGTCGACCAGCAAAGGATGCGTCCAGGGGTCGATTGGGGGACCAATGTTTTGGAACCTGTTGCTGGACCCACTACTGAAGCAACTGGAAAGCAGAGGTATCCACTGTCAGGCGTTCGCCGACGACGTCGTGATGGTGTTCGACGGCGAAACGGCAGTGGAAATCGAGGGACACGCCAATGCCGCTCTCGAACATGTTCGAGCGTGGGGTGTCAAAAACAAGCTGAATTTCGCACCGCACAAAACTTGTGCGATGGTTCTAACGCGGAAGCTCAAATACGACACGCCACGCTTGAGCATGGGTGGGGTCGACATTGGAGTGTCCCAAGATGTCAAGATATTGGGCCTCACTATCGACGCGAAGCTCACCTTCAACAAACACGTAGCTATCGTCTGTAAGAGGGCGATAGCTATGTATAAGCAGCTGGCTAGAGCGGCTCGGGTTAGTTGGGGTCTACACCCGGAAGTGATCCGGACTATTTACACAGCAGCAGTGGAACCGACATTGCTGTACGCCGCAAGCGCATGGGCACCAGCTGCCAACAAAAAAGGGGTCATCAAGCAGCTCAACGTGGTCCAAAGAGGTTTCGCGCAAAAGTTGTGCAAAGCCTACCGCACGGTCTCCCTCAACTCAGCACTGGTGCTGGCTGGGATACTCCCTCTTGACATTCGGATAAGGGAAGCTGCTTCGCTTTACGAAGCCAAGAGAGGCGTGCCCCAGCCCGTACTAGGAGAAAGGGAGGTCGAGCGGATGGCTCCGGCCTTGGAGGCCCCGCACCCCGCAGAACAGACCACTCTACAGTTCGGCAGCCTGATAGACGAGGAGCAATATAACACCCACAGCGATTTCGCTGTGCGCATCTTCACCGACGGCAGTAAGATTGAGGGCAAGGTCGGAGCAGCGCTATCTTTGTGGAATAGCGCTACCGAAACAAAGGCCCTCAAACTTACCTTGCCGTCGTACTGTACCGTCTATCAGGCTGAACTGTTGGCCCTGCAAAGAGCGGCCGCTGAAGCTCTCAAGCGCAGGGAAAGTACGTTCGGCATCTTCAGCGACTCTATGGCGGCTCTCCAGACCATCACCAACGTCAGTGCCCCCCATCCTCTAGCCGTGGAAACCAGGGACACCATCAGACGCTGCAAGCTCCAGAACAAGAGTGTCTCCTTGTTCTGGATCAAAGCCCACGCAGGACTGGAGGGTAACGAGCGAGCTGACCAACTCGCGAAGGAAGCCGCCCTGGGGTCGAAGAGGAGGCCGGACTACGATCTGTGCCCCGTTTCATTCGTCAAGCGGCAGATCCGTATGGGGTCGCTTGACGAATGGAACGAGAGATACAAGTCGGGGGCAACAGCCTCCGGAACAAAACTGTTCTTCCCTGACGCAGTAGCCGCATACAGAACAGTTCGGAAGATGGAGCTCACAAGCATAACCACTCAAATCCTCACAGGGCACGGTGGATTCTCTGCATACCTGAAACGCTTCAAGTGTAAAGAGAATTCATCGTGCGCCTGTGATCCCGAAATCGACGAGACGGTTGTCCATGTATTGCTCGAGTGCCCAATCACGGCGAGAGCGCGATATGAGGCGGAGCAAAAGTTGGACACCGAATTGACAGCCGCAAATTTGCCAATATTAATGCAAGGTCGTAAAAGAAAAATGTTACTAGAGTACTGTGCACAAATAGGAATAATTGTAATTAATAGAAATAAGATAGCTTAGTAAGTAGGATACTTATAATTATATAATAAGTATATAAAATAAGTACCTAAATCATAAGCAGAAAAAAAAAAAAAAAAAAAAAAAAAAAAAAAAATACATATACTAATCTAACAAGTTTACGGAAAGACATTTGTTGGTTCCGCAGTAATGAAAATGTCCGCCCACCTTAGTGTTAATGGAATGTAGGCTTAAAGTAAGGTAATTTATTATAAAATAGCTCTCAGTTTTTTGTCATAGTAGTCACTAATTATATTATTATGACAATCAAAATAAAATCGCATAAACAGTCTCTGACAATGTCAGAGGACAACTAGCGTGGCAGGAGTGGGTTTTAGCCGGTAAGAGTCCGGCACTGCCCCGATCGTCTCACAGTGTGAGGCTGTCGGGGCGTCCATGAGGATTTCCCACTCCTGCCAAAACAAAAACAAAAAAAAAAAAAAAAAAACCTAACCTAACCTAACCTAACCTAACCTAACCGGTAATTTCTTGGGCGTCTGGACTGCGTTTTTGAAGCGGTTTTCTGTTCCAGAAAACTTAAATAGGCGTCCCCTAACCTATTGACAAAATATTTTTGACTTTTTTGCAAGGGTGGTTTTAATTTTGGCACCAACCCCTTTTTTACAAAATTCTTAACACTAACCTGGTTCTAACTACGGAACCCTTCATTCGATTTTCATTCTGCTTGCGGAATCGTGTTTTCGCCATACTAACCTTGGGTTCCCGGCGCTGTGCGCGAACTGACACCCTTCCCGGTCGCTGAAAACACGTTTTTTCCCTGAAAAAAGTGGTTTTTTGACCACCCTCAAAAATTTTCTTCATCCCTTATTCCTGAAAACGTCCCAGTTACCTGGCCCGCGCCGAGACGCTTCTCCTGACGCCTCGCACGCGCGTCTAGCTCCAGGGAATCTGCAAAAAATTCAAATAATTTTGCCCTCCCACTCGCCCTTTACTATATAGGGTAGAAGGGAAGGAAATTTGACGAAAAAAATTATTTTTTCATTTGGCTCCCAGGAAACTCGCTTGGCTCCTACAAACAATTTATATTTATTTTGGGCACATATAGCATCATATCCAGGGGCAGGGGAGCAAAAAACGTAAAGAATTTCTATTTTTGACATATTAACTTTTACTTTTAAAAATTTATGTGACAGATAGTTACTTCTTTGACTATCTTCTATTTACATATTTACTTATATATATTATTACAATTATACTTATATATTTAAGTTCAGTTGCTGATCCCCCCTTTACAGGGACCAGTACTAAGTGTCCTCTGACAAGCCTTTTAGGACTTCCCGATTCATTATGTTTGGGATAAGGACACCGGTCCCAAAAAAGACCATGGCTGGAGAGGAAGGCTCGGATGTGGGGATGGCTCATTCTGTGCGGGCGGGTCCATCGGTCAGGCGCAGTATTGGGGAATGGGAGGCTGATAGGTCTAAGGCAGCGCAGCCTCTCAAGACGCCAACCCCTCCAAAGAAGGCCCCAATGTTATCCCCCCCCAAACTGAAGTCCAAGGCGGCGCTCTCGCAAGAGGCGAAGTCTGCTGGGCAGCAGCAGACCTGTGATGGCTCGCCACCCAACTCGCAACCCACTCGGTATCTCAACAGGACCTCGGAGGCGAAAGCCTGCCTCTCGAAAGCCAAGATTCAGCTGGTGAGCTCTCGAAACTTGAAAAAAGAGATCAAAGATGAGATCACCAAAGCGGTGGAGAGGCTTTACCAGCTGGTAAAAGAGGCAGAGGCCGAGAGAGGACCCGATACCGAGTTGGAAGACAGAGTGGACCGTCAAACGAAACCAACGCCAAGCACAGATGTTTCGACAGAGCTCGTGAAGCAGCTCATGGAGAACCTCCAGCAGCACAACAAGGCACTGGAGGAATGCAAACAGCATACGCGGGCTCTGTCGGAACAACTGAAGCATGTCCCTCCTTACGTCCCGGGTCAGGGGCCGACCTTTGCGGAAGTCGCTGGCTCTAGGCAAAATACCCAACGGCCTCTTCACTCGGTGGTCGTATCGTCAGTTGATGATCAGGACACCGGTGAAGAGGTCGTTGAAAAACTGAGGACGGCCGTCGACGCCAAAAATGAAGGAACGCAAGTTGAGCGGCTGCGAAAAGCCAGGGACCGGAAGGTTGTGGTCGGTTTCAAAACCCGGGAGGAAATGACGAGGGCGACGGAGCGAATAAAGAGGGCAGGAAACCTGGTGGTGGAGGAAGTTAAAAATAAAGACCCTCTCGTCATTATCAAGGATGTCCTCTCCTGCCACTCGGACGTGGAGGTCATCGCAGCTCTGAAACGTCAGAATCAACACCTGATTGGGGACACGCCTGTGGAGGATGTGAGGATCTCGGTCAAATACCGTCGTAAGACGAGGAACACCCACCTGTGCCACATCATTCTGCAGGTGTCCCCAACAATATGGCAGAGGCTGACGACTGCGGGTCGAGTGCACATTGACCTGCAGAGAGTGCGTGTACTGGACCAGTCACCACTGGTGCAGTGCACTCGCTGTCTGCGATACGGCCACAGCCGCAAATTGTGCACGGAACCCGCCGACCTCTGCATTCACTGCGGAGACCCCCATCTACGTGTGGACTGCCCTTCCCTGCTGACGGCGGAGACACCGAGGTGCCGTAACTGCGTCATATCAAAGATGACCCGAACGGACCACAACGCCTTCGACAGCGAGTGCCCAATCCGCGTCAAGTGGGACGCATTGGCGCGCTTGTCGGTGGCATATTGCTGAGGTGGTCCCGGTGGCATTCGGAAACGACCCCACCGTCCGCACAAACTACGGAGTGATCCAAGCTAATCTGCAGAGGAAGAAATTAGCAACCCAAGAGCTCCTGATAGTGGCTAGCGAGCGCAGGGTTGCATTCGCATTGCTCCAGGAGCCCTATGTGGGCGGGATCGGAAGGATGCGAGACTACCGTGGAGCGAGAATCTTCCAGTGCGCGGAAAATGGAAGTGGAACTGTGAAGGCGGCAATAGTCATCTTCAACAACGACCTGGACGTAATACAGTGTCCGAAACTCACCACCAACAACATCACGGTGGTGAGGATCCGAACCCGCGCCTGGGAAATCGCAGTAGTCTCCTTCTACTTTGAACCGGACCAGCCCATAGAGCCATACCTGGAGCACCTCAAGCGGATTCGCGAGGAAATGGACCAGCTTAAAATAGTCGTGGGTGGCGACGCAAATGCGAAGAGCACCTGGTGGGGAAGTTCAGTCGTCGACGGCAGGGGCGAAGAAACCTTGGGAACTCTGGAGGAGATGGGCTTGCAGGTACTCAACGTCGGCAACACTCCGACCTTCGACACCGTCAGAGGAGGCAAATCCTACACCAGTTTCGTTGACATAACAGCGTGCTCAACGGAATTGCTGGAACTGGTGGAGGATTGGAAGGTCGAGGAAGGCATCACAAGCTCGGACCACAATGGTATTGTTTTCAAAATTAATCTGGAAAAATCAAAAGGCACAAATATAAATCGAACGACGAGAACATTTAACACTAAAAAAGCGAATTGGAGCCAGTTTCATGAGAAACTGGCCCAATTGCAAGTAGACAGTAACTTAAACATATTTGAAATTGAAAAAATTAATATCAAAACTGATTTGGAAAATATAATAGATACATATATAGATACAATAGTAAAGTCGTGCCAAGAAACAGTACCAAAAATTAAATCAAATGAAAAACTTACCTTACCGTGGTGGTCCACTGAGCTCGCTGCGTTGATGTCGGATGTCAAGACCAAAAGACGCCGCATACGATGTGCCGCACCAGTCCGGAGGCAGAAAGTCGTCGAGGAGTACCTGCAAGCAAAAGAGAAGTATGAGTCCCAAGCAAAAAAGGCGCAGACTGAAGGCTGGAAGGCGTTCTGTGAGAAGCAAGATCGGGAAGGCGTTTGGGAGGGTATTTATAGGGTCATTGGGCGGACTGCCAAAAGGCACGAAGATCTGCCTCTTGTGAAGGACGGAGTGTCACTCAGTCTACAAGATTCGGCTCTGCTGCTGGCTGAGACCTTCTACCCCGAAGACCTGGAAGAGGAGGATAATTCCGACCACCGACGGATTCGAGAAGCGGCCAGTCGTGTAAACGAGTGGACGCATGATGAACACCATGACCCGCCGTTTACGCTTCTGGAGCTGGGATCCGCGGTGGAAAGCTTTAACCCGAAGAAGGCACCCGGGGCGGATGGTCTCACAGCCGACATCTGTGCACAAGCCATCTTTCGGGATCCAGGGATGTTCCTTGCACTGGCAAACAAGTGTCTCGAGCAGGGGCACTTCCCTGGAGCCTGGAAGGTGGCTACCGTGGTGATACTCCGGAAACCTGGAAAAGAGACCTACACAACCCCAAAGTAGTACAGGCCGATTGGCCTTCTACCTGTCCTGGGCAAAATACTCGAAAAAATGGTGGTAGCTCGTCTGAAGTGGCATCTGATTCCGCGGTTGAGTACTCGCCAGTTTGGTTTCATGCCCCAGAAGAGCACCGAAGACTCCCTCTACACCCTGATACAACATATCAATAAAAAGCTGAGTCAAAAGAAGCTGATCACTGTTGTCTCATTGGACATAGAGGGAGCCTTTGACAGCGCATGGTGGCCGGCCATCAAAACCAGACTGGCTGAGGAAAAGTGCCCGGTGAACATCAGACGGTTGCTAGCCAGCTACCTCAGCGATAGAAGCGTCCAGGTCAGGTATGCCGGGGCAGAATGCCAGAAACAAACGACTAAGGGGTGTGTCCAGGGGTCGATTGGCGGTCCGATCCTATGGAATCTGGTGCTGGATCCCCTCTTGAAGGGGCTCGAAGAGCGGGGCGACCACTGCCAGGCTTTTGCCGATGACGTGGTGCTCATCTTCGACGGGGATACAGCACTAGAAGTCCAAAGACAAGCCAATGCCGCCCTCGAGTATGTTCGGAGGTGGGGCATAAGGAACAAGCTTAAGTTTGCTCCACATAAGACCTGTGCCATGCTTATTACGAGGAAGCTAAAGCACGATGTCCCACTCCTGAACATGGGCGGGGTCGACATTGGCATGTCTAAAGAAATTAAAATACTGGGGCTCACCATAGACCACCAGCTCACTTTTAACACCCACGCTGCAAATGTTTGCAAGAAGGCTCTTAATTTCTACAAACAGTTGTCCAGAGCAGCCAAAGTGAGCTGGGGTCTACATCCAGAGGTGATACGCTGCATATACACTGCAGCGGTCGAGCCGGTTATATTGTACGCAGCCAGCGCGTGGGCGCCAGCAGCAAGGAAGGTTGGAGTTCAAAAACTCCTCAATTCAGTCCAGCGGGGGTTCGCTCAAAAGCTCTGCAAATCGTATCGCACCGTTTCGCTTAACTCCGCGCTCGTGCTGGCTGGGATACTCCCACTTGACCTCCGAATTCAGGAGGCAGCCGCACTCTACGAGGCCAAGAAGGGGGTGCCCCGGCCATCACTGGCGGGACGGGAGGTGGAGCGGGTGGTACCATTTGCAGAGACTCCGCACCCGGCGAAACATACGGCCATGGGGTTCGTGAGCTTGGTAGACCAGTCACATGTGGAGACCCACAACAGCCAGGATATACGGTTCTTCACCGACGGCAGCAAAATCGAGGGCAAGGTCGGAGCAGCACTGTCCCTTTGGGACAGGGAAGCCGAGATCAAGTCAGCCAAACTTAGCCTGCCGACGTGCTGTACTGTCTACCAGGCAGAACTCCTGGCCATATGCGTAGCAACTCGCCAAATACTGCGTCGCAAAGAGGGAACCTTCGGTATCTATAGTGACTCAAAGGCCGCACTGCAGACAGTCACAAACCAGGGTTCCCTCCACGCACTGGCAGTGGAGGCAAGAGCGAACCTCAACGTGGCTTTATCCCAGAGCAAAGATGTATCCTTGTTCTGGATAAAGGCACACGCTGGACTGGAAGGAAATGAGCGCGCAGACCACCTTGCAAAAGAAGCTGCACTGCATAGCAGGAAAAAACCGGACTATGATCGCTGCCCGGTATCATTCGTCAAGCGGCAGATCCGCACGGAGTCGCTTGACGAATGGAACCGGAGGTATAAGGAAGGCACCACCGCACCGCCTCGGTAACTAAGATCTTCTTCCCTGATGCTGTCGACGCTTTCAGGATTGTCACCCAAATGAGGCCAACTGGTGTAGTGACCCAGATTTTGACAGGGCATGGTGGATTCTCCGAATACTTGCATCGCTTCAAGTGTAAGGAGAGTCCATCGTGCATCTGTGAACCAGGCGTGCCAGAGTCAGTGCCGCACATAATATTACAATGTCCTGTATTTGAGAGGGAAAGGCTAGAACTGGAGCAAGAGCTAGAGACGGTATTAAAACTAAATAACATCAGCCAATTTATTAAAACCAGAAAATCCAGAGAAAGTATTTTAAATTTTTGTATTAAAATCGCAAATAGAGTAATTAAAAGAAAGAAAGCAACTTAAACTATGCTTTCCTTATATAATATTATATAACACGACAAGCATAGAAAAGAACTGTTTCCATTTGTAAAATTATTAACGTAGGTATTTCAAAAAATGTAAAAATCTAAAAAGTTCAATTTGGTTAAAATCGTAACAAAAATTTCAATTATTATTAAAAGAACACAACGCCATGCAAGGTCTCTGACTATTTCAGAGGAACACTTAGAAAAGCAGGAGTGGGTTTTAGCCGGTAAGAGTCCGGCACTGCCACAACTGTCTCACAGTGTGAGGCAGTTGTGGCGTCCATGAGGATTTCCCACTCCTGCCAAAACAAAAAAAAAAAAAAAAAAAAAAAACCTAACCTAACCTAACCTAACCTAACCCAGTCCCCCCGCAGCCCTCGTGGTGGTCGGATCGTTTATTGTGTCGCTCCGCACATAAAAATTAAAAAAAATCGGGTAAAAGTGCTCCGATTTTGACGAACCAAGTGTCAGTGTGTAGAGGACAGTAACCTCCATACCTCGAAGTGAGAATTTCAAACCGGATTGCAGTGTTGTGCAGTGAAAGAACTGAAAACCCTCTTTTTAGAGGTTAAGTTTTTAAAACTAAAACTTTTGACCCATATTGCGGCGGAACAAGATCGACGACCCCATGTTTTTCTTGTGAAAAACGTAGTGGAGTAACTCCTCCTCTCTTCTGGACTGCTCTGACTCCACTTTGATCAAGGATTTTCAGAGTTATTCAAGAAAAACGAAAAAGCACGTGGCCTGAAAAAACTGAACGGTACCTGGTAGCTGCTTGAAACTTTGCAAGAGGCAAGAAGCTTTTGGGAAAGGACGATTTTTGCAAGTACAAGAATTTTATAATATGTACTTTTTTTATTATAACAAGTTGAAAATACAAAATTTGGACATCGATAACTGCTGACTAACCTGAAATTTCGCAAATCTGAAATTGCTATCTTTTGCGCGCTAATTAGAAGAGGACTCCCTGAAAAAGCAAGATTTTTAGCATTTTTAGTTTTAACGTAGTAATTAAAAAACCATGAAAACCGCAAAAATATTAATATCCACATCTAAATTTAATTTTTGTTAATATTGCATTTAAGACTCTTGTAGTGTATTATTTGTTCATAATTTAGCCATTTTTTCCAAAATTTTCCGATTAACGGTTACGAAGTTATCAAATTTATAGTTATTTTTGTATATAAAATCGAATTAAATAGTAATAATTAACTTTTAGTGATAGGAATGCCTTTTATATGTATTTTGTGAATAGGTTAAGCCCAAAGTTGCGCCCAATAACTTCAAAATTGACGGAAATAGCTTTTTTCAGCCATATTGGTTTTATTGGTTAAAATATAAAACTGCTTATATCTCCGAAGTTATTGGGCACAAAAAACTCGGATTTGCACAGTTCTCAGTGGGAGACTAGCAGAAATATTTTAATTATATTTTCAGGCGTTTTTCAGGCCTGAAAGTTTTCAGCGCTGAAACCATTTTTAACATATAGAGAGGACAGGGCCATCATTCACATTCGAAACCGCAGCTCTCTCCGGCAAGCGGTTGCGGAGTTACAGCCATTTTAAGTCGGCTTTTGACAGTTGGGCGGCCATTTTAGAAAACTTTGCCTCAACGTAGCTCCGGACTCAGTGGTCGTAGAGAGTTGCCGTTTCTTGATTGTTGTTTAGTGGGACAAACTCTGCTTGACGCAATAGTTTTCAGGTAAATTTGGGCTGAAAATTTTCAGGAACCTGGAGATCACCCTGCACGAAAGAACAGGTCGGGCCAATCCAGAAGAGTCCAAACTCGGGTGTTCTGCGACCGTCCTGAGTGGAGTTATCACCTGCCAAAGTCTGACTTTGACAGTTGTGCCGCCATCTTTGAGTATTTTTGAACACCCATATCTCCGCGACGGAGGGTCGTAGAGTGACGGGACTTCTTTTGTGAGGATCGGCAAATAACTGGCTTGCGAGAGGGCTGGTTTTCAGGCGATTTCAGGGGAGAATTTTTTTTTCAGCCTGAAAAGCATTCCACTGCATAGATCTCGACGAGCACAGTGTGATAAGCCTAAGCACGGGGGAATTCGGCCCGGTGGTTGCGGAGTAAACCGGCTTTAACCACTTTCTGGCCGCCATCTTGGATAGTAACCAAAATTTTCAAATTGCGATTGCTCCGGGACCCTTGGGGCTAGGTACCTCGTGTTTGGGTTTGCTGGAACGGGCTCGGCGGGCTCTATGCAGTGACTTAATTGGACAGACTCTACATAGAGCCATTTTGCGAAAACCACAAAAAATAGGTTTTGACACTTAAAATTGACTTCTACACCTATATAAAGCCCCTGAAAGATACTGAGAACCAGGTAACTTGGGGTAGAGCCCAAGTGAAGACAGTTTTTACAAACTTTTGCTTGTAAACATTATTTAACTTTTAAGGACTTGTGTGGTTTTGTTTCGTTTATTTATGTAAAAATTTGTTTTGTTATTTGATATACATTATTTTATTTTATTTTTATTATTTCTTATCGTCCCTATTGACGTTATTACTGTTATTTTGACGCATACCCCCAACATGTTCGGCTTTAGAACACCGCTAAAGGCAACCGACGGTGAAAAATCTCCGCCTAAGACTGGGGCAGTTGCCCCTACAAACGTTAGACGCAGCATAGGAAACTGGGAAGCCACCAACAGCACACCCGACCCCCCTACAACTGAACAGACGTCACAGGCTGGCCCTGTGAAAATAAAACCTAAGCTGGCCTTGACGCAGGAGAGCCAAGCCATGACGAAGACCAGAAAGTCTGTCGATGCAATCTCACCGCAAAAACTTAAATACGCAGACCGAACTGCGGAGGCTAAAGCCTGCCTAACTAAGGGTAAACTGCACTTGAACAGCTCCAGGAACACAAAGACGGAGATCAAAACTGGTATCTCTGAGGCCATGGAACGACTCTATCAAATAGTCAAGGAAGTTGAATCAGAGCTAAAACTGACAAAGCGAAATACGACCAGAGAGGGCTTCACACCGACAGAACCGGGACAAGTCACCAAAATTCCTCTCGAAAGTACCGACACCGGTAAGATACTCGACAAAATGGAACTGCAAACGAAGCTTTTAGCAGAAAACAATAAGAAGATAGAGGAGTTGAAGGACGCGTTGGAACACCAACGGAAGTTCCTTGAGCTGGGTAACACCTATGCGAGTGTGGCTGCAACTCGGGTTGCAAGGTCACTGCCAGAGCGCAGTACTTTGCATTCTGTTGTAGTCACATCCAAGGATGAAACAGCAACAGGTGACGAAGTACTTAGTAGAGTTCGGGAAGCAGTGAATGCAAAGGATGAGTGGATTAAGGTGGAAAAGGTGAGGAAGGCCAAAGATAGGAAAGTAATAATAGGTTTAAAATCCGAAGAAGAAAGGGCCAGGATAAAGGATCGACTTCAAAAAGAAGGAGTTGACCTCACTGTCGAGGAGGTCAAAAACAAGGACCCGCTTCTGATCCTAAGGAACGTCTTAGCAGTAAATACTGACGAAGACGTCCTTAAGGCGTTAAGAAACCAGAACCGGGGTGTTTTTGAAGGCCTCGACACTGAGGAAAACAGGGTGGAGGTGAGGTATAGGAGAAGGACACGAAACCCTCATATGGGCCACATTATAGTCAGCGTCTCGCCCACCATCTGGCGACGAGCGGTGGAAATCGGGACCGTTCATGTAGATCTCCAGCGCATCAGGGTCGAAGATCAGACCCCGTTGGTCCAATGCACTCGCTGCCTTGGCTTTGGACACGGTAAGCGGTTCTGTAAAGAGCCTGCAGACCTGTGTAGTCACTGCGTTGGTCCCCATATGAGACCAGAGTGTCCGGACTGGCTCTCAAACACACCACCCGCTTGTCGAAATTGTGCAAAGGCCAAGATTGAAAATGGTACACAACACAATGCCTTTAGCCACGAATGTCCAGTACGACTAAAATGGGACCACATAGCCCGAACGACCGTTGCGTACTGCTAAGGGCACCTCAATGGAAGATACTCCCTACGGAGTATTACAGGCAAACCTCCAACGCAAGAAGCTAGCGACCGACGAGCTTCTTACAGAAGCAACAAAGCGCGGAATATCGGTGGCTCTTCTTCAGGAACCGTACGTGGCCGGAGCGAGGGTAATGAGGAGTCACAGGGGCGTAAGGATCTTCCAGAACACTAACATAGGAAACGGGACTGTCAAAGCGGCAATAGCTGTTTTTAACAGCGACTTTACAGTCAAGCAGTACCCAAAACTCACCACTAATAACTTCTCTGTGGTGGGAATCCAGACTAGTGCCTGGGAGATCACTCTTGTCTCCTTTTACTTTGAGCCAGACCAGCCTATCGAGCACTATTTAGAACACCTGAAAGAAATAGAGCGCGTAGTCGGTTCCAAAAAACTGATCGTTGGAGGCGATGCCAATGCCAAAAGCATGTGGTGGGGCAGCCCGACGGCTGACCTTAGGGGGGAAGAGGTGGTAGGAACTCTCGGCGAGCTAAACCTGAACATACTGAACAGAGGGGAAATTCCGACCTTCGACACCATCCGAGGAGGAAAGAGGTACAGTAGTCACGTGGACATTACCGCTTGCTCCAACGACATCTTGGACATAATAGACGACTGGAAGGTGGACGAAGGACTCACGAGCTCGGATCACAACGGCATCACGTTTAAAATCCTCTTGCAAAAATCAAAAGGTATCAAAATTGAGAGAACAACTAGAAAATTCAATACCAAAAAAGCAAATTGGCAAAAATTTCATGAGAAACTTAGCCAATTGAAAATAGACTTTAACTTCACAGTAGCTGAAATTGACAAAATTATAAACATACAACAAATTGACACAACCGTAAATAACCTCACCAACGCAATAGACGAAGCATGCAAGCAAACCATACCAATTAGAAAAGCAAAAGAGGATTTTACTTTGCCGTGGTGGTCCGAGAGACTCGATGAGATGAAGAGAACCGTCGCTACCATGAAGCGCAGGATCCGCTGTGCCGCCCCAATCCGGAGGTCGAAGGTCGTTGAAGAGTACCTGAAACAGAAAGAAGAGTATGAGTCAGAAGCGGCTAAAGCTCAGACCGAGAGCTGGAAGGAATTCTGTGGGAAACAGGACAGGGAGGGGGTTTGGGAGGGCATCTACAGGGTGATAGGTAGGACGCAGCGCAGGGAGGAGGACCTGCCACTAGAAAGAAATGGAGATGTGCTGAATGCGAGAGATTCTGTAAAATTGTTAGCGGAAACGTTTTACCCTGAAGACCTCTCAGCATGTGATAACGCACATCACCGATCCATACGAATTAAGGCCGAAACCGTAAAGTCTGGCGAACAAAGTGATCCTTGTGACCCACCTTTTACGATGGCAGAGTTGAAAAATTCAATGGAGTCTTTCAACCCAAAGAAGGCACCGGGTTCAGACGGCTTTACCGCCGACATTTGTTGTCATGCCGTGGGGAATGACCCGGAACTATTTTTAAGGTTCCTCAACAAGTGCCTGGAATGCCATTGCTTCCCCACAGCCTGGAAGGAGGCAACGGTCGTGATACTGAGGAAGCCTGGAAAGGATAATTACTCCACTCCCAAGTCATATAGACCGATTGGACTGTTGCCTATATTGGGAAAAATCCTCGAAAAGATGCTAGTGGCCCGCCTAAGATTCCATCTTTTACCAAGGATGAGTACCCGTCAGTATGGGTTCATGCCGCAGAGGAGCACTGAGGACTCCCTCTATGATCTCATGCAGCACTTTCACAAGAAACTTGAACAGAAAAGAATAATAACAGTTGTTTCCTTGGACATAGAGGGAGCATTTGACAGCGCTTGGTGGCCAGCGATAAGGGTCCGTCTGGCGGAGGAAAAGTGTCCGATAAATCTTAGGCGGGTCATGGACAGCTATCTCATAGACCGTAAAGTCTCGATTAGGTACGGTGGGGAGGTTTTTTGCAAGAGCACAAATAAGGGCTGTGTCCAGGGCTCAATAGGGGGCCCAATCTTGTGGAATTTGGTGTTAGACCCCCTCTTAAAAGCAGCGGAGAATAGGGGAACCTATATTCAGGCGTTTGCGGATGACGTCGTCTTGGTTTTTGACGGGGAGACCGCACAAGAGGTGGAGGAATGTGCCAATGCCACTCTCAATCATGTACTGGCGTGGGGTGTCGAGAATAAACTCAAATTCGCTCCGCATAAAACAACTGCAATGGTAATAACCAGAAAATTGAAATACGATACACCACGCTTGAGCATGGGGGGGATCGGCATTGACATGTCGAAAGAAATAAAGCTTCTGGGTGTAACCTTCGACGAAAAACTGACCTTCAACACCCACGTCTCACTTGTTTGTAGGAAGGCAATCGCGATCTACAAGCAGCTGTGTAGAGCCGCAAAGGTCAGTTGGGGGCTACACCCAGAGGTTATACGGGTCATTTATGTGGCGGCGGTGGAGCCCATTATACTCTACGCAGCAAGCGTCTGGGCACCGGCTGCCAAAAAGTTGGGCATTGTAAAGCAACTGGGGACCGTCCAGCGGGGAATCGCCCAGAAGATGTGCAAGGCATATCGCACGGTCTCCCTGAACTCAGCACTGGTGCTGTCTGGAATGCTCCCCCTTGACCTCCGAGTTGGTGAGGCGGCATCGTTATACGAAGCCAAGAGGGGAGTGCCCCAGACCTCACTGGGGGACAGGGAGGTCGAGCGTATGACCGCTGCAATCGAGGCTCCTCATCCTGCGGAACGCAACATCTTGAAGTTCGACAGCCTGGTAAACCAAGAGCAACTAAACAACAACAGCAATTTTGACGTTCGCATTTTTACAGATGGGAGCAAGATCGGAGGAGGGGTCGGCGCCTCACTGTCCATATGGAACGGTGACGCCGAGACCAGAGCCCTCAAACTTGCACTATCAAAATATTGCACGGTTTACCAGGCTGAACTCCTAGCACTAACAAAGGCTACTAGCGAGATAACCAAACTGAATGCGTCTTCTTTCGGAGTTTTCAGTGACTCAATGGCGGCTCTTCAAACAATCACAAATCCCGGTTCACTCCACCCTCTGGCTGTAGAAGCTAGGGATAATATAAGGTCTGCATCCCACCAAAACAAGGTAGTAAACTTGTTTTGGATTAAAGCTCATGTGGGGCTCCTGGGAAACGAAAGAGCCGACCAGTTAGCAAAAGAGGCCGCTGGGAACTCCAAAAGAAGACCTGACTACGATCGGTGTCCGATATCATTCGTCAAGCGAAGCATACGAATGGCGACGCTTGACGAGTGGAATGGTAGATACGGTGATAGTGATACTGCATCCGTTACAAAAATATTCTTCCCGGATGTGCGGACGGCTTATAGTGTTATTCGCAAAATAGGAACAAATGGACTTAACACACAAATAATGACAGGGCACGGTGGATTCTCTGAGTACTTGAACCGATTCAAGTGCAAGGAGAGTCCATCGTGCATTTGTGACCCGGACACAAGTGAAACGGTCCCGCACATACTGTTTTACTGCCCACAGTTCTCAAAACACCTTTATAACGTCGAGAACGCAATAGGTACGAAAATAACACCGGACAATGCAAAGTTTGTAATTAAAAGTAAAAATGCTGAAATATTCTTACAGTATTGTAGATTTATTGTGAGAAAAGTTATAGATCGAAATAAAACCGCATAAGCAAATATGCTGTCATAATATAATGTAGTATATTAGAGGCTAGCATAGCAATTAAAAGCTGTAAAATAGTTTAAGGTACAATAGAAAACAATTACAATTATCTGTGTGAAAGTATTTATATGCTTGTTAAGGATAAATGTTAACGTAAGATAAGCAATAAAAACTACACCCCGATCTCCGTGTATAAAATAAGTATAGTAATAAGAAACTAGTTAAGTCTGTAAGTTATAGTTAATATCAAAATGTAAATTAGACATAAGCTAAGGTAGTGTAAATAAAAAACTGTCTCCCTGTTTTCTTGTAACACCCAGAATAAAATAAATAAATTAAAACAATTAGCCAGAAAGTAGGCGATAGTTGGGAATCCCACCCATAAAGGACCAAATGAGGATGAATGATAGAAAGACCAAGTATCAGGAATGAAAGTACGAGAGGCATAAATGCGAGAACTGGTATGAAAGTGTAAGCAGACAAGCATAGACTCCGATCAGTTTGGAGGTAGAAGAAAAAAAAAAAAAAAAAAAAAAAAAAAAACCTAACCTAACCTAACCTAACCTAACCTAACCGTAATTTCTTGGGCGTCTGGACTGCGTTTTTGAAGCGGTTTTCTGTTCCAGAAAACTTTAATAGGCGTCCCCTAACTTATTGACACAATATTTTTGACATATCTGCAAGGGTGGTTTTAATTTTGGCACCAACCCCTTTTTTACTAAATTCAACATACTAACCTGGTTCTAACTACGGAACCCTTCATTAGATTTTCATTCTGTTTGCGGAATCGTGTTTTCGCCATACTAACCTTGGGTTCCCGGCGCTGTGCGCGAACTGACACCCTTCCCGGTCGCTGAAAACACGTTTTTTGCCCGAAAAAAGTGGTTTTTTGACCACCCTCAAAAATTTTCTTCATCCCTTATTCCCGAAAACGTCCCAGTTACCTGGCCCGCGCCGAGACGCTTCTCCTGACACCTCGCACGCGCGTCTAGCTCCAGGGAATCTGTAAGAAATTCAAAAAAAAATTCCCTTTCTCCTCCCACCCGCCCTTATCTACATTAACCACTCGGGCCCAACATGTGAAAATTCCCTAATATAAAGTAAATCTTATGTATAATATGTAAATAAACATTAAATTCGCGATTAATTCGCGACACACCGGTGTGTCGCCGATAGGGAAGAAGGGAAGGAATTTTGACGAAATATTTTTAATTTTTATTTTTTGCTCCCAGGAAACTTGCTTGGCCCCTACAAATATTTTATATCGTTTTTGGGCACGCATAGCTCCATATTCTGAGGCAGGGGAGCAAAAAACGTAAAGGTTTTTTGACTTTTTCTTTTACTTTTATATAAAGTTTTTATGTGACAGATAGTTACTAGTTTTAACTATCTTTTAACCGTATTGACTTATAGTATAGTTGCTGATCCCCCCTTTACAGGGATACAGTCTTATAATTCTATTGTTGTCCTCCGACATTGACATGTTTCGCACACCGGCCAAGAAAGACGCGAGCTCACAAGGCTCCGATAGCTCGCCACGATCTGCGGAGAGGGCTGGGTCCTCGCTTTTAAGCGTTAGAAGAAGCATCGGGGAGTGGGAGGCTGGCAGAGCAGAGCCCCAGGCTAAGTCCCCAGCCAATACAAGGCTAGACGCTACACCACCACCACCAGTAACGACCACCAAAAAGCTACCCAGCTCTCTGGTGACGCGTCGGGCCTCAGCGGATGCCGCCGGAACAGATAGAAAGCCCGGTCCGAAGTACCCCAATCTCACTGCGGAAGCGAGAGCTTGCCTCAATAAAGCAAAACTTCATTTGGGCAACTCTCGCAACCTGAAAACGGAGATCAAAACGGAGGTGCTTGGGGCAATAAACCGGCTCTATGAAATAGTAAAGGAGGCGGAGAAAGGAAAACCGGCCGAGACTCCAGTGGCTAATCTATTAACTGACCATACTAGCCTGCTCTCCCCGGGCGAGGTCAATGTTGATCAAAAGGAACTTCTGATGCGGCTAGAGGAAAATAGTGCCCTAATAAAAGAAAACTTGGCTGAAATGAAAAACTTAAAGGAAGCTCTGGTCACAAACAGTTTCCACTGTTGAGAGGACAACATATGCGTCGGTGGCGGCGCCGCAAACAAGCCAGACCGGAGTTCAGGTACCGGGGCGAGCGACGCTGCACTCCGTTGTTGTCTCCTCAACACGAGAAATGGAAACGGGTGAAGAAATTTTGGAGCGCGTTAGGAAGGCGGTTGATGCCAAAGAGGGCTGGGTGCAAGTGGAAAGGGTAAGGAAAGCCAAGGATCGAAAGGTCATCATGGGGTGTCGGACAAGGGAGGAGAGAAGGAAGATAAAGGAGCGTCTGGAGGCAGCAGGAGAGAACCTCGTCGTCGAGGAAGTGAGCAACAGGGACCCGCTTCTGATTCTGAGGGACGTGTTACTGGTACACAGTGACGAAGAAGTCCTACAAGCCCTCAGGAATCAGAACCGGGAGCTTTTTCACGACCTCGAGGGCGAGAAGTCCAGGGTGTCCATCAAGTTCCGTAGGAGGACGCGCAATCCCCATCTGAACCACATAGTGCTCAGTGTTGCACCCACAATCTGGAGGAGAGCCATTGAGGGAGGGAAGCTCCGTATAGACCTCCAGATTGTGCGCGTCGAAGACCAGACGCCTCTGGTGCAGTGCACACGCTGCCTAGCATATGGTCATGGAAAGCGGTTCTGCAAAGATCCAGCTGACCTGTGCAGCCACTGTGGCGGTCCGCATCTTAGGGTGGACTGCCCGGACAGACAGCTTGGCGAGGCAGCGAAGTGCATAAACTGCACCAGAGCCAAACTCAGCAACACTGAGCACAGTGCCTTCAGCGCTGAGTGCCCCGTACGCCGCAAGTGGGACTCGCTAGCACGGGCCTCTGTAGCGTATTGCTAAGGTGGTCCCTGCTGCCCCCAAGTATCGAATATTCCAGGCCAACCTGCAACGCAGCCAACTCGCCACCAATGAACTCTTGTTGGAGGCGCAAACCCGCAAAGTGGCTGTGGCGTTGCTCCAGGAGCCCTACGTGGGTCGGGTGAAAAGGATGAAGGGCTACCAGGGCGTAAGGGTCTTCCAGAGCTCTGAGGGAGGAGAAGGGACTGTAAAGGCAGCAATCGCTGTCTTTGACCACGACTTGGACATACTACAGTACCCGCAACTCACCACAAACAACATCGTTGTGGTGGGAGTCCGAACCAGAGCCTGGACGATCACGCTGGTGTCCTTCTACTTCGAGCCCGACAAGCCCGTGGAGCCATACCTGGAGCACATGCAACGCATAGAGCGAGAAGTTGGCTCCTGCAGGTTGGTCATTGGGGGAGATGCAAATGCCAAGAGTACTTGGTGGGGCAGCAGTAGCGAAGACGCGAGGGGAGAGCTGATGTGCGGGGCTTTGGGAGAGTGGGGTTTGCACGTTCTCAATAGCGGAGATACCCCGACCTTTGATACGATAAGGGGCGGCACCAGGTACAGCAGCCACGTGGACGTGACGGCGTGTTCGGAGGACATGCTGAACCTGGTAGATGGTTGGCGAATAGAGGAGGGTCTCACGAGTTCCGACCACAACGGCATTAGTTTTGGCATAGGCTTGCAAAAGTCAAAAGGTATTAGCATTGAACGAACTACAAGAATATTTAATACAAATAAGGCTAATTGGAGACAGTTTCATGTGAAACTGTCTCAAATTATGCTGGAAAATAAATTAATAGTACAAGAACTCACACACATTAATAGTATACATAAAATAGACCAAATAATAAACACATATAATAAAGCAATAACTGACACATGTACACAAACAATACCTTTAAAAAAGACAAAGCAAACACTCACCATGCCGTGGTGGTCCGAGGAACTCGCTGAGATGAAGAGGCTGGTCGCTACCAGGAGACGCCGAATCAGGAACGCAGCGCCGGTCCGGAGAGCGATGGTCGTCAGTCTGTACCTGGAAGAGAAGGAAAAATATGAGACAGCGGTTAAGAAATCTATAGAGGAGAGCTGGAAGGGGTTCTGCGGTAAGCAGACTAGAGAAGGGGTCTGGGAAGGGATCTACCGAGTAATGGGGAGAACTTCCAAAAGAGAAGAGGATCTGCCGCTGCAATTTGGGGGGGAGACCCTGGACGCGAAGGGCTCGGTGAGGCTGTTGACCGAGACTTTCTACCCCGAGGACCGTGAGGAGGACGACGACTTGGACCATCGCCGAACCAGAGATCTGGCCGCGATGGTAAACGAGTGGAGTCATGATGAACGGCATGACCCACCGTTTACCCAAAGCGAGCTTGACAGGTCCATGTCGTCGTTTAACCCTAAAAAAGCCCCGGGAGCCGACGGCCTCACGGCTGACATTTGCTCCCAGGCCATAAAGTGCGACCCCGATTTCTTCCTGTCGCTGTTAAATAAATGCCTGGCGTACCACCACTTCCCGAAGACCTGGAAGGAAGCGACGGTGGTTGTACTCAGAAAGCCAGGCAAAGACTCGTACACCGTACCTAAGTCCTACAGGCCGATTGGGCTCTTGCCTGTCTTAGGGAAAGTGTACGAGAAGATGCTGGTTGCTCAAAAACAAGCTGAATTTCGCACCGCACAAAACTTGTGCGATGGTTCTAACGCGGAAGCTCAAATACGACACGCCACGCTTGAGCATGGGTGGGGTCGACATTGGAGTGTCCCAAGATGTCAAGATATTGGGCCTCACTATCGACGCGAAGCTCACCTTCAACAAACACGTAGCTATCGTCTGTAAGAGGGCGATAGCTATGTATAAGCAGCTGGCTAGAGCGGCTCGGGTTAGTTGGGGTCTACACCCGGAAGTGATCCGGACTATTTACACAGCAGCAGTGGAACCGACATTGCTGTACGCCGCAAGCGCATGGGCACCAGCTGCCAACAAAAAAGGGGTCATCAAGCAGCTCAACGTGGTCCAAAGAGGTTTCGCGCAAAAGTTGTGCAAAGCCGATGCCGAAAAATCGCATAAACAGTCTCTGACAATGTCAGAGGACAACTAGCGTGGCAGGAGTGGGTTTTAGCCGGTAAGAGTCCGGCACTGCCCCGATCGTCTCACAGTGTGAGGCTGTCGGGGCGTCCATGAGGATTTCCCACTCCTGCCAAAACAAAAAAGAAAAAAAAAAAAAAAAAAAAACCTAACCTAACCTAACCTAACCTAACCTTTTTTTTTTTTTTTTTTGTTTGCGCTGGGAAAAAATGCATTGCGCATACCCTCCCATTGGGGGAATGGGAGGGGTATGTGGGACTCCCCGGGCCAAGGCCCGGTATACCCACTAAAACAACCCAGCGGCATTCCCGCATCGTCTGAGTGGAGGGGGACTGGGAGATCGGCACAGCCTTTGCGTCCAGTCCCTCTCCGACGTTCGCCAGCCTACACGGCGGGCCCTACACGCCCTCCCCGTGAGGGGGGAGGGCCGGGAATGACCGGCGGAGGTGGTGTAGAGTGCAATGCGGGCGGAGGCGCCCCCGCGCCTGTCGCCCGCCTATCACCATCAAGAGGAGGGAGAAGACGGCGTCTTCTCCGACCTCTTCTCCGTCTTCGGAGCGGCGCTGCGAGTGGGTCGTCCTCACGCGCGCGCTCCGCCGCCTCCTTTTGCGAGATGACGTCCTCGCAAAAGGAGGCGACCGCAGCCCAGGACCCCTCACTCTCCAGCATAGAGTTGGCCACGCTGGGAAGTGAGAGGTCCTGTCCGATCTCCGCAGTCAGAATGCGGCGCGGCTCAGACCAAGCCGGGCACACTTCGAGCGTGTGCTGTGCCGTGTCCTCCGCCGCGCCGCAGTCGTGGCACGCCGGAGTCTCCTCCCTCCCGATCCGGTGCAGGTGCGTGCCGAAACAGCCGTGGCCTGACAGCACCTGCACCAGACGGAATGAGAGGAAACCGTGGGGCCGCTCGAGCCAGTCCATTCGTACACTCTGGCGAGCACCCACGCCTCCAGCTCCCAAGGAGGGGTGCCAGCCAGAGCGCACGCCGCCGAAAAGCCCACCGAGCGGTAGGCCCTCGCCACCCGCAGTGAACCTAACCTTTTTTTTTTTTTTTTTTTTTACGGGGGGAAATCCTCATGGATGTCCTCCGCCCTGGGGCGGGCGGAGGGGTCTGTCAGTCTCTTACTGACTAAAACCACCCCGGTGTTCCATCTTTCACCTACGCCGGGGATCGCGGGAACGTAAGCGACTTCCGTAATCCCCGGCTGGTGCCGGCCCGCCTCTGCGGGCCACATCTCGTAAGCGGGGGGAGTGAGGTGTTAACTCCCCCCGCGACGTCAGAGGGGCGCACGGGAACACCACGCGCCGCCACCTCGGGTCCGGATGAATGGGGGGCAACGGACATCCCCAAGTCCGCCGCCCCTGGACCCAATTAGGGGGGCCGAAGGAGGGCAGCGTACGCCCTCCTCCGACGCCCGGTGCGCCTGCTGCGGGCCGGGAGAGCACTCGACATCTCCCTCTCCCTTTCCGCAGCCTCCTTCTGCGCGATGACAGTTTCGCAGAAGGAGACCACCGCGTCCCAGGACTCCTCACCGCCGACCATAGAACGTACTACAGCCGGCAGCGAGAGGTCACTGCCTACCACAGAGACGAGAGCACGGCGCGGCTCCTCCCAAGCGGCACACTCTGATACCCACCCAAAACAGATACCCATGTACATAATTATCTGAATATTTGTTCATTTCATGGACTTCTTCCAGCTCACTATCACCCTACGCATCAGAGCGGCTCATGCTTGGATCATATCATTCTAAAATCAAAATGCTCATCCAAAACATTGGTTACTAATTCTACAATTACCGATCATCAAGCTGTTCTACTAACATTACAAATAAGTTCACCTAGAAAAAACTGCATGCGTAGCTACACTAAAGTCAATATGACAAACCTTGAAAATGACATACGCGGTATTAATTTTGACCCTGTTTATAATTCAGACGATGCAAATAGTTCTTTAAAGTATTTTATAAATTCGCTACAATCTGCAATTAGGAAAAACACGTTTACTAAGACAATGCCGAGAAAGTATAGTTGTATTAAACCCTGGATCACACCCGGTCTCGTTCGATGTATACGGCATAGAGACAAACTTCACCTAAAATTGAAACTCGCTCCTGATAACGAAATACTTTCTGTAACTTATAAAAGGTATCGGAACTTCTGTAATAATCTTTTGAAAAAACTAAAAAACCAGTATGATAAAAATGAATTACAGAAGGCGGGGACAAATAGTAAGCTTGTGTGGAAATTTATAAAAACACATACATTTAGATCAAAAAACCCCGAACCTCCGCTTGATATACTATCTACAGAAATAAACCCATCCGAAGCAATCAATAAAGCAAACAACTTCTTTGTTAACGTTGGTAAAAACCTGGCTGAAAAATCGTTAAACTCAAGTATTATTTCCCAACAAATCCCGACCAGGACATCCTCCACACTAAATTCTTTTGTTTTATTAGATACCGACGTTAACGAAATAGTCAGAATAATAAACGGGTTAAAGGATATTTGTGCCACTGGGTGGGATGATATACCTAATAACTCTAGATAGATAACCATAATGCGAGAGACGTAAAAGATAACCATGCGCTTCAGAGGCGCCAGATTTTCAAATGCCTCTAACTCAAATAAAAAGTTAGGTATTAGTTTAAGTAACTACATCGTTGTAAAGGTTATACTATAGCCTTCAAAATAAAGATACATTTATAGTTCACTTTGTTTATTAAAAGTAATTTATAACTAAATAAGCAGACCTCCAAAAATATTAACAAAAATCCACAGTCTTCTGTTTATAGGCACAATTTCCGTAAACTATCAACTAAATCAGTGTTTTTTTCTTAAAATCTAGTTAATTATAATATAATCAGTTTGAAAATAACAATTATCACCATAAAAGTTAGCCATATAGACAGTTATGACAAACGTCATTCTTGTGCTCGCCAAAAACTGTCTTTTTGCACTTAGTGCTGGTCATCTTCGACATTCTTTTTTTTTAGATGTGCAGTAACTCTTTTTTGGCTGGAGGCTCTTCCTCATCATTCGTGGGATATCGTACAGCTGGTTTTGGAAGGATGTTTTCTATGTTACTTCGCACATGCCTTGGCAAAGTGGGTGCCTCTAGTCTCTTCATCATCCGCGGTGTAGTCAGCTGAGTACTGAGTTTTTTTCTATTCAAAGGCTTTCTTGTTTCGCCAAAACATGGTGGCAGTAAATCACATAGAAATTCACAAAAGCCATATGTTCAATATGCCATAAAACTTTCATAATACTCTCCCAGTTGCAACAATTATTCGCTGGTCACGCACTGAAGATGCAGTAGGTTCCGAAGCAGGCTGAGACAAATCTTCATCATTGGATCCAACATGCGATTCTTCTACTGGTACCTACGTTATCTACAAGCTCGTCTTCATAGTCACTCTGCAAGTTTTCTTGGCTCAAATGGCCTTCTATTTCGCTGAACCTCTACAGAGATACATCGCCTTCATTTTCCCCGTCTTCTTTCAATAGATTCCATATTTCGACTTCTCCCAGCGTCCTTCTACTTGTCATGACTACTGCGTAAAGGTTGTAACCTAAAATCACAACAAACACAATTATAAATACACTTTACATCAAGAAATCATATTTGCTTACTAACACTAAAAGTCACTTAAAAGATAAACATACGCCTCTCGAGCGCACCAACTCATCGTAACTACTAAAGTATTGTACTTACAGCACAAAAACTGTTGTCCCGCGGTAGAGTACACCGACGACTGAGTTGGCTTAAAAACACAAGTCGATACACGCGTCGAATAAAAAGACACAGCAATATATTTTTCTCGCGGGCGCCTCTGAGGCGTAGGTTATCTTTCTAGGGATAATATACTTAAAAGATTTAAATACCAGCTTGCCCCTCCTCTAACCCACATTTTCCAACTATGCTTATCTAAAGGAATATTCCCTAAATTGCTTAAAAAGGCTGTGGTCACACCTGTATTCAAATCTGGAGACAAGAACTGTGTAAATAATTACAGACCCATTTCAGTGTTAACAGGCCTCTCAAAAATTTTAGAAAAAATCATTAACAGTAGATTAATAAAATATCTAGAAGATAACCGACTACTATCAGATAGTCAGTTTGGTTTTAGGGCCAAAAAATCAACTAATCAAGCAGTCCACGAATTGACTAATTATGTTACCACCAACCTAGATAATGGTATGCACACAATTGGGATCTTTCTAGACCTTGCCAAGGCCTTCGACACTATTTCTTGTTCTTTGCTTTTGCACAAGCTTGAAACACTTGGAATAAGAGGAAAACAACTTCTTCTATTTTCTGACTATCTCAACGATCGTCATCAATGTCTAAAAATGGGTCAGTTTACAAGCTCTGAACTTAAAAATAGTTGTTTTGGTATTCCACAAGGTAGCATTTTGGGCCCTACCTTATTTTTAATCTATATAAATGGACTATGCAGCCTGTCACTCCAAAATGGTGTTATAATGTCTTATGCGGATGACACCGCCCTATTGTTTTCAGCTAAAACAAGAGTTGAGGTCTATAAAAATGCTCAAAATGGTTTTAACATTGTGTCTAATTGGCTCCGTAATAATCTCCTAACATTAAATGCAGATAAAACAAAATACATTTTATTTACAATGAGAAATATTAAGATACCGCTTACTAACCTAAACATTCACGCACATAATTATTGCACGTACGCTGACACTGCATGTTCTTGCCCCACTTTAGCTAAAGCTGACCATTTAAAATATCTAGGTGTCACCATTGACTCAAATCTAAATTTCCGTAAACATATCGAATTACTCTGTACAAGAGTGCGCAAATTAATATATGTTTTTAAGAATTTACGGAACATAGCCGACTATAAACTAATTAAACAGGTCTATTTGGCTTTGTGTCAATCCATTCTTACATATTGCATAACTTCTTGGGGTGGTGCGGCAAAAACTATTTTACTCCCCTTAGAGCGTGCTCAAAGAGCTATTCTAAAGGTTGCTACCTTTCGCCCTTTTAGATTTCCTACGCAACAACTCTACATAGCATGTAGTGTGCTTACTGTGCGGCAATTATTTATTTTAAGCACAGTACTACACCAGCACACTGCACTTCCTTTTGACCCTGTACCTTTTGACAGGAGAAGAAAGGACTTGGTTTGCATAAAGCCCCAAACTAAACATATGTTTGCCAGTCGTTTTTATGTATTCTTAGGACCTTTTCTATATAATAGGCTTAACAAGGAGCTAAGCTTCTATAGTGTAAGGTATAAAAAATGTAGCAAAATGTTGTCAGAATATTTAGCAACACTCAATTACGCAGACACGGAAAAACTTCTAGAAATTTTGGCATGAAGATATTTGATCCCCTCGTGTTTACTTTAGTATTATTACATAGGCTAAGATTTAGGTATTAATGTACTATTAAGCTTTTTCTCGTAGTTGTTTAAAATAGATAATTTTACTGTTTTATATAAAGTTATAGTTTATCTTTTGTCCCTTGTTGGTTTGTAAAGTGATGGCCCGAAACACAGGTTTTTATTAACCTAGATCGGGCGGGTCGCTACCTAACATTGCAATTCCGAACCACCATTACTTGCACCTATACTACTAATATTTTTAGTTTATTTTTAGGCACTATAATTGTATGGAAAATATTATTACTGTTGACTTAATATTTTTTGTGAACGTTTATATTTGAATAAATTAAATTATTATTATTACTCTGCCAGCGTATGCCGCGCCGTGTCCTCCCGACAGTCGACGCAGTGGTGACACCGAGCGTCCGGCTCCCTGCCTATGCGACACAGGAACCTCCCGAAGCAGCCATGCCCCGTGAGGACCTGCGTCGCACGAAACGACAGGGAGCCGTGCCTTCTCCCGAGCCACAGGTCGAGCACTGGCCGGATGGCCTCGATAGTGACGAGGCCGGCGGTAGGGCGTGAAAGCCGGTTCCGCCATTCCGCCACCAGGACCTCGCGCAGCTGCGACCGACGCAGCTCAAAATGTCGCTGCGTCAGTCGCTTTCCGCGCGCCCGCGCGTCCTCGCGCCACCGATGCATTGACGCGAGGACTTTTGCCTCCAGGTCCCAGGGCGGAGATCCGGCCAGTGCGCAAGCCACCTCGTAGGAGATCGTGCGATAACCCCTGATGACTCTGACGGCCATCACCCTCTGCGGCTTCCGCAGAACAGAGATGGTGCCGGCCGTCAGGTCAGCCGCCCAGATCGGGGCCCCATACAGGGCCATCGATCGCACGATCCCCACGTACAACCGCCTACATACGGTGCTCGGGTCCCCCAGATTGGGAAGCAGCGTTGACAGCGCCCCAGCCGCGCCCAACAACTTGGGCGCCAGCCGTCGGAAGTGGGGTCCGAAATCCCACCGGCTGTCGAGCACCAATCCCAGGTACTTCATGGTGGACTCGACAGCGATACGGACCCCACCGACCACGATGTGTGATCCCGCCGGCGGCGCCCGCCGGGGGCCATGAAAAAGTATGGCCTCCGACTTGTCGAGGGCCACCTCCAGGCCAAGGCGCCGTATGCGGCTCACCACCTGTGAGACCGCGGCCGTCGCCAGCAACGCTGCCTCCCTGTACGAGCTCCCCCGGGCAGTGACCAGCGTGTCGTCAGCGTAACACGTCAGGTCCACTCCCGGCTGGAGCTCGCCTCTCAGCACCCAGTCGTACCCGATGTTCCACAGGGGCGGGCCCAAGACCGAACCCTGCGGAACACCGCACGACATGGGGTGCTGGTGTATGCCATCACGTCCCAGATAGGTGACACACCTCTCCGCCAAATAAGCCCCAATGACGCGGCGGAGGTAGGGAGGCACTCGATGATAGCGGAGTGCCTCCCGAATACAACTCCAGGGCAGGGTGTTGAAGGCGTTGGAGATGTCCAAGGACACCGCCAACATCACCCCGCCCCGGGACACCGCTTCCTCCGCCAGGACTCTCACACGCGAACTCGAACAGCTTTTCCACCTCGTCCAGCAGCACTATGGGCCGGTACGCGGACGGCGAGTCCGCAGGGCGCCCCACCTTCCTGAGCAGGACCAGACGTCCAGATTTCCACTGAACGGGAAACTGGCCCTGCTCCAGGCACGCTGTGTAGAGTCCTATCAGTTGGGGCTCCAGCTCCTTCAGAGCGAGGGCTAACACGCAACCGTGAATCCCATCGGGCCCCGGGGCAGTGTTCTTCGCCCGGAGCCGCATCACGGCCGCCCTCAACTCTGCTTGTGTCACCTCTGGGACGCTGGCGTTCTCTTCAGGCTCTGCGGCTGTGGGCAAAGCCATCGGCGGCGGAGTACGCTCCGCTCGTGCCGGGAAGAGGGCTGCGACTACGTCCTCCAGCAGCTCTGGTTGGAGACTCTCCGTAAGCGGGGGCGCCCATGGTCCGAGTTTCCCTCGGACCGAGCGATAGGGACGCCCCCACGGATCCCCGTTGAGAGTCGCCAACATCTCCTTCCTGGCTCGCGTCTTCGCCTCGCCGATGGCCAGCCACAGAGCCTCCTTAGCCGCGCGGTACATCTCATACAGCGCGGCTTCTTCGTCAGGGACCCGACGACGTCTTCTCCGGTATCGGGTGTACTGGCGCCGCACTCGCACGCACGAGACGCGCAACTCCGCGATCTCGGCGGACCACCAGTACACCTGGCGCCTTCTGGGTTGTGTGTGGACCCGGGGCATGGACGCGTCGCAAATTTGCGTCATCGCCCCGTGGAACCACTGCGCCTCCTCTTCGACGTCGACGGGTCCGGTCGTTGCCGACTCCCGGATCCAGGCCTGGAAAATAGCGGCTTCCTCAAGTAGCTCCCTGTCGAGGCGTTTGCGCGCCCAGCGCGGACCGTCCGTTCGCGGGGCCGATGGGCTGCGGCCACCCGCGGTCTGGGGGGAGACGTCGAAACGGATGTATCGGTGATCCGATAACGTCTCCACCTCCACGGCGACACGCCAGTCGCGGACACGGCTAGCGACAGCGGGGCTAGCGAACGAGACGTCCACTATAGAACCGCCCCGCTGCCGCACGCACGTGTACACCGAACCCCGATTCAGGACGGTCAAGCCGGTCGTGACCGCCCACTCCTCCAACGCCTCACCCTTGGCATCGGTGACCGGGGATCCCCACGCCGCAGACTTGGCGTTGAGATCTCCGAGCAACAGCATCGGGCGAGGGTGGTACCGGTTCACGACGGCACCCAACTCGACAAGGAAGCTCTCGAAGTCGGCGAGGCTCTTGTTGGGCGAGAAATACGCTCCAACAGTGACCATGCCGTCCGCGAGGGCGGCCACCCAGCCGTGACCTCGGGACGGGTCAGCAAGAGCCCCGCCAATGATGGCCACCGAGTCGTCCAGGTCACCCACCCAGTTATCTCGGGGGGGGACGTAGTACGGCTCGGCGACCACAGCCACATGGATCGACCACTCTGCCATGCTCTGGAGCACAAGGTCCTGAGCCCTGGCAGAGTGGTTGAGATTGCCCTGGAGGAAACGGAATTGTGGCATTATCCACAATCCATTCCCTCGGCACCTGTCCTAGGCCGGGAGTCGGCCGGTGAGCAACCAGGCTGAGGGGGGTGTAAAGAGCCCCCGTCGTCCTCACGCGCGCGCTCCGCCGCCTCCTTTTGCGAGATGACGTCCTCGCAAAAGGAGGCGACCGCTGCCCAGGACCCCTCACTCTCCAGCATAGAGTTGACCACGCTGGGAAGTGAGAGGTCCTGTCCGATCTCCGCAGTCAGACTACGGCGCGGCTCGGACCAAGCCGGGCACACCTCGAGCGTGTGCTGTGCCGTGTCCTCCGCCGCGCCGCAGTCGTGGCACGCCGGAGTCTCCTCCCTCCCGATCCGGTGCAGGTGCGTGCCGAAACAGCCGTGACCTGACGATGATGGCGTCCCTCGCCTCCCGCCGCACGGCCTCCCGCTCTTCTGCGACGGGGCGCTCCCCGAGGGCTTTCCGCCGCGCCGTCCATTCGTACACTCTGGCGAGCACCCACACCTCCAGCTCCCAAGGAGGGGTGCCGGCCAGAGCGTGAAAGAACACGGCCTCGGACTTATTCAGCGCCACCTTCAACCCCAGGCGGCGGATCCTCCCCGCCACTAATGACCCGCCGGCCGATGCCCGACAGGCCGCCTCCCCGAAGTTCCTCCCCCGGGCAGTGAGGAGAGTGTCATCCGCGTAACAGATGACACTCGTGCCCTGGAGGAGGGCTCCCCGCAGCAGCCAGTCAAAGCCGATGTTCCACAGGGGGGGTCCTAAGACTGACCCCTGCGGAACACCAGACTCCGCGCCGTATCGCCGCAACCTGGCCAATTTGTCGACAAGGAGGACCTCTCGGTCCTCCAAGTAGCTGGCCAGGAGGCTCCGCAAGTATTGGGGCACTCCGTGATATCGGAGTGCCTCCAGTATGGTCGAGTGGGGCACGGAGTTGAAGGCGTTGGCTATGTCGAATGACACCGCCAGCACTCCGTCCCCTGCCTCGACCGGCCCCTTCACCTGGCCCTTGAGTAGGGCCAGCGCGTCGATGGTCGAACGCCCCTGTCGAAAACCGAACTGGGCGTCCGACAGGTCCGGCCCTACCCTCCGCAGGTGGCTATTCAGCCGGGAGGCAATGATCCCCTCGAACAATTTACCGACCTTCGAGCAGAACGATGGGCCGGTATGCCGAGGGGGAATCCGCCGGGCGTCCCTCTTTTCGGAGGAGGCATAGCCGCCCCTCCTTCCACAGTTTCGGAAACCTCCCAGCCGTAAGGCACGCGCTGAATAGTTCCCGAAATCTGTCCTCCATTTGAGCGGCGGCTATGGCCACCACCCGTGCGGGGACGCCGTAGCTTCAGCTAGCTTCGTATGAAGCTGGCTGACCTCCAAGTTGCCGCGTTTCGTCAGTCGCCTTGCGCTGGACCAGCTCCATAACGATACCGCGCATGCTCGCGGCCCGGCACTTAAGGGCCTTTTGGAAGGTCCCTTTTAAATTTGAGGACTTGGAGGCGACCTCAACGATCTCCTCCTCGTCTTCCTCCGCCATCTGCTGCAGCTCGGCCAAGGAGTGGTCCGCGTACAGAACGCGGGACGCACCGTACCCGGACTTGGCCCGAGCAGCACGCGCCCGTTGCTCCTTCGCGACGACCCGCTCCTCCAGCTCCTGCTGGTGCATCTCCCGCCGAGCCAGGTCGAGCTGACGTTGGGCGTCCGCAAGACCTACCTCGTGGGTGTCTGCAGCTATTGTCGGCCTTTTGGCTTTCGACCGCCTGGACGAGCCCAAAGAGCCCTCTGACCCATCCTTACGGAAGGCCCGCTTCCGCGACCGGGAGTCGCCCGCATCCGAGACACTCGTGACGGACTGGTCGTCAGAGTCCAAAAACTCGACTGCACCTCCAGAGAAGAGCCGCAGACGGCGCGCGGCTAGCCTCTGACTCCGAAGCGTCGGAGTGGCCCTGAAAAGGACCTTTTGGTTGGCCCTGAGAAGGGCCTTTTGGTTGGCCCTGAGAAGGGCCTTTGGGTTGGCCCTGAGAAGGGCCTTTGGGTTGGCCCTGAGAAGGGCCTTTTGTTTGGCCCTGAGAAGGGCCTTTGGGTTTTAAAAAGCGCCCGAGGGCGTCCCGCGGGGGTGTAGGCATAGCCACCGCAGGATCGTAGTTAAAAAGGCAAGATGAATATGTGAACTACGAAAGCACAGAGCACTTTGGCCGAACCCCAGTGTGCTACTCCGTTACGGTGACAGAACTGGGTCGTTTCTAGGGGACGCGACGTGGACGCAAGCTCTGTGGGAGGTCCCCCAACCTAACCTAACCTTTTTTTTTTTTTTTTTTTTGTTTGCGCTGGGAAAAAATGCATTACGCATACCCTCCCATTGGGGGAATGGGAGGGGTATGTGGGACTCCCCGGGCCAAGGCCCGGTATACCCACTAAAACAACCCAGCGGCATTCCCGCATCGTCTGAGTGGAGGGGGACTGGGAGATCGGCACAGCCTTTGCGTCCAGTCCCTCTCCGACGTTTGCCCGCCTACACAGCGGGCCCTACACGCCCTCCCCGTGAGAGGGGAGGGCCGGGAATGACCGGCGGAGGTGGTGTAGAGTGCAATGCGGGCGGAGGCGCCCCCGCGCCTGTCGCCCGCCTATCACCACCATGAGGAGGGAGAAGACGGCGTCTTCTCCGACCTCTTCTCCGCCGCGCAGCCTGGCCGCCACGCAGGTGGCCCGGAGACCCGCCAGTTCCTCCGACCACCAATAGACGGCGCGACGGGGAGGCGGGCGACGGGACCAAGGCATGCTGGAGTTACAGACCTCGGTCAGGGATCGCCTTAGCCGGACCGCTGCGGCGTCAATGTCCGGGACGTCCTCGACAAGGGGGGGTGACAGCCAGTCCTGGAGGAAGGCCGCCTCCTTGGCTGCCTCCCGGTCCAGGCGAGTGAGAGCCCACCGTGGGAAGGGAGACCTGCCAGAGCGAGCCATCTCCCCCCGGGGGCCCTGGGTGGAGATGTCGAACCGCACATATCGGTGGTCCGACAGGGTCTCCACCATCTCCACCCGCCAGTTTACGATGCGTGCGGCTAGCACGGGGGTGGCAAACGAGACGTCCACCACCGACCCTCCCTGCTGCCGCACACACGTTTGGACCGCCCCCCTGTTGAGGAGGGACACACCGCACGACGCCGCCCAGAACTCGGCAGCGCGTCCCCGGACGTTGCAGGAGCCAGCCGGATTGCCCCAGGCCACCGACTTGGCGTTCAGTTCGCCCAACACCACGACCTGGCGCGGCGCCGCCCTCCCTACGACAGCAGTGAGGACTTCAAGGAAATCCTCAAAGTCCGAAAGAGGGCGGTTTGGGGAGAAATAGACCCCTACCAGGGCCACACCTCCCCACGCGGCGGCCACGTATCCCGGTCCTCTCTCTAAAAGCGAGAGGGGAGGGGAGTCTGTGGAAGACCGCGTCACAATTGCCACCAGGCCGTCCCGATCGCCCAGCCAATTGCCAGGGACCGAGTAGGGCTCGGCGTCCACCGCCAAGTCCACCAACCACTCAGCCATGGTCTGCATCAGCAGGTCTTGGGCTGTTTTGCAGTGGTTGGTGTTCGCCAGGTGGCCAAAAAAAAAGGTTTGAGCCAAAAAAAAAGGTGGGGGACCCCTGACGCGGTCTTCCACAGACTCCCCGTCTGTGGAAGACCGCGTCAGGGGTCCCCCACCTTTTTTTTTTTTTTTTTTTCCGGGGGAAATCCTCATGGATGTCCTCCGCCCTGGGGCGGGCGGAGGGGTCTGTCAGACTCTTACTGACTAAAACCACCCCGGTGTTCCATCTTCCACCTACGCCGGGGATCGCGGGAACGTATGCGACTTCCGTAATCCCCGGCTGGTGCCGGCCCGCCTCTGCGGGCCACATCTCGTAAGCGGGGGGAGTGAGGTGTTTAACTCCCCCCGCGACGTCAGAGGGGCGCACGGGAACACCACGCGCCGCCACCTCGGGTCCGGATGAATGGGGGGTAACGGACATCCCCAAGTCCGCCGCCCCTGGACCCAGTTAGGGGGGCAGAAGGAGGGCAGCATATGCCTCCCTCCTCCGACGCCCGGTGCGCCTGCTGCGGGCCGGGTGAGCACTCGACATCTCCCTCTCCCTTTCCGCAGCCTCCTTCTGCGCGATGACAGTTTCGCAGAAGGAGACCACCGCGTCCCAGGACTCCTCACCGCCGACCATAGAACGGACTACAGCCGGCAGCGAGAGGTCACTGCCTACCAAGAGACGAGGGCACGGCGCGGCTCCTCCCAGGCGGCACACTCTGCCAGCGTATGCCGCGCCGTGTCCTCCCGACAGTCGACGCAGTGGTGACACCGAGCGTCCGGCTCTCTGCCCATGCGACACAGGAACCTCCCGAAGCAACCATGCCCCGTGAGGACCTGCGTCACACGAAACGACATTGAGCCGTGCCTTCTCCCGAGCCACATGTCGAGCACTGGCCGGATGGCCTCGATAGTGACGAGGCCGGCGGTAGGGCGTGAAAGCCTGTTCCGCCATTCCGCCACCAGGACCTCGCGCAGCTGCGACCGACGCAGCTCAAAATGTCGATGCGTCAGTCGCTCCCCGCGCGCCCGCGCGTCCTCGCGCCACCAGGGGTCCCCCACCTTTTTTTTTTTTTTTTTTTTTTTTGTTTGCGCTGGGAAAAAATGCATTACGCATACCCTCCCATTGGGGGAATGGGAGGGTATATGTGGAACTCCCCGGGCTGACCCGGTATACCCACTTAAACAACCCAGCGGCATTCCCGCATCGTCTGAGTGGAGGGGGACGGGGAGATCGGCACAGCCTTTGCGTCCAGTCCCTCTCCGACGTTCGCCCGCCTAAACGGCGGGCCCTACACGCGCTCCCCGTGAGGGGGGAGGGCCGGGAATGACCGGCGAGGGTGGTGTAGAGTGCAATGCGGGTTGAGGCGCCCCCGCGCCTGTCGCCCGCCTATCACCACCATGAGGAGGGAGAAGACGGCGTCTTCTCCGACCTCTTCTCCGCCTTCGGAGCGGCGCTGCGAGAGGGTCGTCCTCACGCGCGCGCTCCGCCGCCTCCTTTTGCGAGATGACGTCCTCGCAAAAAGAGGCGACCGCTGCCCAGGACCCCTCACTCTCCAGCATAGAGTTGACCACGCTGGGAAGTGAGAGGTTCTGTCCGATCTCCGCAGTCAGACTACGGCGCGGCTCAGACCAAGCCAGGCACACTTCGAGCGTGTGCTGTGCCGTGTCCTCCGCCGCGCCGCAGTCGTGGCACGCTGGAGTCTCCTCCCTCCCGATCCGGTGCAGGTGCGTGCCGAAACAGCCGTGGCCTGACAGCACCTGCACCAGACGGAATGAGAGGAAACCGTGGGGCCGCTCGAGCCAGTCCCGCAGGACTGGGCCGAGCGCGTCCAGGGTTCGGCGGCCAAAAGTGGCGGAGGCGAGGTCCTGCGTCCAATGGACGATGATGGCGTCCCTCGCCTCCCGCCGCACGGCCTCCTGCTCTTCCGTCCATTCGTACACTCACAACAAACAACAACAATAAAACCGATTTAGAGAATATCATAAATACATATATAGAAATATTAGTAAAGACGTGCCAAGAAACAATACCTAAAATTAAAAGTAAAAATACGCTTACCTTACCGTGGTGGTCCACCGAGCTCGCTGAGTTGAAGTCCGATGTCAGCACCAAAAGACGCCGCGTACGCTGTGCTGCACCGGTCCGGAGGCAAAAAGTCGTCGAGGAGTACCTGCAAGCAAAAGAAAAATATGAGTCCCAAGCAAAAAAGGCGCAGACCGAAAGCTGGATGGCATTCTGCGAGAAGCAAGATAGGGAGGGAGTGTGGAAGAGGGAGATGATGCCGACCACCGTCGGACGCGAGAAGAGGCCCGTCGTGTAAGCGAGTGGGCTCATGATGAACACCATGACCCACCGTTTACGCTTTTGGAGCTGAGATCCGCGGTGGAAAGCTTCAACCCGAAGAAGGCACCCGGGGCGGATGGTCTCACAGCCGACATCTGTGCGCAGGCCATTTTCCGAGATCCAGGGATGTTCCTTGCACTGGGCAACAAGTGTCTTGAGCAGGGTCACTTCCCTGGAGCTTGGAAAGTGGCCACAGTGGTGATTCTCCGAAAACCTGGGAAGGACACTTACACAACCCCGAAGTCGTACAGGCCGATTGGCCTTTTACCTGTCCTGGGCAAGATCCTTGAAAAAATGGTGGTAGCTCGTCTGAAGTGGCATCTGATCCCGCGGTTAAGTACTCGCCAGTTTGGCTTTATGCCCCAGAAGAGCACCGAAGACTCCCTCTACACCCTGATTCAACACATCAGTGAAAAGCTAAATCAAAAGAAGCTGATCACTGTGGTCTCATTGGATATAGAGGGAGCCTTCGACAGCGCATGGTGGCCGGCCATCAAGGCCAGACTGGCTGAGGAAAAGTGCCCGGTGAACATCAGACGGATGCTAGACAGCTACCTCAACGAGAGAAGCGTCCGGGTCAGGTATGCCGGGGCGGAATGTCAGCGACAGACGACAATGGGGTGTGTCCAGGGGTCGATTGGAGGCCCGATCCTGTGGAATCTGGTGCTGGATCCCCTCTTGAAGGGGCTCGAAGAGCGAGGCGACTACTGCCAGGCGTTTGCCGATGATGTGGTGATCGTTTTCGACGGGGATACAGCACTAGATGTCCAAAGACAGGCCAATGCCGCCCTCGAGTATGTTCGGAGGTGGGGCATACGGAACAAGTTGAAGTTTGCTCCGCACAAGACCTGTGCCATGCTTATAACGAGGAAACTGAAGCATGATGTCCCACTTCTGAGCATGGGCGGGGTCGACATTGGCATGTCAAAAGAGATTAAAATACTGGGGCTCACCATTGACCACAAGCTCACTTTTAACACCCACGCTGCAAACGTTTGTAAGAAGGCTCTCAATTTCTACAAACAGTTGTCCAGAGCAGCCAGAGTGAGCTGGGGTCTGCACCCAGAGGTGATACGCACCATATACACCGCGGCGGTCGAGCCAGTAATATTGTACGCAGCTAGCGCCTGGGCGCCTGCAGCGAGGAAGGTCGGAGTACAGAAACTCCTCAATTCGGTCCAGCGGGGGTTCGCTCAAAAGCTCTGCAAGTCCTATCGCACCGTTTCGCTTAACTACGCGCTAGTGCTGGCTGGGATACTCCCACTTGACCTCCGAATTCAGGAAGCAGCCGCACTGTACGAGGCAAGGAGGGGGGTGCCCCAGCCATCACTGGCGGGCCGGGAGGTGGAGCGGGTGGTAGCATTTGCAGAGACTCCACACCCCGCGAAACATGCGGCCATGGGGTTCGTGAGCTTGATAGACCAGTCACATGTGGAGACCCACAACAGCCAGGATATACGGTTCTTCACCGACGGCAGCAAGATCGAGGGCAAGGTCGGAGCAGCACTGTCCCTTTGGGACAGGGAAGCCGAGATCAAGTCTGTCAAACTTAGCCTGCCGACGTGCTGTACTGTCTACCAGGCAGAACTCCTGGCCATATGCGTAGCAACACGCCAAATACTGCGTCGCAAAGAGGGAACCTTCGGTATCTATAGTGACTCAAAGGCCGCACTGCAGACAGTCACAAACCAGGGTTCCCTCCACGCACTGGCAGTGGAGGCAAGAGCGAACCTCAACGTGGCTTTATCCCAGAGCAAAGATGTCTCCTTGTTCTGGATAAAGGCACACGCTGGACTGGATGGAAATGAGCGCGCAGACCACCTCGCAAAAGAGGCTGCACTGCATAGCAGGAAAAAACCGGACTTTGACCGCTGCCCGGTATCATTCGTCAAGCGGCAGATCCGCATGGAGTCGCTTGACGTATGGAACCGGAGGTATAAGGAGGGCGCTACCGCCTCAATAACCAAAATCTTCCTCCCAGATGCAATTGACGCTTATAAAATTGTCACCAAAGTAAGGCCAACCGGGGTTTTGACCCAAATTATGACGGGGCACGGTGGGTTCTCAGAATACCAGCATCGTTTCAAGTGTAAGGAGAGCCCATCGTGCATCTGTGAGCCGGGCGTGCAGGAGTCAGTCCCGCACATTATTTTTCAATGTCCTGCATTTGAGAGGGAAAGGCGTGAAATAGAACAAGAGCTGGAGACAACATTAGCGTTACAAAATATGAGCGAATTAATCAAAGATAGGAAATCTAGGGAAACCATACTTAAGTTTTGCATAAAAATTTCAAATAAAGTAATAAATAGAAATAAAGTAGTGTAAATTATGCTTACCTTATATAGATTTATGTAAAGCGACAAGCATAAAAAACATCAGAATAAATTAGAAAATTAAAATAGCTCATAAATTAATTAAAGTCTTAAAATATATTAGTTAAAAACGTAGTAAACAAATTTCAAAAGAATTTAAATATAAAATATCAAACAAGATCTCTGACTATATCAGGGGAACACTTAGAAAGGCAGGAGTGGGTTTTAGCCGGTAAGAGTCCGGCACTGCCCCAGTTGGGGCGTCCATGAGGATTTCCCACTCCTGCAAAAAAAAAAAAAAAAACCTAACCTTTTTTTTTTTTTTTTGTTTGCGCTGGGAAAAAATGCATTACGCATACCCTCCCATTGGGGAAATGGGAGGGGTATGTGGGACTCCCCGGGCCAAGGCCCGGTATACCCACTAAAACAACCCAGCGGCATTCCCGCATCGTCTGAGTGGAGGGGGACTGGGAGATCGGCATAGCCTTTACGTCCAGTCCCTCTCCGACGTACGCCCGCCTGCATGGCGGGCCCTACGCGCCCACCCCGTGAGGGGGGAGGGCCAGGAATGACCGGCGGAGGTGGTGTAGAGTGCAATGCGGGCGGAGGCGCCCCCGCGCCTGTCGCCCGCCTATCACCACCATGAGGAGGGAGAAGACGGCGTCTTCTCCGACCTCTTCTCCGCCTTCGGAGCGGCGCTGCGAGAGGGTCGTCCTCACGCGCGCGCTCCGCCGCCTCCTTTTGCGAGATGACGTCCTCGCAAAAAGAGGCGACCGCTGCCCAGGACCCCTCACTCTCCAGCATAGAGTTGACCACGCTGGGAAGTGAGAGGTCCTGTCCGATCTCCGCAGTCAGACTACGGCGCGGCTCAAACCAAGCCGGGCACACTTTGAGCGTGTGCTGTGCCGTGTCCTCCGCCGCGCCGCAGTCGTGGCACGCCGGAGTCTCCTCCCTCCCGATCCGGTGCAGGCGCGTGCCGAAACAGCCGTGGCCTGACAGCACCTGCACCAGACGGAATGAGAGGAAACCGTGGGGCCGCTCGAGCCAGTCCCGCAGGACTGGGCCGAGCGCGTCCAGGGTTCGGCGGCCAAAAGTGGCAGAGGCGAGGTCCTGCGTCCAATGGACGATGATGGCGTCCCTCGCCTCCCGCCGCACGGCCTCCCGCTCTTCCGCGACGGGGCGCTCCCCGAGGGCTTTACGTCGCGCCGTCCATTCGTACACTCTGGCGAGCACCCACGCCTCCAGCTCCCAAGGAGGGGTGCCAGCTAGAGCGCACGCCGCCGAAAAGCCCACCGAGCGGTAGGCCCTCGCCACCCGCAGTGCAATGGCCTTTTGGGGCCGGCGCATCGCCGTCGCATTCTCCCTCCTATGGAGGGAGTCCGCCCAGATGGGGGCCCCGTAAAGGGCCATGCTCCGAAGGATGCCGGCATATAGGCGCCGGCATCGCGCACTGGGCCCTCCCAGGTTCGGGAGGAGCCAGGAGAGGGCGTCCGCAGCCCTCAACAGGCGCGTCGACAGCCCGCTGAAATGCGGGCCGAAGCGCCACCTGCTGTCCAGCACCAGACCCAGATATTTGATCTGGGTCTGGACGCCACGAAACCTTTTTTTTTTTTTTTTTTTTTACGGGGGGAAATCCTCATGGATGTCCTCCGCCCTGGGGCGGGCGGAGGGGTCTGTCAGACTCTTACTGACTAAAACCACCCCGGTGTTCCATCTTCCACCTACGCCGGGGATCGCGGGAACGTATGCGACTTCCGTAATCCCCGGCTGGTGCCGGCCCGCCTCTGCGGGCCACATCTCGTAAGCGGGGGGAGTGAGGTGTTTAACTGCCCCCGCGACGTCAGAGGGGCGCACGGGAACACCACGCGCCGCCACCTCGGGTCCGGATGAATGGGGGGCAACGGACATCCCCAAGTCCGCCGCCCCTGGACCCAGTTAGGGGGGCAGAAGGAGGGCAGCGTATGCCCTCCTCCGACGCCCGGTGCGCCTGCTGCGGGCCGGGTGAGCACTCGAAATCTCCCTCTCCCTTTCCGCAGCCTCCTTCTGCGCGATGACAGTTTCGCAGAAGGAGACCACCGCGTCCCAGGACTCCTCACCGCCGACCATAGAACGGACTACAGCCGGCAGCGAGAGGTCACTGCCTACCACAGAGACGAGGGCACGGCGCGGCTCCTCCCAGGCGGCACACTCTGCCAGCGTATGCCGCGCCGTGTCCTCCCGACAGTCGACGCAGTGGTGACACCGAGCGTCCGGCTCTCTGCCTATGCGACACAGGAACCTCCCGAAGCAACCATGCCCCGTGAGGACCTGTGTCACACGAAACGACAGGGAGCCGTGCCTTCTCCCGAGCCACATGTCGAGCACTGGCCGGATGGCCTCGATAGTGACGAGGCCGGCGGTAGGGCGTGAAAGCCTGTTCCGCCATTCCGCCACCAGGACCTCGCGCAGCTGCGACCGACGCAGCTCAAAATGTCGCTGCGTCAGTCGCTCCCCGCGCGCCCGCGCGTCCTCGCGCCACCGATGCATTGACGCGAGGACTTTTGCCTCCAGGTCCCAGGGCGGAGATCCGGCCAGTGCGCAAGCCGCCTCGTAGGAGATCGTGCGATAACCCCTGATGACTCTGACGGCCATCACCCTCTGCGGCTTCCGCAGAACAGAGATGGTGCCGGCCGTCAGGTCAGCCGCCCAGATCGGGGCCCCATACAGGGCCATCGATCGCACGATCCCCACGTACAACCGCCTGCAGACGGTGCTCGGGTCCCCCAGATTGGGAAGCAGCGTTGACAGCGCCCCAGCCGCGCCCAACAACTTGGGCGCCAGCCGTCGGAAGTGGGGTCCGAAATCCCACCGGCTGTCGAGCACCAATCCCAGGTATTTCATGGTGGACTCGACAGCGATACGGGCCCCATCGACCACGATGTGTGATCCCGCCGGCGGCGCCCGCCGGGGGCCATGAAAAACTATGGCCTCCGACTTGTTGAGGGCCACCTCCAGGCCAAGGCGCCGTATGCGGCTCACCACCTGTGAGACCGCGGCCGTCGCCAGCAACGCTGCCTCCCTGTACGAGCTCCCCCGGGCAGTGACCAGCGTGTCGTCAGCGTAACACGTCAGGTCCACTCCCGGCTGGAGCTCGCCTCTCAGCACCCAGTCGTACCCGATGTTCCACAGGGGCGGGCCCAAGACCGAACCCTGCGGAATACCGCACGACATGGGGTGCTGGTGTATGCCGTCACGTCCCAGATAGGTGACACACCTCTCCGCCAAATAAGCCCCAATGACGCGGCGGAGGTAGGGAGGCACTCGATGATAGCGTAGTGCCTCCCGAATACAACTCCAGGGCAGAGTGTTGAAGGCGTTGGAAATGTCCAAGGACACCGCCAACATCACCCCACCCCGGGACACCGCTTCCTCCGCCAGGACTCTCACACGCGATATCGCCGTGATAGTGGAGCGCCCGTGCCGGAACCCGAACTGGCATTCGGCTAGGTCCGGCCCCTCTCCGCACAAGTGGCTGACGAGGCGGGCTGCGATTATCCGCTCGAACAGCTTTCCCACCTCGTCCAGCAGCACTATGGGCCGGTACGCGGACGGCGAGTCCGCAGGGCGCCCCACCTTCCTGAGCAGAACCAGACGTCCAGATTTCCACTGAACGGGAAACTGGCCCTGCTCCAGGCACGCTGTGTAGAGTCCTCTCAGTTGGGGCTCTAGCTCCTTCAGAGCGAGGGCTAACACGCAACCGTGAATCCCATCGGGCCCCGGGGCAGTGTTCTTCGCCCGGAGCCGCATCACGGCCGCCCTCAACTCTGCTTCTGTCACCTCTGGGACGCTGGCGTTCTCTTCAGGCTCTGCGGCTGTGGGCAAAGCCATCGGCGGCGGAGTACGCTCCGCTCGTGCCGGGAAGAGGGCTGCCACTACGTCCTCCAGTAGCTCTGGTTGGAGACTCTCCGTAAGCGGGGGCGCCCATGGTCCGAGTTTCCCTCGGACCGAGCGATAGGGACGCCCCCACGGATCCCCGTTGAGAGTCGCCAACATCTCCTCCCCGGATCGCGTCTTCGCCTCGCCGATGGCCAGCCACAGAGCCTCCTTAGCCGCGCGGTACACCTCATACAGCGCGGCTTCTTCGTCAGGGACCCGACGACGTCTTCTCCGGTATCGGGTGTACTGGCGCCGCACTCGCACGCAAGAGACGCGCAACTGTGCGATCTCGGCGGACCACCAGTACACCTGGCGCCTTCTGGGTTGAGTGTGGACCCGGGGCATGGACGCGTCGCAGATTTGCGTCATCGCCCCGTGGAACCACTGCGCCTCCTCTTCGACGTCGACGGGTCCGGTCGTCGCCGACTCCCGAATCCAGGCCTGCAATATGGCGGCCTCCTCGAGTAGCTCCCTGTCGAGGCGCTTGCGCGCCCAGCGCGGACCGTCCGTTCGCGGGGCCGATGGGCTGCGGCCGCCCGCGGTCTGGGAGGAGACGTCGAAACGGATGTATCGGTGATCCGATAACGTCTCCACCTCCACGGCGACACGCCAGTCGCGGACACGGCTCGCGACAGCGGGGCTAGCGAACGAGACGTCCACTATAGAGCCGCCCCGCTGCCGCACGCACGTGTAGACCGAGCCCCGATTCAGAACGGTCAAGCCGGTCGTGACCGCCCACTCCTCCAACGCCTCGCCCTTGGCATCGGTGACTGGAGATCCCCACGCCGCAGACTTGGCGTTGAGATCCCCGAGTAACAGCACCGGGCGAGGGTGGTACCGGTTCACGACGGCACCCAACTCGACAAGGAAGCTCTCGAAGTCGGCGAGGCTCTTGTTGGGGGAGAAATACGCCCCAACAGTGACAATGCCGTCCGCGAGGGCGGCCACCCAGCCGTGACCTCGGGACGGGTCGGTAAGAGCCCCGCCAATGATGGCTACCAAGCCGTCCAGGTCACCCACCCAATTATCTCAGGGGGGGACGTAGTACGGCTCGGCAACCACAGCCACATGAATCGACCACTCTGCCATGCTCTGGAGTACGAGGTCCTGAGCCCTGGCAGAGTGGTTGAGATTGCCCTGGAGGAAATGGAATTGTAGCATTATCCACAATCCATTCCCTCGGCACCATTCCTAGGCCGGGAGTCGGCCGAAGAGCAACCAGGCTGAGGGGGGTGTAAAGAGCCCCCGGCAGCCCGGTTCTTTTTCTTCCCCTTCTTGGGGGCGGGTGCGCCACAGGCCTTTCCGCCCACATTGTGCCCCGCGGGCCTCCCTGCATCCGTACAGAGACTGCAGTTCGGCGTCGCGGAGCACTGAGCCGCCTTGTGGCCGGGCTTACCGCAGCGATAACATTGCTCGCTGCGGTCTATTGCGGCGGTGCACCGTGCCCTGACGTGCCCAACGTCAAGGCATCGGTAGCACCGCATAGCCCTGGGTTGCAGCAGCTTCACCCGTGCTGCAACCCACCCCACCAAAAGCCGCCCGCTGTCGGCGATCATCTTCGCCGCCGCCACCGGGCACTTCACCCAAATGGTGCCGAGCCCGGCAGCGTCGGCGCGAATCTCGCCCACCCGCACGTCACCCGACGGACATCCACTGCTTCGGGCGACGGCCGCCACGACCTCCTCCGGGGTCGTCGAGTCGTCCAGGCCATCGACGCGCAGTTTAGCGGTCTTCATGGGTCTGGAAACTCGAACGTCCTCTTCGTGGAGGACCTCTCTCAATTTGGCGGCCAGGATGTCCGCCTTCTCGCTGCCCGAGGGTCCGGAAACCTCGAACAGCCGCGCCCCCGTAACCGCCGACCTCATTTTGAAGCCGGTCGGTGTGCCGAACGCCACGAAACCTAACCTAACCTAACATTTTTTTTTTTTTTTTTTGTTTGCGCTGGGAAAAAATGCGTTACGCATACCCTCCCATTGGGGGAATGGGAGGGGTATGTGGGACTCCCCGGGCTGACCCCACTAAAACAACCCAGCGGCATTCCCGCATCGTCTGAGTGGAGGGGGACTGGGAGATCGGCATAGCCTTTAGGTCCAGTCCCTCTCCGACGTACGCCCGCCTGCACGGCGGGCCCTTCACGCCCTCCCCGTTGGGGGAGGGCCGGGAATGACCGGCGAGGGTGGTGTAGAGTGCAGTGCGGGCGGAGGCGCCCCCGCGCCTGTCGCCCGCCTACACCACCATGAGGAGGGAGAAGACCGCGTCTTCTCCGACCTCTTCTCCGCCTTCGGAGCGGCGCAGCGAGAGGGTCCTCCTCCCGCGCGCGCTCCGTCGCCCCCTTTTGCGATATGACGTCCTCGCAAAAGGAGGCGAATGCTGCCGCGGCGGCCACGTATCCCGGTCCCCTCTCTAAAGCGAGAGGGGAGGGGAGTCCGTGGAAGACCGCGACACTATTGGGAGGATGCGATGTTCGACCTAATTAAGTCGACATCGCATCCCCCTCCTCCGCTGCCACCGCCGTTCCAGCCTCGCGAACGACGGTGCTAGCAGCAGGCACGACCAGCGCCTGTGCTTTACCCCTCTTTTGGGGAGGATTGCACATCCTCCCCCTCATCACGTGACCTGCCGGGCAGCCACTGGCGGCACAGACTGCGCAGTGCGGAGTTGCGGCCGTGCAGGAGGCGGCTTTGTGGCCCTCTTTGCCGCAGCGGTAACAGGTCAGAGACCTGTCGACCGCCGACGGGCAAAGGGCTCGGGTGTGTCCGATGCCGCAGCACCTGTAGCAGCGCAGAGGCTGGTCTACAAGTGCCCGGACCGCACCCGAGCTGAAGCCCACAAGAAGCCGTCCTTTATCAAGGACGGCTTTGGCAGCGGCGACTGGGCACTGGAGACGAATAGTGCCCATGCCACCGCGGCCGGGCCTGATGTCCCGGCCCTGCACCGCTGTGACGCCGCAGCCCCCAATGGCTGCGACCGCCGCTACCACCTCCTCCTTGGTGACCGAATCGTCGAGGTCGGTCACCTCGATGGCCGCCGCCTTGACCGGTCGGGCCACCTTGGCAGCGTCCGCGATGACCTCTTGCAGCTTGGCTGCAAAGAGGTCAGCGTTGGCACTGCCCTCCGCCCCAGGAAACTCGAACAGGCGAGCCCCGGTTTGGGTCCTCCGGCAAGAAACTTTGCCGATCCCCAACTGAGTGGGATCAGCATTCGCACGCGCCCTCATTAATATTGACATATATGTCTCCCCTCGCTCCGCGGCCTCTGCAGTGAGCGTCACTACGACGGCCGCGGTCTTTGGGGGAAACAGTTTCCCCTTCCTCTGAAACCTGCCGGTCGCCTGCGACTGGCTGGGCGGCGTGGTGGCGGGGACGGCAGGCACGGCCGTTGCCGCCTTTCTGCCCCTGCCCCTCCTCTTTCCCTTTCCAGTCGCCTGCGACTGGCTGGGCTGCGTGGTGGCGGTGACGGCAGGGACGGCCGTCGCCGTCTTCTTCCCCATGCCCTTCCCCTTCCGGACCACTTCGGTCCAACCTGGCTGGTCGGACGGAGTAGCCGAAGGGAGAAGGGCGTCCTCCCCTTGCGAGGACGGACCCGGCTCACCTCGCCTCTCGTCCGCGGCAACCTAACCTTTTTTTTTTTTTTTTTTACGGGGGGAAATCCTCATGGATGTCCTCCGCCCTGGGGCGGGCGGAGGGGTCTGTCAGACTCTGACTGACTAAAACCACCCCGGTGTTCCATCTTCCACCTACGCCGGGGATCGCGGGAACGTATGCGACTTCCGTAATCCCCGGCTGGTGCCGGCCCGCCTCTGCGGGCCACATCTCGTAAGCGGGGGGAGTGAGGTGTTTAACTCCCCCCGCGACGTCAGAGGGGCGCACGGGAACACCACGCGCCGCCACCTCGGGTCCGGATGAATGGGGGGCAACGGACATCCCCCAAGTCCGCCGCCCCTGGACCCAGTTAGGGGGGCAGAAGGAGGGCAGCTTATGCCCTCCTCCGACGCCCGGTGCGCCTGCTGCGGGCCGGGTGAGCACTCGACATCTCCCTCTCCCTTTCCGCAGCCTCCTTCTGCGCGATGACAGTTTCGCAGAAGGAGACCACCGCGTCCCAGGGCTCCTCACCGCCGACCATAGAACGGACTACAGCCGGCAGCGAGAGGTCACTGCCTACCACAGGGACGAGGGCACGGCGCGGCTCCTCCCAGGCGGCACACTCTGCCAGCGTATGCCGCGCCGTGTCCTCCCGACAGTCGACGCAGTGGTGACACCGAGCGTCCGGCTCTCTGCCTATGCGACACAGGAACCTCCCGAAGCAACCATGCCCCGTGAGGACCTGCGTCACACGAAACGACAGAGAGCCGTGCCTTCTCCCGAGCCACATGTCGAGCACTGGCCGGATGGCCTCGATAGTACCTAACCTAACCCAGTCCCCCCGCAGCCCTCGTGGTGGTCGGATCGTTTTTAGAGTCGCTCCGCATATAAAAATTCTAAAAAACGGGTAAAAGTGCTCCGATTTTCATAAAACAAGTGTCGTTGTGTAGAGGAAAGTTGCCCCCACACGACCAAGTGAAAAGTTAAAACCGGATTGCAGTGTTGTGTTGTGGAAAACTGAAAAACCTCAAATTTAGAGGTTAACTTAAGTTTGAAAAAACTTAAGTCGCAAACGCTGCCGATTTAAGATCGACGACCCCCCTTTTTTATTGAAGAAAGGGGTGGGGGTTATCCCCGCACACCGTCCTGACCGCCCAGCAGCTAGAAATATTCAAGCAATTTGGAGATACACTGAAAAGAAGAAAAACCACGTGGTGCTGAAAACGCAAGCCAGTCACCTGAAACTTTGCAGCCGTGATCTTCTATGTTAGTGCAGACTGGTGCCACAGGTATTTTTGCTGTAACTACTTCGCCTGATTTTAAGAAGACTTTAAAGTTCCGAAATTCTGACCTCTATATCTCCGGATATAATCAAATTTCTCAAGATCTTCAACTGCAATCCTTGGCGCGCTTATTAGTGGAGAGATCATAATTATAAAATTTTTAAAATAAGTAGTTTTTTAAATATTAGAAATTTTAACAAAAAATCACTTTTTCAAAAATTTTTCAGCTGAAATACATGTTATTATTAGAATAGTTTATTTGTGTGTGTAGCGTATGATTTTTCCTATTTATTGTCATTTTTTCCGGAATTTTTTGTTCAGTGGATCCGGAGATATTGATTTTTTACTGTTTTTTGACATTAAATCAAAAACAAATAAGAATTTATTATTTTTGACAACGGGAATGGGTCTAATAGGTCTATTGTGACCCATATAAGCCCAAACACGGGCGATATATCTCTTCATTTGAGAGTTTGACCAATTTCCGCCGTTTTGGTTTTTTGGGTTTTTATTTTCAGCGAGCTATATCTCGGGATCCGCTGGGCCGATTTTCCTCGGATTTCCACTTATAGTTGTGGCCATAGGTAAATTTTAGTTATCATAAAGTTTCAGGAATTTTCAGGGCAAAAAATTTTTTGACGCTGAAACTGCTTTCATGAGATACCTGAAGTGACGCCGAGCTGTATATTCAAAACCCGGACTTTCTCCGACGCGGGGTTCCAAAGTTACGGCCCTTTTAAGTTGACTTTTGACAGTTCGGCGGCCATTTTGTTCAACTTCAAAGTGCAATAGCTCCTGAACCGAGAGTCGTAGGAAGTTGCGGTTTTTAGATTTATATCCGGGGGCTTCTTGCCTTCCCCACCCTGCGATTTCGGGCGGTTTGGAGCTGAAAATTTTCGGTGTCCTGAAAGCAGTTTCAGCAGATAGCGGAGCTCAGCCCGAGTCGGATTAGCCCAAGCTCGGGTGTTCTGCGACCACCGGAACCGGAGATAATACCTGTCAAAGTTTGACTTTGACAGCTGCGCCGCCATCTTTGTTAATATTAAAACACACATATCTCCGCAACGGTGTGTCGTAGAGCGACGGGATCTTCGCTATTTGCTATTATTTATCTTCGCTATAAATAATAGCAGACTGTAGGCTATCGGGTGGGACACCTTTCAGTCGATTTTCTGGTGAAAATTTTGTGCCAGTGGTTCCGGAGATAACCTCCTGTAACCACTTTCTGGTTGTCATTTTGGCAAAAAACCAAAATACTCGAGTTGGAATATCTCCGGAACCCCTTGGTGGAGTTGTACCGAGTTTGGGATCATTTGAAAGGGCTCGAGGAGAGCTATCTATTGAGGGTACCAAATCGACTCTACATAGAGCTTTGAAAAATTTTGCTCAAAATCTGCAGTTTTTGACACCTGGAAGAAAAATTTATCTTACCTTCGATGCTTGACTCGTTCTATTGAACGTATAAGCTGACTGTGTTGACTATACGAAAACACTGGGAGATTTTTCACAAAAGATATTTACGATGTTGAGCCCATTTTTATTTCTTTTTATATACACTTATACACTTTTACCCTTTTTTATTATTTTTGACGCATACCCCCAACATGCTTGGAATGAGGACCCCATTGAAAAAGGTGGATAGTGAGAAATCACCACCAAAATCAAAAATGTCACCTCCAAGTGTTCGACGCAGCGTCGGAGAATGGGAAGCAGCTAAGCCCACTAGCTCAAATCCAACACCCCCCTTATCCACCAAGACGACACAGGCTGGCCCTGCTAAATTAGTACCAAAACCTTCAGAGTCCCAGGAGAACAAGACCCTCTCAATGGGCATGAAACCAACAGAGGACCATACGCCGCCAAAGTTTCGGTACGCGGATCGGTCGACAGAAGCTAGGGCCTGCTTGAACAAAGCCAAATTACACCTAAGCAGTTCAAGAAAACACAAGACTGAGATTAAAACAGGTATCACTGAAGCTCTGGAACGGCTGTATCAGCTAGTGAAGGAAGCTGAAAGGGATACCTTACCTAGGGTCCTTTGAGGACTTGATCGGGTTTGGTTTTAACTCGCCCGACAAAGCGTCGGTCGGGCAGAGCGCGAGAAGAGGCGCCTCATTTTGGAGAGAGGGCTTACCTGAGCGTCACGCGGGTGCAGAGTCGGAGTCCGAGTTGGACTCTGACGACCTGGTGACCGTGAGCTCGGCAAGCTCTGGACCCGAGGGGATGGGGGCTGCTGTGGAGGACTCCAGGTCCTTCCGCAAGCGGCCCAGAACAGAGGAAGACCGGGGGTCGTCCGGCAGCGAGGAGGTTGCCTCGGCTCGCAAGATCCCCACCAGTAGGCGGGGCAAGGGCCGAGAGGGAGGCAAGGGGAGATTGCCCGCCTCCAAGGTGGCTGGCCAGCGAGCCGAGGAGCTCGTCGCTGACGGACGACCCCCCGTAGAGGGCGGTCGCGGGGCTCCTAGTTCGGAGTCCTCCGGCGGTGAGCCGGATGACTCCGGACAGGAGCGGGTTCGGAGGGCCGGGTTTGCGGAGGTGGTGGAGGCCGCGCTTCGCGATGTGGCCTTGAAGAGGAAGCTTTCCTCTAAGAACAAGGCCATAAGCGAGGCGATGGCCTCCATTCTGGCGGCAGCGGAGGCTACCAAAGGTGGGCCTCCGCCGGACGAGATGTCCGAGCTGCGGGCGGAGGTCGCCCGCTTGGCTGCCGCCACGGAGCGTCTCCGAAAGGAGAACGAGGGGCTCCGCGCAGACCTGGCCAGGCTCCGGGGAGCCGGCCCACAGGCATTGTCCTGCGCCCCCCGTTAGCGGCGAGTGGGAAGGCCCCCCAAGGCCAGAAAAAGGTGTCATATGCGGCCGCCGTGGCTGCCACACCGGGGTCGTCCGGCCAGGACAAAGGGTCCGGGCCGGCACCCGCGAAGCCGGTGCCGGGAATACCGGACCCGGCCCCGGGAAGGAAGAGGAGGGGTGGGGTTGCTGCGCGGACGGCGAAGGCTCCTGCGCCGTCTGAGCAGCAGCTCCCCCCGGCTTCCTCGCCTTCAGCTCCTCCCCCGGCTCAAGCCGAATGGCAAGTGGCCGGGGAGAAGAGGAAAGGAAAGGCAGCCAGGGCGGCCAAGAGGCAGGAGAGGAAGCGGCGGCAGAAGGCGCGAAGCGTCGCGGCTGCGCTGCGCCCCCCGAAAACCGCGGCTGTAGTTCTTACGCTGCAGCCGGACGCGGCGAAGAGGGGCGTGACGTACGCGGACGTGCTCACCAAGGCGAAGGAGGCAGTAAACCTTGGTGAGCTAGGCATCGTGGGGGGCCTTCGGCTCCGGGTCACCATGACTGGGGCCCGGATGCTGGAGATCCCCGGGGCAGCCAGCGGCCCAACCGCGGACGCTCTAGCCGAAAGGCTCAGGGCGTCCCTAAGCGCGGACGATGCCCGAGTGTCCAGGCCCACCAAGCGCATCGACATGCGCATCTTGGGCCTGGACGACTCCGTCACGGAGGCGGAGGTGGTGGCCGCCGTCGTTAGGACGGGGGGGTGCTTAGCAGAGGAGGTGAAGGCGGGCACCCTACGTCCTGACAACACGGGCACGCGCACCATTGTGGTGAGCTGCCCCGTGTCGGCGGCCAAAACCATCACGGAGGGCCGAAGGTTTTTGGTGGGTTGGGTTTCCGCGCAGGTCAAACTGCTGGAACCCCGACCTCTGAGGTGCTTCCGGTGCCAAGTGGGCCACCATGTGGGAGCACAATGCACCTCGGAGGTGGACCGCAGCGGTCTTTGTTTCCGCTGCGGTCAGCCCGGTCACAGGGCCGGCTCTTGCATCGCCGCGCCGCACTGCGTAGTCTGTGCGGCAGCTGGCAAGCCGGCCGACCACTGGGCTGGGGGTAGGGCCTGCGCCCCACCCACCAAAGCCGGAAACAGGAGGAAGCCCTCCGCCACCGCCGTCTCTGCCGCGACCGCCGCCGCTGCCGCCGCTTCTTCTACCGCCATTGCCGGTTCCACTGCGGCTGCTGCTACTGCAGCAGCCGCAGTAGAGCCCCTACAAAGGGCTCCGGAGGGGGCTGAAATGGAGTGCCAGTAATGGCCCCATTTCACCCCCTCCTGTTGAACGTCAGCCACTGCGCCGCCCAGGAACTGATGCTCCTGAGCATGGCGCAGTGACTGATGCCTGTGGACGGCGAGCAATGGGTAGCTCGCCGTCCGATCAGAACAGGCCCGGGTTGACGGCGCGCTGTGTTCTACGCGCGCCAAACCAGCAGACGTCAGCATGGGTCGGGGCCCATTAAGGCCAGAGCCTACCAGGGTTGCGGATTTGTTCGAAAGAGTTACCGCGGCCCTGGGAATAAAGGCACTAGGAGGACTAAAGGGTGGGTTTTAGTCAGTAAAAGTCTGACACTCCCTGCCGCTCCACCCAGAGCGGGAGGGGTCATTTGATGATTTCCCATCCTAGAAAAAAAAAAAAAAAAAAAAAAAAAGGGTTATGTACTAACGTGTCGGCGACAGTTTTCCTTACATACGTTTACATTTACGTACGTTTTCCAACAGTTAGTTATTTCGATAGTAAGTAAACCATCATGAACAGCAACTTGATTTTAATGACAATGATTAAAGGTTTACAGGCATAGAGAAATCATGCTATTAAAATTTCTAAATAGACTTTTCCATTCTCACTACTGGTTTGCCTACCCGGTATGTGACTTTATCGAAACTAAACTTTACTGTTTATTGGCTTCTAAAACTGAAATAAAGAAAGCAAAAGGTATTTCAAACCCTGTCACTAACAGGTTAGAGATGTCGCATTACAATAAATCATTATTTGATAATGAAAGTAGATCATGTAAGATGAATATGATTAGGTCAATCAAACATGTTTTATATTCGCAACAAGTAAATAAACTGGTGATGAATAGAAATGACGATAAAAGATACATACTCCCTAATCAGATCGAAACATTACCTTGGGGTCACTACAACATTGTATTATAGTTTATAGCTTTATATTTACTTAAATCTGTTATTTTTTAGCATTAAGTATTATTATTTGTTAATAAACGGATATGTAATTACATCGAACTTTTTTTTATTTATCGATCCCTATATATATGCAGGTCATTTACATTTATCTCTCATTTCACAATGAAGTTCATCAAGCAACCACAGACTTTAGAAGTTCAGAATATAAAATTAGAAAATCAATCACACAAGTGAAACATAGTGCACTCTTACCCAATACCATTAAATGTATAATATGCGGTCCATCTAACTGTGGAAAAACTAACATAATGCTTAATCTAATATTACATGAAAATGGTCTCAAGTTTAAGCATATATACTTATACTCGAAAACGGCTTTCCAGCCAAAATATTGTTTTTTTACATACGAGGTGCTAACTTTTTTGTCTTCAATGATAAAGAAGTCATACACCCAAATGATGCTTTAGCTAATGCGGTAATGATTTTTGATGACGTAGCACGCGAAAATCAAATCAATATCCGCAATTACTTTGCAATGGGGAGACATAAACAGATAGATTGTTTTTACTTATCACAAACCTATTCTAAAATATCTAAACAACTTATACGAGATAATGTAAATCTTTTAATTATCTTCAAACAAGACGAGATAAACTTAAAACATATACAGGGTTATTTGTAAAACACCAACAACCTTTCAGTGGGTGAAAGTACTCATGATTATAAACAACTTTTACTATGGGACCGACTCTGAAATATAAAAAAATAAATCGGATGTTTCATACAAAATGCAATATTCACCCGATGAAAATGTATGAAACAGTAGATTTTTTTTCGATTTTTCAGGGTTGATCTCATAACAAAAGTTGTTTATAATCATGAGTATTTTCACCCACTGAAAGGTTGTTGGTGTTTTACAAATAACCCTGTATATCATGAGCACGTAAATACAGACATCGAATGGTTTGAATTTAAAAAACTTTGCTCCGATATTTGGAAAGACCGCTTTGACTTTTTATTAATTAATAAAGATTGTCCTCTAAATGAAGGTAGATACAGACAAGGCTTTGACGTATTTATATACTTTTAAAAAGTACATATATATCACCTCATTACAGGAAATATGTCAATCGAAATCTGTAATCTGCAAATAACGGATGGGTCATAATTAAAAAGCGTTATGCAGGTCAATATTAAAGAACAATTGATAAAGTCAGTCGATAGTATAAAGAATAAAATTAAAACAATACAAAATGAAGAAGATACAGCTCATTTAAAATTTCAAAAAGTCTTCAAACCAATAACAGATCCACTAGAAACATTAATTAAAGCAAATGATAAAATTAAACCAATATTGGATATTTCAAGAGATGAGAGTAACACGCTTACAAGATTAAGCTCATCGACAGATTATGCTCCAGATTATGAAAGTTTTAAAGAATGTATAAAAACAGGTTCAAATGAAGATTCTGAGTGTTATAAAGACGCTCTTAAAAGGAATTATTTTAAAGATTCTAATGATACACTAATTTCATTAAATAAAGAAGATATGATGGAAATCTATGACAATATGAATGTCCCCTTTGGGATACGTAGTGAAAATAAAAAACTGATGATGGGGAATAGCAAGGTTTCGTTTTCTATTGCAAATAAGAGCACTAATTCACCCAAAACCAATATAGTCACTATTGACAAAAGGCCCTATGAATTAACACCGGGCCTAAAGGAACTTCTGGTTCGCAGTAAACCTGACCTTAGTTTGGTTACTGAACTAGATAAAATTGTTTATAAAGATATGCTCCATAATACACACGCACACAAAAGAGACTTTCATCCTAACGGTCAAATAAAAGGTGATAAAAGTTTAAAATATTGTCAAATTATTAAACCTTTGTTTTCGCAAAATAGTTATGTTCAAAATGAAGGACAGATAATGAGATCAAAAAGCGGTGGTTTTTTGCCTAAATTAAAAAAATATAAAAGTAATACAGATTATGTTTACTGGGATGACCCTAATGAACTAATTGAAAGATTGAAACTTCTGATTGCTTCAAAAAATGCAGGTAATACTAATCATGACAATGAAATTCTATCAATTATAGAAGAGTTAAAAGAAGCTGATATTATAAAAGACTAACAAGCTTTGGAATATTCTCAGTTATCAAAGTATTTTGCAACATGGATGAACATAAAAATATTAATTGTGTTCGTACAAATAAAACATCAGTCATAACTGAAAGTAACATAAGAGTGGAGCGTGTTGAGATTAAAAATACAATAAAAGAAACGGAATTGGGTAAAAATATTACAGAAGAGCAAATCAAAAAACTTAAAGTTAATATTTGCAAGCAAATAGAGCAACTAAATAAACTGATTTCAATTTTAAACGAGAAAGTACGAAATCTTGAAAAAAATATTGCATTGAAAGAAATTGCAGGAAAATTAAATAAGCATTATGAGCAAAGTAGACGTCATAAATAAAATTCATAAATGTGCCAGAGTTAACTTTTCAAGAAGACAAGTTATACTTAAAGATATCGATGATCTCTGGCAAGCAGATTTAATGGACATGCAAGCAATTTCAAAAATGAATGGTGGTCACAAATATATACTGAAAATTATAGACACTTTTTCAAAATATGCTTGGACAGTTCCTTTAAAGCAAAAAAATAAGCAACAGGTGTCAAAAGCATTTGAAAGTCTATTGCTTAAAGGACGAGTTCCGAGAAATTTGCAAACTGATCTGGGAAAAGAGTTTTATAACGATAAATTCAAAAATATTGTTGCAAAGTATAAAATAAATCATTATTCAACGTATTCTACTAAAAAAGCCTCTATTGTAGAAAGATTAATTGGGACATTAAAAATAAGTTATACAAAGAGTTTAGTCTTAATGGGAATTACAAGTGGATGAATGAAACGCTCAATAAAATTGTAAATGAATACAATAATACTACTCATAGAACCACGGGGCAACCTCCTGCTTCAGTAAATCATAGCAATAAAACAAATATAATGCAAAGATATATTCGAATGACTGAATGTAAAAAAAGCAATAAGTGTAGGAAGTTTAGTGTTGGTGATTTTGTAAGAATAAGTAAATACAAAGGATGTTTTGATTGGGGCTATTATCCTAATTGGTCAACAGAAATATTTAAGATAAAATCAATACAAGACACTTATCCGTTAACTTACTTGATAGAAGATGCAAGATGTCGACCAATACTAGGAGCGTTTTATGCTCAAGAACTTCAAAAAACCAGCCATCCTGATTTGTATTTAGTAGAAAAAGTATTGAAAAGAAAAGGAAACCAAGTATGTGTAAAGTGGCTCGGACTTCCTACTAACGAAAACAGCTGGATAGATAAAACAAACGTATTTTAAGCGGGCCAAACAAAATTTGCTCTAAAATGTATTTAAGAAAATACACATGTTTTTTCTATTCATTACGTATTTGTACTTAAAACAAAAAAGACTTGTATTTGTATCTATTAAATACGTTTCTATTACTCTGAAGAAAAATTAAAGAATCGCAATGAAAACCATACGAGGTATTTCAGACAGCAAAAAAACAGTTTCATCAGCATTCAACAAAAACATTAATAAAGTGAAAACAGGAGCTGGTTTAAAGAAAACTCTTAAAAAGATTGTTAACCACAATAAAAAGCATATTACAAAATTAAAACCATCATGTAAGAAAGCATTGATGGAATTAGCATAGGTACGCAGCAGCAAAAGAATTTGTATCAGACACACCAATAAAATTACCTAGGATTATACCAGTACCAAAAACTGGAGGATTTCTTCCTTTAGTACCAATATTTGCTGGATTCTGCTGCAGGCAGTTTAGCAGGAGGTGCTGCTGGGATTGCAAAAGCAATTAACGCATATAAAACAGCTAAAAAGCAATTGCGTGAAGCAGAAAGACACAACAAGGAAATGGAGGCGTTATTCATTGGAAGGGGATTACATCTCAAGCATTACAAGGATGGTTTAAGCATTTACATATCACAGAAAAAAAACTGAAGTCTCGGCTACCAAATAGAGCTTTAACCAATATCGACATAATCAAACACTCGAATAATGTGCCATTCTTTCGAGGTGTGTTTATGAGAGATAAATTACCAGTTAAAGTTTTGCCGATAGAATGTGGAGTAATCAATCTTGACTCTTCTGAAAACTCTGGTACTCATTGGGTAGCCTATGGCAAAATAAATGACTACATTGAATATTTCGACAGTTATGGTAACTTGAAACCTCCAAAAGAAAATATGTAGGAAATAACATTCAATATAATTATGAAAACATACAGCGTGATCCTTTTTTTTTTTTTTTTTTTTTCTTTTTTTTTTTTTTTTTTTTTTTTTTTTATTGGATGGGATCTCATCATATCCCGCTCTGGGTGGAGCGGCAGGGAGTGTCAGACTTTTATTGACTAAAACCCACCCTTAGTCCTCCTAGTGCCTTTCTTCCCAGGGCCGCGGTAACTCTTTCGAACATATTCCGCAACCCTGGCAGGCTCTGGCCCTGGCGGGCCCCGTCTCCGTTGCTGACTGCTCGTTGCTGACGGCGCGTTTGGAGTGAAACGTGCCGTCGACTCTGGCCTGACCTGATCGGACAGCGAGTTACCCATTGCTCGCTGTCCGCAGGCGTCAGTCACTGCGCCTTGCTCAGGAGCGTCAGTTCCTGAGAGGCGCAGCGACTAACGTTCGTCTGGAGGAGGCGAAATGGGGCCATTACTGGCACTCCATTTCGGCCCCCTCCCGAGCAGTGGCAGCGGCGGCGACGGTGGCGGCGGCTGCGGCGGAAGCGACGGCGGCGGCGGCGGCGGTGGAGGAGGGTTTTCTCCTCGACCCGGCCCTGGCGGGTGGACCGCAGGCTTTGCCCCCAGCCCAGTGATCGGCCGGCTTGCCAGCTGCCGCACATGCGAAGCAGTGCGGCGCGGCGTCGCACGAGCCGGCCCTGTGACCGGGCTGACCACAGCGGAAGCAGTGGTCACTGCGGTCCACCTCCGAGGTGCAGCGTGCTCCCACGTGGTTGCCAACTTCGCAACGGAAGCACCTCAGAGGTCTGGGCTCCAGCAGTTTTACCTGCGCGGAGACCCAGCCCACCAAAAGCCTTCGGCCCTCCGAGACTTTCTTGGCCGCCGACACGGGGCAGCTCACCACTACGGTTCGCATGCCCGTGTTGTCAGGACGGATGGTGCCCGCCTTCACCTCCTCTGCAGAGCACCCCCCCGTCCTGACGACGGCGGCCAACACCTCCTCCTCCGTGACGGAGTCGTCCAGGCCCAAGATGCGCATATCTATGCACTTCGTGGGCCTGGACACTCGGACGTCATCCGCGCCCAAGGCCGCCCTAAGCCTTTCGGCTAGAGCGTCCGCGGCCGGACCGCTGCCTGCTCCAGGGATCTCGAGCATCCTGGCCCCGGTCATGGTGACCCTGAGCCGGAGACCCCCGACGATGCCAAGCTCACCGAGGCTGATGGCCTCCTTGGCCTTGGTGAGCGTGTTGGCATACGTCACGCCCCTCTTCACCGCGTCCGGCTGCAGCGTTAAAACTACAGCCGCGGTCTTCGGGGCGCGGAGCGCAGCCGCGACGCCTCGCGCTCGCTGCCGCCGCCTTCTCTCCCGCCTCTTTGCCGCCCTGGCTGCCTTTCCCGCCTTCTTCTTCTCCCCGGCCACTTGCCATTCGGCTTGAGCCGGAGGAGGTTCAGAAGGCGAGGAAGCCGGGGGGAGCTGCTGCACGGCTGGCGCAGGAGCCTTCGCCGTCCGCGCAGCCGCCCCACCCTTCCTCTTCCTTCCCGGGGCCGGGTCCGGTTTTCCCGACACCGGCTTCGCGGGTGCCGGCCCGGACCCTTTGTCCTGGCCGGACGACCCCGGTGTGGCAGCCACGGCGGCCGCGTACGACGCCGCCTTCCAGCCTGGAGCCTTCCCACTCGCCGCTAACGGGGGGTGCAGGACGATGCCCTCCAGGAAAGAAAGAAAGAAAGAAAGAAAAAGCATTTATTTTGTCACAAACGCAGGGCACACACAAACAATAGTGACACACAAATAAAAATAGAAAGAAGCAAAAACAAAAAATAATAATAATAACTAAAATAAACAGTACAATTTATAATAATTATAGGACGGAGAACCGCGCCTGGAAGGCAGCCATCTCCTGCCGCACAAGGTCCAGCACCTGGCCCTCCTGCGGCACGGGCTGGCTGTCCTCCTTGCGCCCCCCTTTAGGCGCCCCCTGTGGGCCGGCTCCCTGGAGCCTGGCCAGGTCTGCTCGGAGCCCCGCGTTCTCCCTCTGGAGACGCTCGGTGGCGGCAGCCAAGCGGGTGACCTCCGCCCGCAGCTTGGACAGCTCGTCCGCTGGAGGCCCACCTCGGTTAGCCTCCGCTGCCGCCAGGATGGAGGCCAGCGCCGCGCTTATGGCCTTGTTTTTGGAAGATAACTTCCTTTTCAAGGCCACATCGCGGATCGCGGCCTCCACCACCTCCGCAAACCCGGCCCTCCGAATCCGCTCCTGTCCGGAGTCATCCGGCTCACCGCCGGAGTACTCCGAGCCAGGAGCCCCACGACCGCCATCTCCGGGGGGTCGTCCAGCATCCTTGGAGGCAAGGACTCTGCCCTTGCCTCCCTCTCGGCCCTTACCCCGCCTACTGGTGGGGATTTTACGGGCCGAGGCAACCTCTTCGCTGCCGGACGACCCCCGGTCCTCCTCTGATCTGGGCCGCTTGCGGAAGGACCTGGGGTCCTCCGCAGCAGCCCCCGCCCCCTCGGGTACAGGGCTCGCCGAGCTAACGGTCGCCAGGTCGTCGGAGTCCAACTCGGAATCCGACTCTACACCCGCGCGACGCTCAAGCGAGCCCTCCTCCCAATACAGCGCGCCTCCGCCCGCGATCCGCCCGACCGACACATTGTCGGGCGAGCTAAAATTGTACCCGATCAGGTCCTCGAAGGATAAGTCGGATCGGGGCCCCCCCCAGAATACGAGGGGCTTGAAGCGTAAAGCGTGGCGGATTCCCGGACTGCTGTGCAGTCCGAACCTCCCTGGGGTAGTGTCTTTTTTTGGGCGCTATCCATTGTTTCCTTTTTGAGGGTGCGGTCCCTATCTCCCCTCCTCTCTCCCTCTCTCTCACTGCTTGCTCGCTGCCCTCACAGTCACGGCTGATGATCAGACGCGTACCAGAGAGCAGCGAGCAAGCCAATGAGACGCACACCGTCCGAGGACCCGAACACTGCTCAAGTCTCCGAACGGTGTGCCCCTCTTGTGTCTCTCTTGGTCTGGTCTCTCACTTGGGACCTTCCGGCATGAGTGGCTCTACCGGCAAAGCCCCCAAGATCACTGAGACACGCAAGCCCCACCACGACAGCAACGTGGAGACACGGTTGGTGGGGTAATTGTGGACACTTGTGTTTAAAATTTCTTTACTCATTTTGGAAAGACAATAAAATAGTATAACATATCAATGTTTTCATTAATACAAATAGATGTAATATGAACAAGTTATAAAAGTTTATATCCTGGCACTCTACACACATTCTTAGATTGCGCGTGATGATAATCACTACTCACATTGTAAAAAATAATTGAATTAAATTTAATAATAGTAATACTACCTATTTTGTTTATACATAGAAACAATATGCTAGTTTTCAATAAAACGCCTACCGTGAGGAGTCAATGTAATATTTCACTTCCTGTTTCCAAAGAAGTCAGACATATCAACTCTATAAACTTTAAAAGACAAATTAAAATTACTAAAGAGAATAAAAGATTTCTAAGATATATTGGATTAAAATTGAAATAATAACAACATGCTTCAAATAACAGATTTAGCGCAACATGACAACTCTATTGAAAGTTATGAGATTCATAGCTACAATCCGTATAATAATAGTTTCAAAGAAAACGATGAAATCAGAATACCCATTCATCATCAAGATTTGTATGTATTGCCCTGTAGCAGTTCCATTTTTATAGAAGGGTATGCAAGTGTATCTACTAAAGATGCAGCAGGAAAAATAATTAAAAAAGATGTTGATTTCATAAACAACCCAATCTTATATTTATTTCAAGATATCAGGTACGAAATAAATGGTGTTGAAATTGATCGGATTAAAAATGCTAGCATCACAACAACTTTAAAATCGTATGTCTCCATGAATGAAGGTGAAAGTAAAGCTGCAGCAATTTGGGGGTGGAACTTAAATGGTACGAAAATAGAAAAAGAACATTTTAGCGTTATTGTACCGCTGAATAGAATTTTGGGATTTGCAGAAGATTATAACAAAATAATAATGAATTGTAAACATGAACTAATTTTACAAAGAAGCAGCTCCGCATTAAACAGTGTGCTCATGGAGAAAAATGATATCTTAAAAATAGATATACAAAAAATACAATGGCTTGTGCCACATATAAAAGTTTCTGATCGTAACAAATTATCATTGCTTAAGAGTTTGGAGAGAGATCGTTCTATTCAGTTAGCATTTAGAAACTGGGATTTGTATGAATATCCGTTGTTACCAAGAACAACAAAGCATTCATGGTCGGTAAAGACAACTTCACAATTAGAGAAGCCAAGGTTCGTTATATTTGGTTTGCAAACTAACCGAAAAACTAATAAAACTAAAAGTTCTTCCTTATTCGATCATTGTAATGTAAGCAATATTAAATTATTTTTAAATTCGCAATATTATCCATATCAAAAAATCAAAAAAAATCAAAAATGTTTATTTCGACAACTTATGTGAGTAACAATACAATATTAGGAACTACCTTTTAAGCAAAAAAAAATGCTTGTGGTAGGTAGTTCCGCTCTTCTATTATACATTTACGGTACATAAATTTGAGAACTAGTGACAATTTTAAAAAGATGGTTAAATTAATTAATAATAAACAGAGAAATGTTCGCGCACCGGGAGTTTGTGTGTGAGTGTTTGTGTGTGAGTGTTTGTGTGTGAGTTTTTGTGTGTGAGTGTTTGTGTGTGATGGTTTTTGAGTGCTTGTGTCTATTCATGGTTCTAATTATGTGCACGTATGTAGGATAGATTCAATTTCGTCGTAACTTTTGTTTGCCAGCCATTGAATGAGGGTTTTTTTGCAGTCACGGTATGTCACAGAATATATGTTATTTTCTTTATTAATAGTATTGTATATGTGTGATGATTGTTTTATATATTGTCTCTTAGCAAATATAGTTTTGACGGGAATTTCCGGAGCGACATTATTTTTCCTCCTAGTTTGCGTCCTAGAGGGGATGAAGGGAAGAGATTTATGTTTTTTCAAAACTATCTGAAGAATGTATAGCTTCCTAACCGATAAAAGGTTGGAGGTTAAGTATAGGCTTTCAGTGGGGAATCTCAGTGGTTTGAAGAACATGACCTTCAGTAGTGCTCTCTGCGCTCTTTCCAGTTCCAAAAATTTTGTTTTTGTTGCCCCGCCCCATATTGGCAAACAGTACATTATTATAGACTGACCCAAGGAGATGTAAATTTGTCTGATAAGGTCTTTTGTGGCCACGTGACGAATGGACTTGAAGGTCCATATAAGTTTCCTAACTCTACTCATTATTAATTCTAAATGCATGTGCCATGATAGTCTTTGGTCGAGCATAACACCGAGGTATTTAGTGTTACTGACTTTGGTAATTTTAAGACAAGTGCAGGCGTTGTTGGAAGAATCAGAGCATGTGTGAATTTTAATTTGGAAGTCTTGTGATGGCTGGGAACGATTGTATATGGAAAAACAGATGTAATTAGTCTTTGAGATATTTAAAGTTAAGAGGTTGACATCGAGCCAGGAAGCTATTGTTGACAAGCCACGTTCGGCAGTACGGCCAACGCTGTCCCATGATTTTCCCGAGAAAACTATTGCTGTGTCGTCAGCGTAGGAGAATATGTGAGCGTCTTCTATAGACATGTTGCATAAATTGTTTATGTAAATTAGGAACAGCGTTGGCCCCAGCACACTACCTTGTCCTACTCCGTAAGTGACAATTTCCTCAGAACTAGTGACTAATCCTATTCTTACCACATATCTGCGCTCACTCAGGTATTCTTGAAACAGCTTAAGCGGTATCCCTCTCACGCCAATGTCTTCTAACCTGTGTAGAAGTGTGGGAACAGAGACTGTGTCGAAGGCTTTTTTGAGGTCCAGAAAGACTGCCAAGCACTTACTTCCACTATCTACTTTTTCAGTGACAGTGGTGGCAAGCGCCATGACTGCGTCTTCTGTAGACTTGCCTTGTCTAAAGCCAAACTGTGAGGGTGAGATTAATTTGTTTTTCGATAAATATCTTAACAAGCGATAGTTTATAATTCTTTCGACTATTTTAGACAAAGACGGCAGGACAGATATCGGCCTGTAGTTCGACGGATCAGCTCTGCTCCCACCCTTGTACACAGGTGTTATTACAGCTTGTTTCAAGGCAGTAGGAAAAGTTCCCTGATCAAAACAAAGGTTGATAAGGTGAGAAATAATTGGCGAAATAATTAGCTGTGCAGCCTTCAAAAAATTTACAGGAATTTTGTCCCAGCCAGTGGCACTATCGGTTTTTAGGCTTTTAATTACGTTTGCAACCTCATCAGGGTCCGAGTTGAGAAATACAAAGGATGAGACAGGCGGATTTTGATCTCTTAAAGGTACGCTACGGTCGCTGGTAGCTAGCCTCTCCGGGTTTTTTAATATGTCGTCAGCCAGATGCTTGCCTATAGTAGAGAAGTATTTGTTGACGTTGTTTACTGCTTCTCTAGGGGTAACGCCTGATTCCAATAATTCAATGTTTTGCTGTTTAGGTGGCTTTCGTTGCGTAATAGTGTTAATGGTGTGCCATAACTTTTTGGGGTTTTTGTGTGTCTTAGAGAGTTGTTCGCGATCATATTTACGTTTTTGTTTTTTTATTATACAGCTGCAGTAGTTTCGGTATCTCTTATAGGTGATTTTCAGAATTTCATTGCATGAGTCTTGTTTTAGCTTTCTTTGCATATTATTGCGATTATGTATGCAGCGCAATAAGCCTATAGTCATCCAAGGTTTAATCAATCTATTTTTTAGGGGGATTCTTCTAACAAGAGTGCTTGTTATGAGACACTTTTGTAGCAAATTTATTAAGTTATCTGTTAGAACATTGGGGTTAGTTAGGTTTAAAAGGTCTTGAGCATTGCTAGCTTTTAAGAGTTCCACTGCTTTATCTACGTCTACTATTGTTTTAGTCAATCTTATTTGATGTTTTTTCGACAAATCGGATAGTTTTAGAAAAATCATGAAGTGATCGGTAATAGTGGTGTCAATTATTGCAATAAATGCAGATTTTTTACTTGGTCTAAGCTTTAAAATGAAGTGATCCAAACAACTTTTATCTCTAGTTGGAAGAGAGTGTCCAGGGAGTAGGCCGTGCATTGCCAACATATTTAAATAATTGAGTCTATTTGAGCGCTCATATGATTGTTCTTCTAGCCTATGAATTAAATTTATATTGATGTCACCAGTAATTATGACGTTTTTATTTGAGGCAACTGTTGCTAAATGGAAGGATAATGAATTTATGAAGTCATCTGCGTTTGTTTTAGACGGAGAGCGATATATACCTAAAACTATGAGATCGGGTTTAATGTTTACTTGCAGGCAAGAAGCATGAGTCAATTCAATTTCTTTTATTTGGTACTTATGTTTGTTAGTAACGAAGATAACGACACCGTCAGCTTTATTTAAATGTTTAGTAGTGTGGTATGCCGAGTAATTAATTAATTGAGGAATATTTTTATTAGGGTTCAGTCTACATTCACTTAAAACCAGAAGGTCAGCAGTAAAATTTAGATTAGCAAGGTTTAGTTGTAGGTCGTTAAAATTAGAATAGATACTTCTAATATTCTGTGAAATAATCGTAAAGTCAGTGTTTTTAATCTCTATTGCTGTGTTAAAATTGCGTAGTGAGAAGTTTGATCCTTGTGCTATTTCTGTGTTGTCGATTTCAGTTATGGTTTCTAAGGTGCTATCCATAATTGTATGTAGGGTACGTAGATACAAAAATACATAGTGTTTCAGGAATTTCGGTGTATGTGTGAGTGTTTGTTTGTATGTAGTTTGTGTGATAAGATATGACTTGCATGGAAGGTTTATTAGTGTGTGTGTTTAGTGTATGAGTGCGCGTTACAATTACATACTTAATACTTATTAATATAATTACTTTGAACTTGCTCATTGTCATGTTTATATTACATGAATTTAATCTGTAAGGACTATTATACATGAACGATAGACCTATGGCACAAGAATTAATTAGGGCTAGTCATATTTGTTGCATAAGCTTATTAACTTGCAATTCGTTCTTGATTATTATTTTAGGCGAGTTGTCATCTTTTTTCAAGCATACCTGGCCGAAGGCAGTCCAGCAATATTTATAATTTTTCGATTTAGCCAGATCACGGGCGAGAAAATGCAAGCGTGCCCCCTTAGTGGTAAGCTGCTCCGATACATAGATAGGGATGTCTTCGCTAGTCTTGTATCCCAAATGCTTTGCACATAATTTGTCCTTCTTTGACCTATTGAAGTTTCGAGCCGATTTCAAAAAGTCTGTTTTTAAGATAGTTGATGCTAGTTCGATGACGATTGGTCCAGTTTTCGCGTCGCTTCGCTTGTTCGGAACCCGGAAAATGTCCTTTATGTCGTTTTGTTGGATAGGACATGCAAGCTCTTTGGACAGATGTTTAACCATTGTTATCAGATCATCCTTGGTTTCTTTCTTTATTTTCGGCGCATTTTTTATCTCCAAATTTGCTTTTCGGCTTCCCCGCTGCAAGTCTTCGATTTTATCTTCTAGTAAGACTATGTAGTCCGCGTCTTTTTTAGTCTTGATTTCTAGATGTTCAATTTTCTTCCTCAGTTCTTCGTTTTGGGCGGAGAGGGAGGCTATGGCGCTTTCAATATTAGTGTTTGTATCTCTAATCTCTATCAATGTGGAAGACATTCTTTTTATTTCCTCGTTCTGGGCTGTAATCAACGAAGAAATAAGTTTTTTGACTTCCTCTTTGAAGTTGCAGAGATCTAAGTCGTAGTCAGACTCCCGCGCCCGCTTAGTCCGTTGGAAGACAAAGTTGGGTGGAGTATGTTGAGTATCCATACAATCGGAGATGTTTGATTCAGATAGAGATTTATTGGCTGAATGCTCCATCGCAAGTACCAGTGTATTATGGCTTGTAATTGGCAGTTGGTTGTGGAGCCAGGATTCCTTTAAAAAAAGCTCTGGCAATAAGTTTCAGCGATAAGTCTCTTAAGGCACTTGATGAGTTCAAAAGCAATACAGGCAACTACAATTTGCCCACAGTACTGCTTCAGGCGTTTTTGATCAAATATTCGGATAGTTGAGGGTAATCGAGAGATTTTAGGTAAATTTTATTTAATGAAGCATTTGTTTTGGACGATTAATCCCACGAATCACTGTACAAACGTTACAACCAATATTTCCACAGTTCTCCAGCCACTTAATTAGTCCACTCACACAAGTTTTACGTAATTATAGCGAGTTTTTACATCAAAAAGTTATTAATTAACGAGAGCACTTTCAACAAGGTCTAACTGTCACAACAACGAGCAGAAGAGTGAAAGTGAGTAGTAGAAAAAAACATATGACTCACTTAATCTGAAATTTGATGAAAACAAATACAGTATATTATACGAAATGTATGCTAACTTTCGTCAGTCGTATTACAACTTGGGCATAGATCCGTTGCTTAGCTTAAATCAATTTAAGGAAATTGCTTCACTTTTTGTAATTGATTGCTCAAGACAAAACGAATCGCTCAAAACTGGACCGGTCGACGTGCGATTAGAAATTGAATGTTTAGAAGATATTCCGGCTAATACATCTGCTTATTGTTTAATAATAAACGATCGACTTTTCGAATACAAACCTTTGAGTAATATTGTGAGAAAATTATCATGAATGTTATTGTGGATGTCCAAGGGTTTAAGAATGAAGAAAACGAATTTATTCCAAAAGAAATAGCAATGATGTATGAAGGACGCATACAAGTACTGTTGATAAAACCACCACAACCATTTTATGAATTGACGAAAAAGGAACGGCTACAAGTAGCATGGATTGAAAAAAATAGGGGTATACATTGGAATGAAGGTTTTGTACCATATTTCAGCTATAAAAATAACTTTGCAATTTTTTTTAAAAATAAGGCTATTTTTACAAAAGGAAGTGAAAAAGTGTTTTGGTTAAAAGATATATTCAAAATTGATGATGTATATAATTTAGAAAGTAAGCAGTGCCCAAGTATAGTAGCATTGTATAAACAATATTCAACTTCACCTGATATTATAAGTTGTATCAATCATACTAATATTTGTGCCTTAAAAAATGTATTTTGTTTAAATAAGTGGTGTGTTGAAAATAATATTTTTTATAATAAGTAGCAAAGCAGTATAAATATTAAGGTAAATTGTGTAATGTACGTGATGTGGCTGTACTTAATTTAAATAAATATATAAATCATAGACTGACCCGAAAATACCGAATATAAGTTCAATGAAACACAAGGAAAGTGATACAAGCCAGAAAAAAGATTTATTTAACCTCAAGATGCAAGATTCGGCGAAGTCTGAGTTTGAATACCCTGATTATATTATAATCAAGAGTGAGGGCCATACTCATACATTTGCTCGAGTAAACGACATACAGACTGATCAGGAAAAATATGATGCGAGCTCATCAAAATCTAGTGATATATCAAAAACCACAGACACAGTTCTACCTGATTTAGAAGATGTTATGTGCTACCAGATTCAGCCAGGAAATGAAGTTATTTTCTTTTAAACCGTTATCTTCACTGTATCAGTTCGACTCCAGTTCAAAGAATAAAATACCAGATGACAGCTGTCAAATATTAGGTTACAGGGGAGTGTGTTCCGCAGCAAACAGACCAAAACAATGTAAATATCTGTTAATAAATTATGTTCCACATTATCTATTGTTTTATTTACACAACATACCTCCATTTGTTGTGCATTATACATGATCTTAATATAGGTATATTCATTAAAGCATTTATTAGTAAGTTATTTAAACAGATGGAATTTGGGAACAAGAGTTATTTGATAACGTAGCTATCGTAGATAGATAAATATTCTAATGCAAGCATTGTACCTATTCATCTAATTTAACAATTAATTGAACGATTCATAGTTCGGTAACATACCTTGATGATCTTGCTAGAGTTTTCATTTTGAATAGATGATTCTGAGTAGATTACTCATTTTGAATAAATGATTCCGAATAGAACACTCATTTTGAATAAAGGATTCTGAATAGATGATTCTGAATAGATTACTCATTTTGAATAGATGATTCTGAATAGAACACTCATTTTGAATAGATGATTCTGAATAGAACACTCATTTCGAATAGTGTATTGGGGTGCCTGGATCTCTTGATCCAGGTACCCCAATACACCCCTACTGCTAGTTAATAATATTAGTAGGATTAAAATTTTAGAGCCCTTACGTGGAGATCCTAAATGTGGGCAGTCCATCCTGACATCAGAATGACTGCCCATTTTTTAATTCATTTTCTCAGTTATTAATTAGGTAGGTACCAATTATTTAAACAAATAATATTTTAAAGCTGATTGCAAAGCTGATCGGTCATTTTGGCCAGTCATTCTGATGGTCACATCAATGATGTTCCGTGCGCGACTGAGTGCCAACTACGGGCAATCACTTATTTGAGTGGGACCACTCGCTGTGACTAAGTCCCGTATACGTATCTAATGGTAATAAAGGTATATTGTACCTATACAGGTTGTTGTAATGTGACTGAACCTAAATAGGCCCTAACGTGTTAATAAATTGTGACGTGTAGGTACTAAATAAATAAAATAGTTTTTATGCAATTATTCGTCGCGATCTAAGAATGTTTTCTTTAGGTGATACAGTCGTAACATTCAGTGATTAGTGTGATTACTGGCGTTCTTTGGTGGAATAGTTTTAGATGGCAAAGCAAAGCGTTGTTATCAGCTTAGAATATCGTGGTATTAGTTGGTTAGAGTAGGTACCTATGTAAGTATTCGTATGTGTCACCGGATAATTCCAAACATCGTAAGATTGTAATAAATCTTGTTTATATTTTAGACTATAATCTGTGTGTTGAGAACAGATAATGGATTATGGAGGTCTGGTAGGCAGCCGTTCCACGTAAAATACTGGTATTCAGCTGAATCCGGTATGAAGCCAACCCCAGTAGGTATAGTTGGGAAAGGGCTAGACAGATAATAATAATAATAATAATAATAATAATGCAACGCTACGCACCTTCCTGACGTCATGTATGGGGCAATGGAGGACAGTCCTTCGCTATCCAGGATGTCGAAATATCCAGAGGAATAGCGAACCGGTAAGGATCGAACGGGGTATATTTCAGGGCGATAGTTTGAGTCCGCTTTGGTTTTGCCTAGCCTTGAATCCTCTTAGCACACTGCTGGAGAATTCAGGACTAGGCTATCGGTTGAAGAGAGGTGATCAGGTTATATCTCACCTCCTTTACATGGATGATCTGAAACTCTTTGCCCCCAGTAATCTGCAACTGATGGAGCTACTGAAGGTAACTGAAACTTTCAGTAGTGCCATCAGAATGGAGTTTGGTGTGGACAAATGTGCGGTCATGCATGTAAAGCGTGGAGAGATTATGGATTCCGTGAGATGTCAACTCTCGGATTCTATAAACCTGAGATCCCTCTCTCCAACTGAAACTTACAAGTATTTGGGTATGTCGGAAGCGTTAGGCATCAATATTACTGACATGAAGCATTCGTTGAGGGAGCGCTTCTTTGGCCGCCTGAAGAAGGTGTTCAACAGCCTTCTATCGGGCGGAAACAAGGTGCGCGCTTTCAACGGATGGGTCATGCCGGTATTGATGTACTCTTTCGGCGTACTCAAATGGAACTTGACGCCCTGGATAGGCGGCTCCGTACACTGCTGACTGCACATCGAATGCATCACCCACGATCGTCGGTAATGAGACTGTATATCCCGCGAAAGTGTGGAGGTCGAGGCTTTTTAAATGATAAGACTCTCCACAATCGCGAGATATGGAGTCTCAGGGAATATTTCCTAGCTGTCGACGTGGGTATGCATCGAGATGTAGTGGCGGTGGACAAGGGACTCACCCCGCTCTCCTTGGCAAATGAGAACTGGCGCAAACCTGCGGTGCTTGACACTAACGATCGCAGGGCGGTATGGCAGAGCAAGGAACTTCACGGACGCTTTTTCCGGGCCCTACACGGGCCCGACGTGGATCAGTTAGTGTCCGTAGCCTGGCTACGTTTTGGTGACCTCTTTGGGGAAACCGAAGGTTTTGTCTGTGCAATTATGGACGAAGTTGTCATGACGAAAAACTACCGGAGATTTATTGTGAAGGACGGCACGGTTGACATATGTCGGGCATGTCACCGTCCGGGAGAATCAATTCGCCACATTATCTCTGGTTGTTCTCGTCTTGCTAACGGAGAGTACTTGCATAGACACAACCTTGTAGCCAGGATTATCCATCAGCAACTTGCTCTGAAATACTCTCTTGTGGAATCGGAGGTGCCGTACTACAGGTATGTGCCCGACCCAGTTCTCGATAATGGCAGTGTCACATTGTACTGGGATCGATCCATCATCACTGACAGGACTATTATTGCAAATAAGCCTGATATAGTGGTGGTGGACCGAATCGAGAGGCGTGCAATGATTGTAGATATAACCGTTCCGCATGACGAGAACCTCGTGAAAGCCGAGAACGATAAACAAATAAAATATCTTGACTTGGCTCGCGAAGTTGTCGACATGTGGAATGTGAATTCGGCAATCATTGTACCGATAGTCGTCTCAGCCAACGGTTTAATAGCCAAGAGCCTCGACCAACACCTCAGGAGGCTCTCGTTAGGCAGCTGGATCAAGGGCTTGATTCAGAAAGCAGTACTTCTGGACACGGCTCGTATCGTTAGGAGGTTCCTCTCTTTGGAGCCCTGACTGCCGTTAGCTTGGACCCTGTTCCCGATACCGGTGGGCTACTATTTTTATATTTTTAAATGTTTTTTTATTTATTTTTTGTAGGAATATTTAAAAATATAGTTAATATGTATAGAAAATGAATAAAGGACATAATAATAATAATAATCTTTATTTGCATAAGAAAGGTACAAAATCAGTGAAGTCCCTGACTCCTGTGCTAGGTGATAAACCTGTGTTACAGGATCCAGTGTCCTCTCCCGAAAAGTGATACAATTAGTTTTTATGCAATCAAAACAAAAAGAAAAACGATTTAAAACTAAACAATAAAAAAATAATAAAAGAAAACAAAAAATATTATCATTTGGAAGCCTGTAAAAGTGTGTGTGTGTATTTTGTGATGGTGTGTATGTGGTGTGTAGGTGATTGTATGTTCAGGAAGGATTCATTACAGAAAAGTGTGATGTTGATGATGTGTTGAGAAGTGATAATTTCGAATACACTGAATCACACCCAAATTCAATAGTTTACAATACTTGTCTTATCTAGAAGAAATTATACTTGTAAACATACAATCTTACGCGACTTATTACAATCATGCGATACAAATACAAAAAAATACATCATCTGTGAAAATGTCAACTGTGTAGCTATCACGGTTCATGAAATACAGTCTGGTGATAGACGGAGAGACGGACAGACAGACAGACGGACCGACAGACGGACGACCATTGCGTAGGTAGCTAGGAAAAAATAGGTAGGTAAGTTTGCCTACGCTGATCGCCTGATTTCGGTATACCCTAAGTATACATGAACTTCTATTCTCTGATTTGATTCAACCCAAATCAATGAATTAGTACTTAACTGTGTCAGAAAAAACTGCAACTGCACATGCGCGGGCGGGGATTATGACGGCGCGATTTTATGTCTCAGTCGCTCGTTTACGTTCGATGCATGCTTGCGTCCCGCTTGCTCCCGTCTACGTGACTGCACCTACGCGATCTTTGCAAATGGCTAACTTCAGAGGGGCATAGTTATTTGACGCGAACTGTACTAAGGAAGGCGACGCGAGCGCAGCAAACGCCGTGTACTCCCCGGCCCGCACACCTCGCCCCATCAGGAAGAATTTCGCCAGTAAAATCGGTTGTTTTAGCGAGGATGATAAACTAAGAACACAGATGATTTCTCTCCCCGCGCCGGTTCAAACACATGCCATGCCACGAATTATGTATTTTAAAATTGACTTTTATACCTTTTTGGAAAGCCTACTGAATAGGCAAGTTGTTTTAGTTATTTGTACGATTAATGTCATAGAATTTTTTTTGACGAGAAAACATTTTTGAAGCGTAAAATGAAAATATTGGTAAGATATTATTCTTACTTCGGTCATTATTTTAATTATTTTGTTAAATTAAGTAGTTTTAATGATGCCCATAGCTTAATTGAAGTGCCAGCTACAACATCATTTTTAATGGTACCCTTAAATGGGTATGTAGGTTTTTTTATTTGGAATTAAATGTCAAATTTTGGGTAAATTTCGAAAAACCCTTAAAATTCAAATATCTCGAAAACTATTGAATTTCGGCCATACATATGGGGGGTTCAATTTGTTGCATTTTGGCCCCCTTATGAGCCCCTGACGGATATACGTCGAATTACCAGTAACCCTGTATAGGTACTTAAAAAAGAAAAATACAACCGATTTGAGAATCTCCTACTTTTTGAAGTCGGTTAAAGAATATGGTGATATATCACTGCAGTAGATAATGGTCTTGACCCGAAAAATGATGAAGTCTTCATTTTTCGTACTCTGACGTTTTGTTCCCGCGCACTCAACCACGTGCAGCGTGAAACACTTTGACACTTAAATGTTTATTTTATTCTCTTTTTTAACCGACTTCCAAAAAAGGAGGAGGCTCTCATTTTTTTTTTTGTATGTTTGTTCAGCGATATTTTCGCCAATTGTCAACCGATTTTGATGATTCTTTTTTGTTTGGAAGAGTATCTTCCCGGACTGGTCCCATTTCGATTTGGTGAAGATCTGATGAAGAACTTCGGAGATAGGTAACGGAACTCTCCAATAAATGATAACAACCTGCCGGGATTGCTGAAATCGCATGTCTGTGTATTGTTTACAACAGTTCATAACAGAACATCACGCCGGTACGCTGTGAAGGGGTCCGCAGATGTGTACAAGTCAACCATGGTTTTGTTGTTATCTATTCAGGAATAACTTTATTGTTTTTGAACCGATCTTGATGATTCTTTTTGCGTTGGGTTTAGTTAAACATACCACTAAAAAAAGAAAAATAAAAAACTTTTTTACAAAAAAAAAAACAACCAACTTCAAAACGAAAAACACTAGGTACAAAGTGTAAAATAACCATGATTTCGGAAGTCTGTGTCAAAAAACCAAGAAACAACAAAAAACAGCGTCTTCCGAAATTATAGTTATTTTACACTTTGTAGTGTTTTTTGTTTTGAAGTCGGTTGTTTTTTTGTTTCGAAGTCGGTTGTATTTTTTTGTAAAAAGTTTTTTTTTGTATTTATTGTCATAGAGGTAACAAAAATACATTATCTGTGAAAATTTCAACTGTCTAGCTATCACGGTTCATGAGATACAGCCTGATGACAGACAGACGGAGAGCGGTATCCTAATTAATAGGGCCACGTTTTTACCCTTTGGGTACGGAACCCTAAAAAAAATCGTTTGCAATGAGAATGACTCTGCGCAGTGGAAGTCGCGGGCAAGGTAGGTATAAGTTATTAATTAGTAAAACGATTGTTAGTTACAGGTAACGAACACCAATCAGTTTGCTTCCAATTAGTTAAGAAAGTCGTAAAGCCATTGTGGACCAGATTATTAGATTCAGTTGACCTGGAGACCTGGACGCGAACACTAGTGTCGTCATGTGGGATCACCTGCTCCGCTACCTGTTCATATTGCACACTGTTGGTCTGGCAACATGTGGCTATCCGCCCGTGAGTATACTTCTCTACGCTACCTTGCAGTAAATGTTATATTCTAGCAGGCTTATTCATAAAAACTTTTTAACCATTACCTAAATACCTACATAGTTAAAATACTGTTTAGTATATCCTAAATTTAAATTCTCCATAAAAATGTTAAATAAAGTATTTGCTTATGGGTATTTTAGCTAAGTAATGGCTCAGAATATAGAACAAACCTGAAACCGTCAAAGCGCTCCACTGTGGGGCAGTGTAAACTGTAAACCTAGCCGGAAAGGCGTGGTTCGTCCTCTGTGAGGCAGTGTAAACTATAAACCTAGCCAAAAAGGCGTGGTTCGTCCTCTGTGAGGCAGTGTAAACTTTACAGTTTACACTGCCTCACAGAGGACGAACCACGCCGCGTAGGTTTACACCTAGCCAAAAAGGCGTGGTTCGTTAAATTGTCAATAAATGAATGGCCGTCGCGCGTACTGTTTACATCTAGCTGCATTTGTCAGTTTTTAAATAATTATGCCGTCGTGTATCGATCCCACTTGAAAAATGGTATCTCGGCTCATACTCGACATAGTTAACGATCGCATAACGACCGAATTCAGTCGTTAAGTCCTAAGGCCGTATACAGTCAGACCATACAAAAAGCAATAGTGCACATTATTGACGGAAAATTATTTTGAAATTGAATCTAACAATCCCGATATTATTCGACTCGTCTCGTTGAGGTTAAGCAAGGATGAATGTAGCATAACCCGTTAACCCCGTGTTGTTCGCAGATGGGTGACGAGGTGCAGCCGGGCAGCGTGCTGCTGCCGGCGTCCCGGCGCGGCCGCTACCTCGCCAACATCGTGCGCCGCCAAGCCGTCGTGAGTGTCTGGTGGCGGGTGATGGCCGTAACGTGACTAGTGACGAGTGGCGGCCATCATCACGCCCGAGTTCCGAGACTTAGTCAATAGAGCTGTATCCTGAGACTCTAGTGACATTCTGTCGGCACGCGGCGGTAGCGTGGCGAAGGTGATTGTCAAAACGTCAAAATGTATAAGTATGACAAACTTTCATTACATTATTATGTACTCTGTGATGACGGTGATGACAAACGCCGTCAAAACGTCACATGAACAATCCCTGTACATTTTGAAATTTTGACAATCTCATTCGCTGATAGACACTTTGTCTAGAGCCTGTCCTGGGTTCGACTCCCAGGTCGTGCAAAAAGTGTTATTGGCTTTGTAGGGGTGTCATCCCGATTCACTGGGATGTAATGATGCTCAACTCAATGAGGCACCGCCGCAGATCGTTCCGACTCACCGTGAACTAAGCGGCTACCGGTCCACTGGACTTCCAAGCCTCACATGATGTGAGGACGACTTATCTTGCTACCGGACTTCTCCGCGCTAGGAGCACATAGTCAACAGGCCGAGCGGTGGGTGGTGGGCGGCTGCCCAGCACCGGCGCCGTCCGGCGAACACTTGTTCTTAGTTGTCTTTCGTCCTTCTCTCAACTTCAGCAAAGCATGTTACTCTTTCCATGTGCACTCGACTGCCCCAGACAGAACGAGTATAATGCTAAGTACATCTTCTTTAAGTTCTTGATCGTTTGTGTGTAAACCTGTCTGCATAATGTTTGTGTGTAAACCTGTCTGCATGATGTTTCAGGACGGCACGGGCATCAAGTTCAACAAGGACGCAGATCGGGTAAGCATTTTCTTTCCTTATCAATCTTAAATACAAAAAGAAACTTTTTTATGAAGGAGACGTTAATCATATACTTATATTAGTTTATTATTTTAGCTTATATATGTATTTCATTAGTAGGTATTATTTATATCATTGTTTTTTTATTTACAAAACAAAACTCTATTTTTAATCTTATTTGTTGTACATCTACCACAGTGTAGTCTTTTTAACCCAAAGGTTGACTGGTAGAGAATGCCTTGTTGCATTAAGTCCGCCCATGTACCACTATTGTACATAAAGTTTTAATAAATAAATAATAAAAAGAGTTCAGGGGGAGAGTCATTTTTAACCCACTTCCCAAAAAGGAGGCGGTTCTCAATTCGCCTGTATTTTTTTTTTTTGTTTGTGTTTGTTACCTCATAATTATCTCCGTCATTTGAAAAATTCTTGTTTTATGTGAAAGGATATACTTCTCGATTGATCCCATTAAAATTGTATCAAAATGGTTCAGCAGTTTGGTTACCAAATAGCTGGAAAAAATATGTGGAAAAATGAAATTGCATATTTTTGCTTTCCTGTGACTTTCCAGTGGCGTTTTTAGGTGTGGGGTACCACTAAAAAGTGAAAAATAAAAAACTTTTTCACAAAAAAAACCGACTTCCGAAAAAACACTACAATGTACAAAATAACTTTAATTTCGGAAGTCGGTGTCAAATAACGAAGAAGCAACCAAAAACACCGACTTCCGAAATTAAAGTTATTTTGTACTTTGTAGTGTCTTTTCGGAAGTCGGTTTTTTTTTTGTGAAAAAGTTTTTTTAATTCTTCTGTAAAATAATATTAAAACGAAGGTGAAATACAAACAAAACACTGGAAATAGTATAACCCGGACCTTGAATATAAACAATACACACAATTGAACGAGAAAGATTACTTCTTTATAGCTGCAGTACGCTTTAGCCGTGCAGTCTTAGCATTCGTATTAGCTTTGCATGGTTCATAGGGAGGGAGCGTCTGTGCTATTTCCCCATAAGATAATGCCATATGTGAACCAAGCATGGGCATACGCGTAGTGTGTAACTAGTGCGGTTTGTAGGTTTGTAGTCTTTTTTATTTCGTATAATAATTGTAAAACTTAACTTATTCGAGTCCAGATTGCTCCAGTACAGTTCGCGTCAAATAACTGTGCCCCTTTGAATTTGGCTACGAGTAGCTGCGTAGTAGTCAAAATTACGAACAAACTGCAACTGCGCATGCGCAAGAGACATTTGGGCAGGGATTATGGCGGCGCGATTTTATGTCTCAGTCACTCGTTTACGTTCGATGCATGCTTGCGTCCCGCTTGCTCCCATCTACGTGATTGCACCTGCTTGATCTTTGCAAATGGCTAACTTCAGAGGGGCAACGTTATTTGACGCGAACTGTAAGCGGCCTCGTCGAGTCTAGTACTCGTAGTAGTTAGTGTTCGAGCTCTTCCACGTGTACTGAACCTATTGCTGTCGAATCAGATTGCTGCAGCGGCAAGATCTTTAGCAACGGGGCCTCCTTCCGATACGGACGGAGTGAGCCCCGCTGTCTCCGGCGCTAGTAGGGCCTATCTTGTAAACCAAATATACCCCTACGGGCTTTGCTGCTCTCGGAAGAAAAAGCTAAGCCACTGCCTGATGATGAAAATGCCCTTCCTTCGCAGATGAACGCGGAAGCCAAGAAGAAGGTGGACGTGCTGTCGGAGGAGCTGCTGCCGTACATCATCGCAGAGCAGGAGCGGCGCACCACGCTGTACAAGCGCGTCATGACCGCCATTCAGAACGGGGAGAAGGGCGTCACCATCGCCGAGATCCGCAACAAGCCACCCGCCATCATCCGCAAGGGTAGCTCACGCATTTGTTTTCCTTATGTGATGCGAGTGGCCACTGTGGTCAGGTAGGCGAGTGGGCAAATGGAGAGGCCGAGCCCGAGAAACGGACAGGTATCTTGAAAAAAGTCGTCCTGACATGTGGCTGTGAAACGACGTTCTTCAACACACGTCTTCTTCCTCCAGCCTGTTTCCCAGGTTAATAGAGGTCGGCCCTCCGGGTATTAGCGAGGGGAACACCCAAATACTCCGAAATATTTTATTCAGAATTTCGATGTTCCGATCTTCGAAAGTTCGAATTTCATAATACCTAAGAATAATAAATAATGTCTAATAAAATTCACGAAAGGGGTTTACGTTCGTGCGCCGAGGTCGATTGAGTATAGTACCTACGATGTACTCTGTGGTCGATTGGGAGCTGACCGCCTAGCCTAGTATAATAAATAGTGGAGGAGGCGGCAGGCGCACTCCGCGCACTGCTCCGGGGACTCGCTTCACGGTAGGAGCCAGGTTTCCAGTAAGTGTGTTGAAAAACATATTTCAATCGTATTCATAAAAATGCACTCGCTAAGAAGTTTCTGAATTGAACCAGCTGGTCTCTCTTCTGTACAAGTTGCACCGAGAACAGTGATGTGAAGTACAGTTGAAGTGAGCCGTCAATCTACGGCAATAACATGACAGTTACGTCATTAAGGCTGATTTTCCAATAGTCAAATAACTTTTATCTGAGGAATTAAATTGACAGTTTGACAGCTTTTGTAAAGAAAATATGTGAAACCGCCATATTTATTCTACAAAGATAATTTATCTGGCTATTGAAAAACTAGCCCTAAATGTACATTGTCTACGTCCCAAGCTCACTTCACCGACGTCTTCGCTAGCTATCGTTCTGTCTGTGACTATGTGTTGAATAAACTTGTTTATATGCCATGCCAGGGCTGATGTACCGCTGCCCCACCAACCGCGCGCCGCGGGAGCCGGACGGCTCCGGCGTCATCATGTGCGAGGACAGCATCGACCCCACGCCCATCATGTTCGAGTCCTGCCTCTCTGCAGAGGATAAGGAGCTCTATGTCGCTGATAATAGATACTTCTTTTGTAACCGTAAGTTTTTAGTTAATATTTGTCTGTTATTTTTCTTAAAATTCACGGAGTACCTACCTGAAAAGGGGTCATTGTGCTCATCATTACCTGTCCGGCCCCGGCGACACACCGGTGTGTCGCGAATTAATCGCGAATTTAATGTTTATTTACCTATTACATAAGATTTACTTTATATTAGGGAATTTTCACATGTTGGGCCTGAGCGGTTAAACAAGCAAGCAATTAAATGTGATGAACAACTGATTCTGTTTTCGCGATTTCGGGGTTGGTCCCATAATAGAAGTTGTTCAAAATGATGAGCACAATGACCCCTTTTCAGATAGGTACCTTGGTATTGCGTTTATTTTTACACGCATACTGAATGTCCCGTAAGGAGTGAACCAACGTTAAGTCGGTGATAGAAGGGGTTATTGCACATGCGAAACAATAAATTGTATTATCCTGTGATTAGAGATATCTTTTTTGTTTTACTACGCATGAAAAAAATTTTTTTTTTCTATTTTGTCAAAGTCAAAGTCAAAGCATTTATTTCAAATAAACCATTCACAGGTACTTTTGAATTGTCAAAGTCAGTCAGTCAAAAACATGAAGCTATTTGCACGTTCCAAAGCGTAGATCTCTATGGAGAAGAACGTGCAAGAAACTCCACGGACACTCTTTTAAACCATTTTATGTTTTACAAAAATCCTGGTTACATTGTTACTTGTTGCATCTATATGTGAGAATAATCTAAAGAAAGAAAAAAAAAGAATTCCATGTATTGTCGCGTTACAATGAGGACGGAAATGAAACACTCATTACGCTTCAAATACGTATAATTTTGGTAAACGAAAAGATACTAAATTTGATGATAAAAAAATAGGAAAATTAGTATATAAAAGTACAGAAAAAAAAGGTATTGTGTGTTGTCGTGACCGTTAATCTTATAAAACAAAGATCTATCTTACTATACGAAAATCATTACATTTTTAATTTGAGAAGGTTATAAAATTTACTAGACCGAATATCGCGGATTTAAAACATACGGTTGCAACTCGTTTTATTTTAAACCCGGTAGGCCGGTTTCCTAAAGGATTAGTATCTCGTAATGATTGGTTCGCTCACAAGGAAAAAAAAGAAACGTTATTACATTATTTATTTATTTATTTATTTATTATAGGTTAACCAACAGCTTATGTAAAAAAAAAAAGAAAAAAAAAAAAAAGCGTACGATAAATGTCTTTTCACGCACGAAGTGGAGACAACCGACGACAACCCAAAATGGGTATCGACAAAAGAATAATATACTCGGGCGAATATTTTAAGGTAAACCTCCCCGTCGTCCTCCTGACGACGGCTATGGGGCGCCTCTCCCGCAGTATCCTCTGGGGATAAAGCCTTCCCTGCTACTGGCTTCTCGGGTGGCAGCCTGGGAACCTCGCCCGCTTAACAGCAATTTAAATCGCCAGACCATAAAACCGGTGATCCGGCTTCTATGACAAAAAATGAAGTAATTAAAACCCAATTCACAAAAAGTCAATGAAACCTATATATAAATCACGAAACAAAATTGCAGAGAATTTAAAAGAAACTTACCAAGAGTTGTTCATAAGTTGTGCATGGACATATGTACCATGGCTTAAGCTCAACTGGCTAAAAACTCACACCATAATTTTTATTTATTATTCCTCCGAATAAAACATGACCTCTTCTGGTCGTTGACAAAACACAAGTCCTGAACAAGAGAGTCCAAATTTTTCATGTCAAAAAAAATCGAATGACTTTCAAAAAATCTACTGTACGTGATCTGAAAAAAAATAATCAAGGAGTTTCGCGTTTCAAACAGAAAAAATAACAAGACATTTAAAACCTCCACTTATTTCTTGGAGTGATTTGAGGAATTATGTAGTGACCACACTGCAGTATCCAATAAGTATTAGGATATCTATACGTAATAAAACTGTAGAAGAGATCAATTCTGTACATTGAATATAAACTAAAAAAAATACTCCAGGGGTGCTTTATACAAACAGTAGAAGCCAAAAATATTTTTTTTCTTTTTTTGTCTGTCTGTTGTTCGTCTTTCACGCAAAAACCACTGGACGGATTTTAATGAAAGTTTTTTTGTTGTATAGCTATTAGTCCTCGCCAACATGTAGGCTATAATTTATTTTGAAGATCTGAATACAAGACGTGGAACCTTAGCAGCCTGGCTAATCTATAAGAGATATTAATATACCGCTTAAGGAATAGTTGGTCAACATGATGAGTACTGTCTGTCGACATAAAAAAAAAGAAGGTCTAGAGCACCTGATGTGGAACCCTTTCAGGGAGCTAAGCTATCGGCTATTTTAAACAATTATCAACAGATCTCATAGTCCGTTGGTTTAAAGCCTGCCTCTCGAAAGACTAGGTGTGGATTCAAATCCCACAAATTTTGTAATTATTTTTTAATTATTTTTATCTTATTTAATTCCTTATTTTTTTATTCCTACCAAACCTAATATTTTCAATTATTAATAATATGTTATTGCTGTATTTTGCATATCTTTTTAGAAAGACAAGCAGAACCAATTTTCTGTTTATATGTATTCTGTTTCGTTTGCATCGCGATAAAAAATACAAAACTAATGTAGAAAACATTTCACATAAACCTGATAGGATTATGGCAATCTAGAAGAAATCAACTTATTATCTACATGCATAGTAAGTAGGGGTAAGTACCTTTAATGACACTTGCAATGCCATCTGTTGAGCGAAACTGTACTTACCATCAACAGCACGAGAATTACACCAAAAAGTATATTATAGTTAAAGATTCTTTTGATACTTACCAGGCGTTACACATTTGATGCAAAAAAAAAAATTGCTCCACTGACTTTGTTTTCATTTTTTTTTACTTTTGATAGGAACGCGTTTGACCACTATCTCACCTGATGGCAAACGATGATGTGATCGAAGATGGAGCACGCTTGCCTATAAGAAACCTATTCACTCTTGATAAGACTTCCAGGCTGTAACTATCCGGAAACACGGACTCAGTCAGGGAATTCCACGCCATGTGTTTCCAAAACGTTTTGTTCATGTGGGTGTGAGGTCCACCGTGTACCGGTGGCGTACCGCCGTTCGTCTTGAGGTCCGATGATGGAACGAGCTTGGCGGAATTAAACTATGCAATTCCGTCGCACACTCCCCAAAATGCAACCGATACAAAACCGACAGGCTAAAAACTCGGCTTCGATGCTCAAGACTTTGGAGCTTCGAGTCGGTGAGCCTTTCACCTCTTGAATTTCTTTCCCAGGATCTCCCTCATTCCTAATTATTTTCTGTTTATTTTGAAACAAAACTTTTCAATTCCCAGTCAGCTGGTGATTCGTCGTGACCAGCCTAGGGCCAGAAATTACCAGTAGCGGGTTTCACACTCCAGAGCTTCAAGGGGAACTGTGGATCCCTGGGCAATGACGCCACAGAAGAACTCGCGAAGATAGGTTTCGAGATGGTAGTGCTGGACCCGTACCCGCTCCTCCTTCTTTCTTTCTTTCACACAGTTTCGTGCATGAATTTGCCAGAGAACAACTGAACTTCATGACAACAAATGGTGAAAAAAGTGAAAAATGGCAATGACAAGTCTATAAACGTGACCAACTAATTGACTTCTCAGGTTAAGTAAAAATTACCTCCGTAATAATAGGGAATATTATTACGGATCATTGCCCTTAAATTTTTTTAACTTATGCACCACAGACAGCCCAATTTGCGGAGGTTGTTTCGACGCCGGCTACGTCATCCTGGCCATGACTTTCCGACGTGAAAAAATCCTCGGGACGGTGAGGTGCAGGTTTCAAATCAAATCGTTTATTGCAATCCATAATGTACATATACAGGTGGTAAATATAGGTTTGTGAGTGCTAAGTGATTGAGCTGACTTTTATCTCAAAGTCAAAGTCAAAGTCAAAGCATTTATTTCAATTAGACCATTTACAGGCACTTTTGAATTGTCAAGGTCGGTCGGTCAAAAAAAAAGATGAAGCTATTTGCACGTTCCAAAGCGAAGATCTCTATGGAGAAGAACGTGCAAGAAACTCCACGGACACTCTTTTAAAAATAAGTTTTTGTTACAAAATTATGGTTACATCATTCATATTGAAATTATACATATATGTGAGAACGATGTAAAAGACGTGCAGGATAAAAGAGTCCGGAGTAAAAAAGAAACAATTCAAAGAAATAATTAAAATAGACCATGGCAGCCGAGAGATGACCAGTCTCAGCTGACGGCGCCCGTTCACGAACATGACGCATACGCTAGCACCATTCGGCTCGACCTTTTTAAGGGAGCCAAATGATCCAACGCATACGCCACCATCAGCCAGACTTTTGAGTGAGCATGACATCCCCAATCGCCAGGGTACATTCAAGTCAAAGACCTACCCAAAATGATCATTATAGTTTAAATTTGAGGGACCTACATAGTACTCACACATGTGCCGTTAATGCATGAAATTATACAATGCTAAATAAATTGAGTCTATACAATAAAAAATATTGCTTTCTTACAATCTTCATCCGGTCCAACAATATTTCCAAATGCTAACAGATTACTTTGTGCGCCCTAGTGGCTGTGGAGCAGGACCAGCATTGAGCCAAGCATTTTTATCTTCAATATACTCCCCTAACTTATAATATGCTTGCCTGCATAGTGTGCGTTTAATACAAGATTTAAATTTAGTCTCATTTAGTTCTAATATATGGGGAGGTATTTTATTATAACATTTTAAACAGTACCCCATAAAAGATGAGGCTACTTTAGCCAGTCTGAAACCTGGTTGAACTAATTGGTCCCTATTTCGAGTACCATAATTATGTCTGTCGCCTCTTTTACTAAAAAGATGTAAATTCTTTCTAACATACATAATGTTTTCGTAAATGTATTGACAAGGTACCGTCATGATGTTAATATTCTTAAACAGTTCCCTTAGAGAATCGCGCCGGCCGAGTTTGTATATGGCTTTAATGGCTCTTTTCTGCAGAATAAAAATAGACTCGATGTCTGCAGCCCGTCCCCATAGTAGAATACCGTAAGACATGATACTGTGAAAGTAACTAAAATAGACCAGTCTCGCGGTATCTACATCCGTAAATTGGCGGATTTTCCTGACAGCATATGCTGCTGAACTTAGCCGTCCTGCAAGAGATGTTAAATGAGGACCCCATTGTAGCCTTGAGTCAAGCGTAATTCCCAGGAAAACCGTTTTATCGACGAATTCAAGTTTTTCCCCGTTCAATACTATGTCACAATCACTACCTCTGACATTTGGTAAGGCAAATCTTATGCATTTCGTTTTCTTTTCATTTAGAACTAAATTATTGGCAGTAAACCAATTTTGGACTTGCATTAGGGCGTTATTTATGACGTCAAGATTATTGGTCCGTCTATTTATCTTAAAAATCAAAGAGGTATCGTCGGCAAACAACACCATATCAAGTTTTTGTTGCAATAAATGGGGCAAATCATTTATATATACTAAAAATAAAAAAGGACCTAAAATTGAGCCCTGGGGAACCCCCATTTTCACGTTTAATCCCGACGAATTGACACCGTTTACCTGAACTAACTGCTGTCTATCATTTAAATAAGATTTAACAAGGCTTAATGCTGTTTTGCCCAGCCCGTAATGCCCAAGTTTCAGAAGTAATGTCTCGTGATTTACACAATCAAACGCCTTAGATAGGTCACAGAAGATGCCTATGGCATCCTGTGCCTCTTCCCACGCATTAAAGATGTGCTTCAATAAGGTAACACCAGCGTCAGTCGTACAACGTCCTCTGGTGAAACCATACTGTTTATCATGCAAGATGTTATTGGTGTTAAAATGATAAAGCATCTGATTAAGCATCACTTTTTCAAATACCTTGCTGAACACTGGCAACACGGATACTGGTCTATAATTGTTTGTGTCTTTACTATCCCCGGATTTGAAAAGTGGTATCACCTTACTGAATTTCATTAGGTCCGGAAAGACACCTTGATCGACACACAAATTAAATATTAAAGCTAAGTAAGGCGCTATAGTTTCAATAATTGAGGTACACACTTTGATAGACAATCCCCATAAATCCTCGGTCAATTTAACCTTGATTTGTTTAAAAGCTTTCATTACTGTTATGGGGTTTATATGCTTGAAATTAAATTCAGTCGGGCAGGCTGAAACATTTGCCTGTAACAAATCAAAAGCAAGCGAAGGTGACGAATTCAAGGCTTCAGTAGTTTTAATTGGAATACTGGTAAAGAAATTTACAAATTCTTGAGCAACTTGTTGGTTATCGCTAATAAGACCCTGAGTGGTCTCCAATGTGTAATCAGTGTTACGTCTTTTGTTCCTGTTTGTTTCATTATTTATAATTTTCCAAACAGTCTTTATTTTATTGTCTGCTGTTTTCACTTACTTATTAAAAGTTTCAGTGTTAATATAAGGTTTAAGGCCATATAGTTCATAAAGTCTATCTCGACTTTTTCTGAGTCCTTTAGTCGCCCAGTCACTAAATAAAAACTTAGGGCAAATAGTTTTAGTAATCTTTTTAAAAGTGTTATTGAACTCAGTTTGGACAACAGAAAAAAAATCTTTATATAAAATATTACCATTGTTCATTGTGAAGCCCTGACTACTTAACTTGCTGCCTAAAGTGCTGTTAAATTTGTTTAATTTACCGGCTGTTATTGGTCTTGTTTGTATCTCCACTTTTTGTAATGGTATGGTAGACTCAAAAGTTACCGTTAGCCCACTGTGATCAGAAGGGACACAATTTACAATGGCTTTTTTTAAGTAGTTGCAGCAACAAAAAACATTATCAATGCATGTAGCAGTCGTTGCCGTTGATCGGGTTGGTTCTATGAACACATTTGATAAATTGAATGACTTAAAGAGATTTAAAAAGCGACTGCTATCTGAATTACTTTCTAAAATATTTATATTGAAATCTCCACAGATTAATGATTCTTTCATGAGAACGAAGTCGCGGGCACAGCTAGTATTGAAATAAGCCAGTGACAGCTAAGAGATGACCAGTCTCTACTGACGGCGCCCGTTCACGAACATGACGCGTGCATCAGCACCATTCAGCTCAACCATTTTGAAGGGAACCGAATGATCAAATACACGCGCCACCATCAGCGAGACATTCTAGCGAGCATGACACACCCTCAACTGCCCCTGCTCACTCATGTCAAACAAGGAAACCATCTACTACTCGTAACATAATGTCAAAATTACAAATCAAGTAAATTATAATGCAGAAGATTGTGCAAGCTAATGATTTGAGACATTATTTTTAATCCGCTTTTCAGTTGGTTATCGGTGCATACTTCCGATCCAAGACGTCTATTGACATACTCATACAAAAAATTGTCCGAAAGAAGTTTACTGAAGTGAGGCCGGTCCGATGCGGTCCAGTGCTGTTGTTGAGGCCGGTCCGATGCAGTCTAGTGCTGTTGTAGAGGCCGGTCCGATGCAGTCCAGTGCTGTTGTAGAGGCCGGTCCGATGCAGTCCAGTGCTGTTGTAGAGACCGGTCCGATGCAGTCCAGTGCTGTTGTAGAGGCCGGTCCGATGTAGTCCAGTGCTGTTGTAGAGGCCGGTCCGATGCAGTCCAGTGCTGTTGTAGAGGCCGGTCCGATGCAGTCCAGTGCTGTTGGCAGTTCACTGATACTTTGTATCCCGGTTGTCTGTTTCTTTCGGATCATTTCCAACTTCCACGCTGGCGGAGAAGCTAGTCCTTCATAGATGTTATAGTGTAAGCACTAAGCAGTAGCGCGTGTTGTCCAGGACACAAGATCGAGGGCCCCGACCTGCCGCGCAACGGCACCAGCGTGATCGGCTGCGCGCCGTGCGAGCGCACCTCGCTCAACTACACGAGTCAGAAGTGCGCGCTGGAGGACACGGACGACGTGGTCGTGCACTACCGCTACTACCCCGACAGAGTGAGTACCTACTGACTCATCATCATCATCATTGTTTTTATTATTACAGCCGAAAGACGTCTCCTGTTGGACATCATTACACAATTTATATGATATAAAAGCTTGTCGCGAGACTTAAGTACAAATAGTACTAAGCATTAGAGATTTAAGACCTGCTACACAGACCAGGTGCATTAAATAACGTGATCTGAGCCAGTTCTACTCATTTTCAAGCAACGATCGCATTTGCATCTCAATCGTAAACTATCAGAAATGTATGAAAATTAAGGCATTTTGACAGTTTGCGACTGACATGAAAAATGAGTAGAGTGCACTCAGATTAATATTATTTTATAAAATGTTCAAAATACGTAAATACGAGTAGGTACCTACTTCAATCTAAATCATATAAATTGTGTAATGATGTCATAAGTTGGTAGTAAAAGTTTTAAAGGACGAGCTTATTTTATTTTTTTTCTAACCATTCATTGTCATCCTACTCCATCCTCCATCTCAACTAAATGTGTTACTACAAAATGTCGGCACAATCGGTTGAAGATATCTGCTTTAAAACTGACTTATGAGAATGATACATGTATCATGTGACTGTGTTTGTTCGGGTGGATTTTAATAAAAAACAAAAAAAAAAACTTGTGAAAATGCAAGTCATTAGAACACTAGATTAAATTTTGATACAAAATGCACCAGCCGAGCTCTGCGACTGCATGCTACGGATCATCATGCTTTCCAATGTAGGTCGCGCGTGTAGGTGCAAAGATGTGAGCCTAGTTGTTGCAGAAATCATTACTTACTAAACAATCTAAAAAACCATGTACACACGTACACCGTACAGCGATGACGTGGTCGACGACGGAGCACGTTTGTCTAGAAGTAACTATTCACTGTTGACTTAAAGACACCGAGGTTGTAGCTATCAGGGAACCAACTCCGGTATGAACACGTTCCGCTGCCCGCAGACGTACAAGTTCGTGTCGGAGCTGGACCCCGACCGGGAGGTGTGCGAGCACTGGAACCCTTGCCAGGTGGGCTACATCTTCAGCCTGCCCGGGCCTGACCAGGCCACTCCCGCCAGCGAGCTGTTCCGTAAGTGCACTGCCCTGAATAAAAAGCCACTTTGTACAAAAAAAAAACACTTAAGTACTTTAAAAGCTAAGTACCTAGTATAAAAATACAAAAAATACAAACCTGCGTGAAAATAGTTTAGCTGCCAAGCAATCTAATTTAAATGACAATTCTTATGATTTCAGATGACTACTGTAAGTTTTAAAAAACACTGGCTTTATTCGTTTCCGTAATCATAAAAATAAAGTCTCAATCCATTAAAATACATTAAGTTCTAGCACTCGTAACTAAAATTTATAAAACAAAATGAGTAGTAACCGATGTTTTTATATTTTCAGCCGGAGGCAAGTGTTCTGTTCAATATTCAGCCTTTATATTTTCATTGATATGCTCGCGTTTGACTTATATCTTAAAATAAATAAAACTGTATCAGAAATAACATAACAATTTATGTCGGAATGCTATGAACAAACTAAAAGTGGGATAATTGAAACAGATGTAACAATTTTTGCATTAGTCAAAACACTTTTCATGCGAGTGAAGCCGCGGGTGGAAGCCAGTACCTACATATAACTATCATGTACTGAGGAAAGCTGCTCTCTCAGACGACTATTTATTATGTTTAAAAATCTATTCTTTTATTTTCCAGATACTGAAGAGGGTAACATTTAAAATGATGCTTTAAATATTAACTGTCTTTATTTTGTAATTTTATATAAATTAATATAATTGTTTTCTTTCTTTCTTTCCTGACAGAAATTTCAAGTAAGAAGTTTCTTTGTTTCAATGTTTGTTTTGTCAAGTTTCAATATATTTTGTATAAGTAGGTATAATTACTTGGTTTTTACACAAATAATAATACTATTAAATTATTTTGTCGTTTTAGGGGAAGGTAATATCAAAGTATTTATCAATTTCATTTAAACTTTATTCAATAAAATAAGCTCAAATACCTATATTGTTAATTCTTTATTTAAAAATATAAAATAACGAACCAGTTCAAAGTTAATCGTTGGTTCTTTTGACTTTTTTCAGAAATTGTGCCTCGTAAGTATTTAATTAATATAAAATGCTAATTTAAACTACTCAAAACGTAGGGGATTGATATGCACAATGAAACCGTCACGTGATCTTGATCAATTCCTAATATTTATTTATAGTTTAGCACACAATTCAGCCACCTTTTTTAACCGATTTATTAGTAGAAATAATTGGCTACGTGTTTATTGTCTAAATCGTTATTTTCCAGCTGTTCCTGGTACGTACCTACGCGCCATGTTATGTCACGCTATATTTGTTTTTCAGAAGCCAACCCTGTCCACTGCTGGACAATTAATGTTTCTGTTGCTCAACCAAACTAAAAAGTTCAAGAGTAACGCATTATGTATAGTTAGGGATCTAGAAGACGAATCAGTCCTCTGAGTCTGGCTGACTTAAGAGATTTATAAAGACAGACATGAGGGCTCTCAATTCCAGATACATCCCCTATTAAACAAATAAAATATAAATCCGGGCTGCAATGAGTTGGTGACGTGTCAGTGTAGTTGTGAGACGGTATCAAACCTTGATAGTGTCCAGCCTGCTGCCTGAGGCAAGGGAGGAGTGAAGGACCCGTCCCAAGCCGAGAGACTGTCGCAGGACTGTGTGACAACTGATGGTGCAGAGTTATCTGAACTGGACCAGCCTGAGATTGACAGCATTCCATTTAATAACAGTCATGATTGTTTCCATTCGGAGTTCTCAGATAGTGTAGAAAGAGGTTTAGGAACTTAATAATAACCTGTGTAATTCTGCTCAGAATTATTGTACGCCTGGGTCAAACTACATACAAGCATATCATGGAGTTACAGGCCAACGTGTCGGCCTGCTCGACTGAATATAATTTTAAACATAAAGATTCCCTATCAGTAATAAAGGCTTTTAAACAAAACAAGATTAAATTGAGCGAGATCTATGGGGATTGTCTATTAAAGTTTGTACCTCAATGACTGAGACGATAGCGCCGTATTTAACTTTATCTGTGTGTGTTAGTATTTAATATGTGTGTGGATCAAGGAGTATTTCCGAATCTAATGAAATACAGTAAAGTGATAGCACTTTTTAAATCCGGGGACAGGACATGTGGTGTCCTCGTTTGCTGCTGGGTTCGTAAATCAAAGTCACACACTCGTTTCACCAAGGAGCGCATACACGTCCGCACCGGCCGGCGGTTGGGCAAGCAATGCCCCTCCCGTCCCGCGGACGTGCATGCGCCGCTTGCACTTTATTAATACGTCACAGGACACAAATAATTATAGACCAGTATCCGTAGTGCTAGTATTTAGCAAGGTATTTGAAAAGGTGCATAAATGTTTAATCAAATGCTTAAACATTATAAACACGAATTAACATCTTACAAAATAAAAGAACCAATTTATTAGAGTAGGAAACAGGACCGTCCCAAGTGTCCGAACGCGCTCACATGACAGCCGAAGAGCCGACCGTGTAGCGAACTTCATTGTGAACATTACAAGTTGAACACGTTCTTATCTAATGAATGTGCTGAGCATCTAGAATGTCTCTCGGCGCTGGGTGCCTCTTGGTTTTGTTTCTCTAGCAACGCTTCTCCAGTTGAGACAGGTTATTAATTTAAACTTGAATCTGTTCCTGGCCTGCCCTCACTATGTTAGTGATTTCAGAGGACGACAAGAACGAGACGGTGTCCGAGGCGCACAGCTACACCACCAGCCCGCGCCGGCTGCGCATTCCTGACGGGTACTTCTTCCACGGCGTCGGCAAGTACCTGCCCAACGGGCTGCGAGTGAGTACCGGACAGACAAAAAGACATACGACTGATCCTATAAGGCCGCAAACTCGGAACGGAGGCGCGTGCAGCGTCGCGTTCAACGTGCACGCAACTAGTGCGTGCTCGCGCGGCGTCCAAGTGCGTTGACCAATCGGAGGCCGCCATCTGCCTAAGGTTTCCGATTCCCATACGGACGTTTGGAACCCTAATAAGATTGAAAAGCGCGGCCGAGGAGCTTCATAATAACATTGTTATGTTTGCCGTCCTCGCCAGTCTCGCCACTTGCACCGCTATGACTGAGACTCAAGCCACATGAGTAGATAAACGGAACGGAGACAAAGCTTCATATGAACGTGCAAAATTATTACCTATTTTGGTAGGGTTGTCACTTGTCACAATAGGTGAAGACAAATTAAAAATAAAACATTTGTTAAATAGTTTTATTATTCAATATGACAGAATACTTTACAAATTACTTACTCTAATATTTTTTGTATATTTTTTTTTTAATAATAATTAATTGTTTCTTTTAATGATGTGGTAAATTCTGAATCTAACATACTTATAGTTTTTTCAAGTAATCTAACTGGAAACATTCATATGGTATATCAAATTTACAATATTTAATACGTTTAAGTATTCGTTGCCAACAATGACTATATTTATTTCAATATCGAAGTATTCGTGAAACTTTTGCTCGAGCAATTCAAAAAATGCGATTAAATTATCAGTACCTACGTATAGCTAAAACACCCAATAGTAAGTCAACATCATCAAAATGCCTTAGATACAACCTGTTGACGATACTACGTCGACTGCTCAATTACAGGAGCGAATAAAGGAAAATACGTGGACTATAATAATCTGGTGTATTACAATAATACAAGTTTTACAAGCGTAGTGTCTTCGTCGTGGTAAGTTCTGAAGTGTCGAAGCTCGGAGCGGGAGAGTGCGCGAGCGCCGCGCGCGCCTCCCGCGCGCCCCTCAGCCGCCGCCGACGCCTGATGCTGATGCCGCAGCCCGCGCGCCCCCTCAGCTACCGCGCGCCTCCAACCAGTAGTGGGCATGCCATGCATAGACATGCTCCCCGGGTTGAAGTGGACTTCAAAGAGGAAGTGGACAGATGTTGTTGAAGCCGCGCCGAATCGTCCCTTTCTTCGTCTTCAGATCCGCGACTCTCGTGACGCCATCGCTGCCGGGGTACACCTGCACGACGCGCCCCAGCAACCAGCAGAGCGGCGGGAGTGCCTTGTCTTTCACAAGAACAAGCGATCCCAACGCTATCTCGCCATTGGTAGAAGCAGGCCATCTCGTTTTCTGCTGTAGGTTTGAAATATATTCGAGATTAAACCTCTTCCAAAAGTGTTGCTTGATACATTCCACACGTTGGTAGCGCTCCAAACGATTGATGTTGGCATCGGTGATCTGTGGATTTGGAACCGACATTAGTGAGCGTCCAATAAGGAAATGAGAAGGAGTGAGGGCAGAGAAGTCTAGAGGATTAGTGGATAAAGGAGTAAGGGGCCTTGAATTTAAAATTGCCTCTATTTGAGTTAGGCACGTAGCCATTTCCTCGTAAGTAAAATGAGTAAGTTGCAAGAGTCTTTTTAAATGATGTTTTGTTGAACGGACCGCGGCCTCAGCGAGACCGTTAAAATGTGGAGAATACGCTGGTGCAAACCTGAATTCTATTCCATCCTGAGCTATTTCGTGTGCAACATCAGAACCCTGTAAAAATTTATATAGTTCATTAGATGCTCCGACAAAGTTTGTACCATTATCGGACAAGATAGTACGTGGCCTGCCGCGACGAGCGACAAAACGATTTAAAGCAGCCCTGTAAGCCTCTTTAGAGAGGTCCGTGACAAGCTCGAGGTGCACAGCTTTGGTGGCCATGCATACAAAAATGCACAGGTAGGACTTTATCAGTCTAGATCCCCGACCTTTCCGGTCAGATATCAGTATAGGCCCAGCATAGTCGACACTACTATTAAGAAAAGGGAACTCTAAAGTGCTTCTAGTGTTGGGTAATTGTCCCATGACAGGCTGCACATTTTGAGCTTTAAATCTAAAACATTTCAGGCATTTGTTTACAGTTAACTTAGCAAGGTTTCTGCCCCCCAAGGGCCAATAGGTTTGACGAATAGTCGATAAAAGCAATTGTGGACCTGCATGTAATAGTTTTTGATGTTGAATTTGGAATAATAATTTCGTAAAATGATGCTTACTACAGAGTAAAATTGGATGTTTTACGTCGTATTCATACGGAGAGTTATCTAGTCTGCCTCCTACACGGATAATATTGTCACTGTCTAAAAAGGGAGTCAAAGAAGTTAACCTATTTTTAAGTGTCAATGACTTCCCGGATCTAAGGATAGAGTACTCATCTGGGAACATTTCAGATTGAGCTACACATAATATAAGAGACAGAGCATTTTTAAGTTCATCAGCAGAAAGGGAACCTGTTACTTTAGAATTATAATTTTTTAAATTGTGAATAAATCTTAGAATGTAAGCTACGACGCGTTGTAAATAATTTAAGTTAGAATATTTGTAAATTAATTGCTGTATGATTGAACTGCATGTTAGCTTAGAACTAGAATTAATGCTATTATGACTATCTACTAAGTTAGAAATTACTTCAGGTAGATCTTGTTTCACGTATTTATTTGGCTGTTGTGGCCAGGCATTTTCATTATTTAATAAAAACCGAGGGCCTGACCACCAAAGTGCAGAATCGCTGATGAGATCAGCCTTCAGCCCACGAGAGACAAGATCCGCCGGATTGTCCTTAGACGGCACGTATCTCCACTTAGTACCCGAGCTACTTTCTTGAATCTCGTTGACACGATTTCTGACGAAAGGCTTTAGTTGCTGGGCCGGTGTAGACAACCATCCCAGCACTATTGTGGAATCACACCAATAGTGAAATCGGTGGATTGGTAACGTGAGGGAATCTCTTACCTTTGTGCACAACCTGGAGCCTAACAGAGCCCCACACAGTTCTAACCGTGGAATAGTCGTAGGCTTGACTGGTGCCACACGGCTTTTGGAAGTTAACAGGTGAACAGTGACTGTACCTGAACTAGTAATCGAACGAATGTATAAACATGCGCCATAAGCCTTTTCAGACGCATCTGTAAATACGTGAACTTCATGGGTTATGGAGCTATTGCATGAAATCCATCGCGGAATTTTTATGTAATTTAGACAAGGCAAGGTACTCGCAAATGCTAGCCATGAGTCTGCAATCTCCTGCGACACTTCGTCATCCCACTCACATTTGTCTATCCAGAGTCTCTGCATTAATATTTTTGCTTCGACGATGCAAGGACTAACTAAGCCTAGTGGGTCGAATATCTGACTGATTACAGATAAAATGTGGCGCTTTGTGATTGGTTTGTTGGTATCGATTGATATTGAAAACTCGAGTGAATCAGATTTACATAGCCAATATAGGCCCAACGTTTTGGATGACACGTCTCTATCCTCAGACAAGTTCAACCTATCAGAATGCCCTGAATCACCGGCTATTTTTGATAAAATCTCTAAGCTATTAGATTGCCACTTTCTCAAATTAAAGTTGGCTGACGCTAAAATTGATGCAACTTCTTTACCCGTCTGAATCACCTCGGAAATCGAGTTGCCACCACTCAGATAATCATCGACGTAAAAATCTCGTTCAATGGACGATTTTACTACGTCATTAGACGCGGTTGTTGCTAGACTGACTAAGCTCTTAGTGGCTAAATAAGGAGCGGAAGCTGTACCATATGTAACAGTATTAAGACTGTACGTTTGAAGTGGTAGCTTAGGGTCAGTACGAAATATTATTTGTTGCAAAGAACGTTGTGATGGTGTTACCTGAATGGCCCTATACATCTTCTCTATGTCACCAGAAATAACAAACCTGTGCTGACGGAAACGCAGCAATATGGAAAATAGGTCATCTTGGACCGTGGGCCCTACCATTTGGATGTCATTAAACGACATTCCAGAGGTAGTCGCTGCTGATGCATCGAAGACTACCCTGAGCTTAGTTGTGGTACTGGATTCTCGAATGACTCCATGATGTGGTAAAAAATACTCATTTTTCTTACCTGAAAGAGGTTTAATTGTTGAGTTATTCGCAGTCATATGCCCTAAGCTCACGTACTCCTCGATGAATGCAACATATCTTTCTTTGTAAGCAGGATCACGTTGGAAACGACGTTCCAAGGATAAAAATCGACGTTTAGCCGTTTCATAAGACTTGCCTAACTCACTGGGATCTTTTTTAAGAGGCATGGTAACTATGAAGTGCCCATTTTGATCGCGCACAGTGTTAACACGAAAACTTTCTTCGCAAGCTCTTTCTTCCAAAGACAGGGAGTGCTTGTCAGACACTGATTCCAGTTCCCAGAATTTGGATAAATCTGTACTGGGCTCAGTTTTAGCTAGGTTACAGAAATGTGAATGGGACCTACGTGAGTGGCAGTTTACTGTGCCTGAAACTAACCATCCTAGTCTACTCTCACATAACCTCGGTTGGTTCTTGCCAAGCTTTATGTGGTTGGCCGATATGATGCTCCAAAAAACATCAACACCGACCAATATGTCTACAGCTGATGGAATATTAAATGTCGGATCCGCTAGCTGTAGTCCCACAGGTATGTTTATTTGCTTTAAACTTATTGGAGTTGACGGTAATAGATGTGTAATTTCCGGTAAAATTAAACAGTCAATGTTAACCGAATAGTCACCGCAATTAGACTCGATTGTTAAACTACAAGATTGTGCACTAGTACTAGTTTGGTTGCCAATACCTGTTATCGTGGAGCCCGTGCCGTTTCGGGACAAACGCAGCTTATCACATAAGTTCTCGGTAATAAAATTGGCTGTACTACCGCTATCCAGTAGGATTCTTGCGTCGCACCTTTCACCGTTGGCACTCACCGCCTTCACCAGCGCTGTGGAAAGCAAAACAAACGAGCGAGTACATGGTTGCATATTAGCTGAAGCGTTAGCCGAAAGAGCGACACTTTCGGAAGTGCTAGGCATTGGGTTTTGTGCGGGAGGGGTGTCTGTGCGTTCCATGTGCAGTAGGGTGTTATGCTTAGCTGTACAGTACCTGCAGTGGGTTATTCTGCACCTTTTTTCATTATGACCCAATCTTAGGCAATTCATGCAAACTTTGAGGTCTTTGACCTTTCTATTACGTTCCTCTATGGTTAACTTTCTAAAAGACTCACAAATGTATAGAAAATGATCGCCAGAACACATAGGACATTTGAACTTCTTTTTGTCTGAACTGGAATTAGTGTTATTATTACCTTTATTTGTTAAATTCTGTGAAACTATTGCAAAACTTTTGGATTTATTATTATTGTTTGTTTTATTACTATGCTTATTATTATCTTCCAATGTTTCCAGTAAATCAGCCTTGTTGTTTATAAATGTAGTAAATTGAGCAAGTGTAGGAGCACCAGATAATGTATTTCGATACTCTTCCCAATATCTACTAGTATTTGAATCTAATTTAACTGACATCATGTAAATGATGATAGTATTCCAATACTGAGTAGGCTCATCCAATGACTTGAGCGCTCTTATATTTTTATTCGTTACGTCTATGAGACGACGCAAAGCAACACTAGACTCAGTAGCGACTGGTTCGACATCGAATAACGCCTGCATATGTTTGTCTATAAGAAGACGACTGTTATTGTACCTTTCACACAATAAATCCCATGCTAGTTGATAATGATCCGCCTTAAAGTCAATATTCTTAATAACTTCGGCTGCCTGGCCTTTTAAAGACGCACGTAAATAATGGAACTTATTTATGCTGTCGATACAAGGACTATCGTGAATTAAAGAAATAAAGGTGTCTCTAAACTCTAGCCAGCACTGATAACTGCCATCAAAGCGTGGTAAATCAATTTTAGGTAATCTAACAAAATTATGTTTAGTCCCACCTGACATCGTTGCCTCAGACCCTGCCACGGAACCTGCGGAGTCACTATGGTGACGCTTGCCATCCGAGCCGGGCAGCAAACTCCGCGCCAACGCTGCCAGCATGTAGTACTGTTGCTCAAACTGGGCTCTCGTCGCGTAGGCCTCGTCCGGCTTGTCCGACAACACCTCGATCTCGGTCTGTAATTCGTCAAACTCGGTGAACAAGGATTCAAATTTGTCTAAGCGGGTTTCTAGCTCGATTATTTGCAACTTGGAAAGATTGTCGCAGCTTTTAAGCACATTTAAATATGCAGTAAAGTTTGTAAGCTTTGCCTTCATTGAACTACGTTTCTTTACCAATTTGTCGGCCATTTTGCCGTAACACAAAAATGACTAAGCAGAAAAAAATTCAAATTTAAAATAACGGTTAAAAAAAAAAACGGTACAAAAATTCACAAGAAATAAGCTCGAAAATAACTGTATAGAACGCAGCGCACTAAGCAACGCACAAAATGAACAGCTGTTGCCTTGTAAGTGTGTCAAGGTCACGCTATGTTTGCACTAACTCGCACAACCGTTTTAAATAAGCAGTTAACTTAAAAGCGAGCAAATGTTTTGCGTACGAAGATGAAAGACGCAGTAAAAACAATTCAGTTAATGAAATTCGCTATTTACCAACTCAATAGGGCAATGAATCGGTAATTAATAGAAAGAGTAGCGTTATAAAAACATGAAGTGAAAATAGTGAATAGGAAATAGACAGATAAAAGGAATAATTGGAACGATCTCACGAATATCCGAATCCTTATCCACAATCTTAGTTGCGACTTCAAATCTTCAACCGTAGGCGACGATGACTGCTTATTTTTTCAACGAAGCGACGCGGGGTCAATGTCCGCCAACGTCTGAGTCTTGTATTCTTGCAAACGCCAAATCTTCCCGCTGTGAAGTTCTACTTGCGAAGGACCATATGTTGACGATACTACGTCGACTGCTCAATTACAGGAGCGAATAAAGGAAAATACGTGGACTATAATAATCTGGTGTATTACAATAATACAAGTTTTACAAGCGTAGTGTCTTCGTCGTGGTAAGTTCTGAAGTGTCGAAGCTCGGAGCGGGAGAGTGCGCGAGCGCCGCGCGCGCCTCCCGCGCGCCCCTCAGCCGCCGCCGACGCCTGATGCTGATGCCGCAGCCCGCGCGCCCCCTCAGCTACCGCGCGCCTCCAACCAGTAGTGGGCATGCCATGCATAGACACAACCATTATTAAAAATACAATTTAAAGTAAAAAACTTCTTTAAAAACAAGCTTTTATTCAAATGGCATTCAAATCAGTATCGTTTGGGAGCATTGTTTATATTAGCTGTAAGTTTCCCGAACAGCATAAACAAAAATAAAAATAAAATAAAATAAAATGCGCTAATAGAATAAAATAAACATAATGATATAAAAGCTTGTCTCGAGATTTAAGTAGGTAGGTAGGTACTCGTATTTACTTAGTTTGAAAATTTTATAAATTAAAATCAATCAGATCAAGTTATTTAATGAACTTGTTTATCCACACAGATAACTTTACTTATAAGATTTACCTGTGTACAGTAGGTCTTATATCTCGAATACTTAGTACAATACTTAAATTAGTACTCACTTAAATCTCGCAACGAGCTTTTATATTTAGTATATAAATTGTATAATGACGTTTTAGTTGATAGTAAAAGTTTATTTTATTCTTTTTAGCGCATTTGAATAAAGAGTGACGTCATTTTATTTTTCAAGTTACTCATAACAAGCCCTTTCATTTGAGACCCATATTGTAGGAAAGCATAAAAAACTTAGTCCGCCATATATTGGATTTAGAGTGACGTCACTTTAATTTTCAAGTTATCCTCAGCAAGCCCTTTTCATTTGATACCCATAATGCAGGAATGCATTAAATAGAAAGCTTTTAAAATAACAAATCACACAACACCCAATGTGTTGGATTTAGGATGACGTCTCACAGCTAACCATTCATTGTCATCCAAACTAAACGTTTATACAAAATTTTAGCTCAATCGGTTTAATATATCTGCTTCAAAATTGAGTTGAAAGAATCCACCCGAACAAACATAGTTACATACATTGCAAGTTAAATGAAAGCTTGTAAAATACCACGTTTTACATTAAAATATTCAAACTTGCAACTTACAAAACAAACAAAGTGCGTCGCGACCCTGAGATTGTCAACTGGCTGTGCCACCGTAAACCGGTTTTTTCCAGTCTCGCCGCGTACGCGACAAGCGGCCAGTGGTCACGCACACATGCCCCGCGCGCTTGTAATTGTGCAATCGATTCGCGCGGTTGTTTGAAGCTTTGTTCCGTTTATCTAGTCATGTGCTCAAGCCGTCAAGTCTCCGTCCTGCTAAACTGTTGATTCACTTATTCATTTATTTATCTTTCAGAGTCGCGTCAGCTTGGGGGAGGCCGTAAGTGTTTCATCCACACCCATACATTAGGTATTTTCCATAACTTCGTTTTATGAAAGGGTCCACTTTAAACTGTCATAACTTACCTACTTCGGTTGTACTTGGAATTATACTCGTACATTCCAATAAGCTTTGTATAATGTCGTGTTCTAAGTACTTTTCCATTTTTATTTTTCCAAAATTTTGCTGTATTTATTCAAGGTGCTTAACTCTGTCTGATTGTTTCATCAACTACAGACTTGACAGTCAAATCATAAAATAGTATCAATAGGACCTCGACATACAACCATGTGACTCATATACACACTAATGTTTATGACGCCGAACATAAGGCAGTAATATGCTTAACATCAGACAATTTGTTTAAATACACACAATTAATATCTCCTAGACATGATATTTAAAAATATTTTATGTTACAGACTGTGTCCGTAAGTTTAACATTTAAAAAAGCTTTTAATAGATGACAAAGAATACATTATTTGACAGTTTTGCTTTACGACAAGAAGAGTAATTAAGTCTAATAGCTTAACAAAAGAATTAACAATTTCAGTCAATCGGCCGCATACGAATGAAACACCCTGTGTTCTCTTTTCCAAAGAGGAATCATGGTTGTCCTGGAGGAGCTCGTGGCTAAATAATACCAGCCGAATGGGTCGATCTCTAGGGTTAAGTAACACTTGCCGAGGTCGATCTGTGGATCGGTGAACATACCGAGACTCCTCTGTGCCTCGAAAAGCACGTTTAAGCCGTTAGTCCCGACTGTCATTTGTTGATCTCTGGCAGTCGTTACGGATTGTCAGAAGCCAGAAAATCTGACTCCAGTCTTAAAAAGAACCGGGTTACCCAGTTCCTGGAGTGTGATGTGTGGAGGGCGGATACTCGCTCTACGTAAAATATTGGCATTCAGCTGAATGTGGTTTGACTGGAAGCCGATCCCAATGTAGTTGGATAAGGCACGCATGGATAGCCAAACCAAAACTGCATCATTGAATTTCGAGCATGATGATCAGAGATCGGAAGGCAGACTATATTTACGTAAAGTTCGAAGAAGTAAGTAACATAGAGTTGATAACACCTCCTCATAAATCCCGGAATCATAAACATGACAATTAAAACCCGAATTTTACCAAATTACATTTCGCCGATTTACAAAATAACTTTTTACCATTGGCCGAAGCCTCTTTTGATTTTTATTTATTTGTCATATTTCACAGCTAAACAACATTTTACAGAATATTACATACTAGCGACCCGCCCCGGCTTCGCACGAGTGCAAATGTGCAATGCTGATACTAAATATACCTTAGGTAGCTACAGAATGTCCTTATAAACAACGTTTACAGCTTTTTTGTCATTAGACAATACAAACATGTTTTGTTTAGAGGTTACTCTTGAAAGAGCGACATATAATTGACCATGAGAAAAACACTCAACGCTCAAATCTAAGCCCGCAACGTTAAAACTGCATTTTAAATCTGTAATATCTTCGGAAATATTCATTTAAATTAAATACTGTAAAGGGCCATATTGATCTATATTAAATGGACCATGTTTTAAGGTACTTAATTGGATAAGGATTAATGCTGTATTGCTTAAAATCACTTAGTAAATAAGCCATTTTTTCCCGTAAATAGTAAAGGATAAAAAATGGTTCTTGTGAGTTATCTTTAAGAGATAGCCAGAGTTTGCAATGTAAGCGCAAAAAAATGTGTTTATTTACGACATTACCTTAGAAACCTCTAATATTATCAGTGTTTCTCTACAATATTATGCATGTATTATACATATAAACCTTCCTCTTGAATCACTCTATCTATTAAAAAAAACCGCTTCAAAATCCATTGCGCAGTTTTAAAGATTTAAGCATACATAGGGACGGACAGACAGCGACAGCGACTTTGTTTTATACTATGTAGTGATAGTGATAGTGATAGTGATAGTGATAGTGATAGTGATAGTGATAGTGATATAGCCGGTTACTTGGTGGCATTTTCGATACTAAATTAAAATAGTGTCATAAAAGTCAATACGGTGTGTTCCAAAATTTAGTGACAGAAACGAATCGCTGGCAAACCGACTTCATGCCGTCTTGTGTGCCCTACCTACCCCTAGAGTGTAATTTTAGCCTGCGTAGGCGCGGAGGAGTGGGGCGGCCCGCGAGCTGAGGAGCAGGTGACGTGAAGGCCGCTGCCATAGTGCCGCTGCTGCCAGCAAGCCTGCATGCATCCTACTTGCATGCTGCATGCTTGAAGCAAGCATCCTTGTTTGTATGCTTCTTACTGGGACCACTTAAAATGTTCGGAAACATAATACTTCGAACAAATGTTATTTCGGCCAAGTGTAACTTCGGTAAAAAGTTTTTCGACCAAATGAAACGTCGGAGTAACGATAAAAATCTAATTGATACAGTGGCAGACGTGACTTCGATGAAGTAAAAAAAAACGAAACGATAATAGTTGAAAAGTTTTAGGTGAAATGAAATTCGGCCAAATAGTTTTCGAACTTATACTTTTGATAAGTAACTAAATATAGTCTACCAATTCCGATATTCTGATGATGATTGATGAATGAGCACTTTCACTACGGACGATGGATACTTCACACTTCGCCAAGTTTCATAGTTCATAGGTAATACGTATCGTAAGACTGGTTTGCTAATGAATGTGTTTATTTCAGGAATCCGAACACATGCGCGTATTCGTGGAGTACGAGGGCAACTACGTGAAGATCACGCTGTCCTTCGAGCCGCTGCAGCCGGAGGATGCCACCACCTACTACGCCAGGTTCGAGGACAGGAAGCCGGAGCGCTCGGGGAGCAACTACGTACATATACCTCTCGTCACACTCAGTGAGTAGCAGTCCGGGGTCAGGAGTGCAGTGCACTGCAGTGGCTGACTCTGAAGAAGGTACATGGACTACAACTGATTCGATCAAATCGAAAGTATAATGGGATAGAGGGATGTTTGTTACTCAATCACGCAAAGACAGCTGAACGGATCTGGATTCAATTTGGCATTGAGATAGATATTACGGCTACTCTTTATCTCGAAAGTATGTTCCCTTGAGTATATTTCCGAAACTCACGCGGGCAACACTGCAGCTGCCAGGAGCTGGTTTTGTTACAGTTTTCGTATCGTACAGTTTTCTAAGGTGAAAAGTTTCCTAAAACCTACTCTCAGCGGGGTCAACCCCCTCCCAATCGACAATCCTGGATCCGCCACTTAGTAACTTGACATTGCAGACATGGGCAAGACGCACCTGACGCCGCTGGTGGAGGAAGTCCTCCCAGCGCAGCGGCTGAACGCCACGCGCGTGTTCTTCACGTGCGCGCGCTGCGTGCTGCGTGGCGTCATGCTACGCGCGCAAGACGGCTCCGTGCGCAACCTTGACGCCGACCGCTACCGGCTCAAGCGCAACGACGAGTAAGTCGTCATCTGTCATCTTTCCCCAACAATATCGGGGTCGGCTTCTTGTCAAACCTGATTCAGCTGAATACGCTTAATTTTTTCATCGAATATCGGAAGTTTTTACTAACTCCCTGATTTCAAGTCTAACCTTTTGTTAACACTCAGAGTCATGTTTATCCACCAGGGGCTTAAAGTGGAGGTTTGTGTATCGCCAATCTTAACGGAAGCAGAAACATCTGGTATATGCAATGTCTCACTTGGATGAGGGACTGGTCTGCTCACTTAGTATACGTTTATGCAACTCGTACGAAGGGGCCCACGATTTAGTTTGGTGGGCCAGCACATTATATATCAGTGACAAGTACATCATACCGGTGATCTGTACAAAACAAAGTTTGTGGAATTTCGTCTTTATTTTTGAAAGTCAGTTCATCAGAAACAAACAAAGGGAATTAGGATCGCTACTACAATTTCGTGATATATTATGTTTTGGCAGTAAATAAATCACAAAAACAAAAATTTAATCCAAAAAAAATAATGTTTGCAGGACTCATTTTCGCAAACATTGCTGACGTAGTACTGCTTGATGAGTCAAAGTCAAAGTCAAAGCATTTATTTCAATAAGACCATTTACAGGCATTTTGAATTGTCAAGGTCGGTCGGTCAAAAAAGATGAAGCTATTTGCACGTTCCAAAGCGTAGATCTCTATGGAGAAGAACGTGCAAGAAACTCCACGGACACTCTTTTAAAAATAATATTTTGTTACAAAATTATGGTTACATCATTCATATTGAAATTATCTATACTAATATTATAAAGAGGTAAAATTTGTAAGTTTGTATGTAGGGGTAATCTCTGGAACTAATGATCCAATTCTAAAAATTATCCCACTGGTAGAAAGCTACATTATTCCTGAGTGCTAGGCTATAAATTATTTTTATAACATGTATATTAACCAAGCTATCACAACTTTTGTGTAGCAAGTCTGAAAGAAATTCCTCAATAAAATATAATTATTTGCATGCGCTGCCTAAACAGTTGCTTAAAATTAAAAACAATGTACCTATGGCAACCTGGTTTGTCTTAATTATTTCTACAAAAAAGTCCGCGATACCATATTTCTATCTTTTATATTTTATCTTTTATTATTTAAAAAAAGTATTTTTCGACATACTTACGTTTGGTTGATTATTTGAGCAACAATATTTTAATTCTTATCACAATAAATTATATCAGTATCACAAGGACATCATACAGATAAGATTTGCCATTCACAGTATGTCAATTGGTCATACATTTTGGAGATAATATAAAATTACTAAAACGCAAATTGCCACTAGCACAACTTTCATTCATAGAGCTCTAGATTTTAACATGCTTTGTGCGGACGTTTTATCTATTTGCCCATAGATGGCGTTCGGCAAATACGTAATTTTTCTGAATCGCGGTGTTAATATTTTCCGTGGATTGATGACCCTCTCGAATGCCCACGTTGTCGTTAGTTGGTGTTCAAATAGTTGCATGTCAGTCTGTTGCTTATCGGTTTCGGTTGTTTCGTTCGTTTGGTTGTTCGTTGATTCGTTCTCCTAATCTTAATAATCGGAAATATCGTAATTTCGTTATACGATATTACGATTGTTTTGTTTATTATTTTTAGAGGTGGACGGGGGTCGAGTCGCTCTCCCTTTCATAATTGTTTTCAAGTCTGCGTAGTTTGTTGACTAATAAAGAAAAGAGTATGCCTAAAAGGAAATCGCAACTGTCCCGGCAGACATCACAGACAAGAGCAGCTGAGAACTTCGGTAATCTTCGAAATTACTGATCCGATTCCAAAAATTATTTTACCAATGGGAAGCTACAGTAGTGTCGAGTGTAATCTTATGTTAAAACAAGACATTTTCCGTGGACGAAGTCGCGGGCAGAAGCTAGTCTACACTAATAATAGGTTTACCTATGAAATTGCCGTTTTGTATGAAAAAATTCAAACGAATTTTTTTCATGTATTTTTTATTTGTATTAATCGATGTAATCACCCATGCAATCAATGCATCTTTGCCAACGCAGTGGCAGTTTATTGATGCCCTTCTTAAAGAAATCAGCTGGACGGGAGGCAACAAATTCTTCAAAGGCATTTTGTACTGCCTCTCGGGTATTGAATTTTTTTCCCGCCAAGAAGTTATCCAAATTCTGGAAAAAGTAGTAGTCTGTAGGCGCAAGGTCTGGTGAGTAGGACGGATGACGGAGAGCTTCCAACCCCAGTTCTTGCAACTTGGAGACCGTCTGCTGTGCAGTATGAGGTCGCGCGTTGTCGTGCAGGAGCAGCGGAGACGAGCGATTGACCAATGCTGGTTGGAGATGTGCCAGCTTCTCCATCATTGTGTTCAGTTCTTCACAGTACACATCTGCAGTAATACTCACCCCGTTTGGTAAGAAGCTGTGATGAATCACACCGGCGCTAGACCACCAAACAGTGACCATCACTTTTCTAGGGGTAAGTTTTCGTTTAGGGCATTGTTTAGTTGCTGAACCAGGATCAAACCAACTTGCTGAGCGCTTGCGGTTATCAAACAGAATCCATTTTTCATCGCAGGTAACAATGCGGTTCAAAATTCCTTCATTTGTGTGTCTGTTGAGCAGTGCAAGGCACGTCTCGACGCGTACTTCGCGCTGGCGATCATTGAGTTCGTGGGGCACCCATTTGTCAAGCTTTTTTACCTTGCCAATTTGACGCAAATGGACCAATATTGTTTTGACGCTAACGTCGAAAGCTGCTGCTAATTCAGCTGTAGATTGTGTATCATCAGCTTCCACAATCGCCTTTAATTCGTCATTGTCGACCAAAGTCTTCGGACGACCGCGAGGTTCATTTTTCAGGTCGAAATTTCCAGAACGGAAGCGAGCAAACCAATAACAGGTGGTGCGTTGGATTGTAGTGTTAGCTCCGTAAACGTCGTTGATGTTGCGTGCCGCTTGTGCCGCGTTGCTGCCACGACGGTACTCATATTCCATAATTACTCGAATTTTTAACGTATCCATGATGACGAAAAAGATTGAAATGCGATGAAAATGTAACACTAATCAATAAACAAATGACTACTTTTGAAAAAAAAAAAACATGTTTTTAAAATAAAATTAATTTGAAATTAGAATTCTTAGCCAAACAAAAATTATTTTGATTTGAAATGGCCAGTACCGAAGAACGGCAATTTCATAGGTAAAGACCTAATATTATAAAGAGGAAAGATTTGTTTGTTTGTTTGAAATGAATAGGCTCCGAAACTACTGGACCGATTTGAAAAATTCTTTCACCAGTAGAATCCTACATTATCGGTGATGGACATAGGCTATAGAATATTTTCAGAAAAGTTAGGGATCCGTATGAAAACTTCGATAATGTAACCAAAGGTGTGAGAAAAAATCCTTATATCGCGTACGCTTGCGGAATCTATTGACAATAGAGCAAAGTGATTTACTACAGTTTCATAGAGGTCATCAATATCTACAAAAAAGTCCGGAATACCATATGTCTAACTATTATGGATAAGTCACCATGACCGCTTTTTGTTCATATTATTCAAGCAAATCCCATGGTGAAATAAAAAATGGTGATTTTAGTATCATGATATTAATACTTATCCATTTAAATGGTTTGATAATTAAGGTTGATTATGTCCGTGTAAATTACACTTTAAATTATTCAAATCGGACCTATCGTTCAAAAGTCTTTATCAAGCGCAAGTTCGATCGTGTATGGAGTACTGCTCGCATCTTTGGGACGGATCTGCCAGATACCAGCTTGATGCCCTTGAGTCAATAGAGAAACGAGCCAAGAGGATCATCGGCAATGATAGGCTCGTCGAGTCGAAGCTCCAAAGTCTCGAGCATCGACGCCGAGTTGCTAGCCTGTCGGTTTTCTATCGGTGGCATTTTGGAGAGTGTGCAACGGAATTGCATAGTTTGATTCCGCCTAGCCCGTTCCATCATCGGACCACAAGACGTACGGCGATGCGCCACCGGTACATGGTGGACATCCCACCCACACGCACAAAGCGTTTTGGGAATACATTCATTGTGCGTACCGCTAAGGAGTGGAATTCCCTGCCGGAGTCTGTGTTTCCTGATAGCTACAACCTGGGAGTCTTTAAGTCAAGAGTGAATAGGTTACTTCTAGGCAAGCGTGCTCCATCTTCGACCACATCGTCGCTTACCATCAGGTGAGATAGTGGTCAAGCGCGTGCCTATCAATAATAATAAAAAAAAAAACAAAAGTTACGACGCGACGGTAATAAACATGCTCGGAGTAAGAAAAATGTCGCGCGCGGCTTGAGCGAACTGGGGAGAATCGTATCAATGCTTGGTCCGATGAAGTTGAAATGTTTTAGATAAAACAATAAGAATAACAAATGTTTGAATTTTTCGAAAATAAACTACATACATAATAAGGATTGAAGCAGGGGTGATTAAGATTTTAGGGGAGGACATAATTGCTTGCTTCAATTTACGTCGGAATGCTATGAACAAACTAAAAGCGGAATAATTGAAACAGATGTACCTAACAATTTTTGCATAATCAAACTCTGACGGGTTGAACGGGGTGAACAGTTGCGCTGAACCTGGGCTCGAGACAAGTGAGATTCTGTCAACTTGCAACGGTAGCGTGGTGTACGCGATTACAATAGGTATGTCAAAAATGTATGCGATTGACAGATGCTATCGAAATGTCACGTGACCATATTCCTACATATTTGGCATTTCGACAGTCGCTAATTAAATGGTACATTGTCGAGGGCCTCCTGAGACCATAGCATAAGTAGAAATGGCTAAGTAATTAATGAAAATCGTTGTGCTTAGTTTACCAAAACTAACCTTTTATAGGGGGCGTTGAAGTTTGTAGAGCACCTACTAAATCCGCGCGGACGAAGTCGCGGGCGAAGTGCTAGTGCTAAATAAATTGAGTCTATACAATGAAAAATATTGCATTCTTACAATGTCAAAGTCAAAGTATTTATTACTTAGTGTGTTTTCTGGTGATATAAATAGGTCTTATATTAGGTTATGGTAACTCAAAAAACTACCCATTAGGGGCATACACTATTTAGCAATTGTTAAAGAATATAATAATATAATCGACATTACTATATACAGAATAGCGTAAATTTAAATGATTAAAATACAATCTGTTTTATAATAAACAATTAGAATGCAAATAGTATGTCAAGTTTTGAATTGTCAGGCATAGATACATAATTATCATTTAGTTTTTTTACATTTTGTCAAAAAGGAATTCGTCAATGGTATAGTAGCATTTTTCAGTTAATAAGTTATTTAGTCTCCGTTTAAATTGTGTCAAGTTAAGATCTTTAATGTCATTTGGTATTTTATTGAATATCTTCGGGGCCATACAGAGGATGCTTTTGTGCATAAGGGAGGTGTGTGAGGGTCTTAGACATAATTCGTGACGATATTCTTGTCTTCTCGATCTATATCGTTGCTCTGAAGCTTTTTTAAACAGTTCGCTATTTTTCTTGACAAACAATGCGGTCTCGTAAATGTAGACGCAAGGTAATGTTAAAATTGAGAGACGTTTGTAATGTGGTTTGCAAGTTTCCGTTGATTTAAGACTACATATTGATCTAATGCACCTCTTCTGCGCTTTAAAAATGTTCTCTTTTTCGCAGGAATTTGCCCAAAAAATTACTCCGTAACGTAATATGGAATCTACATATCCATAATACGCAGCAATCTTCATCCGGTTCAACAATATTTCAAAATGCTAACAGATTACTTTGTGCGCCCTAGTGGCTGTGGAGCAGGACCAGCATTGAGCTTTAGGGAAACTTCGTACTGGCTTTCAAATGCAATAAAACTAGTTATAGGAATACCATAATCTTTATTATCCTCCGGTAACTATAAAGTATTCTACCCTTGATGAGTAGTGGTAGGTGCCATAGCTATCATTTATAATGGACCAATGAGAAAGGTCGTGCGCCCTTCGTATTTCGGTCCGCGGCACGCAAATGCGTTTCTGTATATAAACGCGCAGCGCCGGCGCCGCAGGCATCGTCTTTAGTCACTAACTCGGCGCGCAGTTGGAACGACGTGCTGTCAGTGACGGTCCTCAGTGCGCGGCCGCGCGTCGTCGTGGTCGGATGTTGATGCTGCTATGTAGGTCACTACAGAGCCAAGCATTTCATCTTCAATGTACGTATTACCGTTTCACAATAAGACTAAGTGTAACTGTAACAAATCAATGACAGTATAATAATGAAGGTGGTGGTGGTGGAGCTACAACAGTATTTGCTAATGGTGCCGGCGAGAGCTCGTGGTGCCAGCGAGTGAATGAAGTAAGCGACAGCGGAAGTATTTAAAAAAATAACTTTATTCCGACAGAGTTACAGCTAAACAGTAATTATCTAAATCTAATAAAATATTGATCTTATATACTAACTTTATTGCTAACGTAGTACATCCACAACGTGATCAGTTATGACGCATGTCCTAGAGCATCATTCTGAATGCTGATCAAGCAATGGAATATTTGGAAATAATATGTTCAATAAATACTTATTGGCTGACAAAGCTAATATTGGTAGATTGGGGTTCCTTAACTCCTCCCTCCCCAAGAGAGAAATTATCCGAAGGTGTCGCAGACGGTTTCGGAGCATTTCGACAAAATTTTATAAACTGAAATTGATACATTATAAAGATAACTACTGCTATTACAATAATCGCATACTCGAGGATGGTCCCGATACTAACTTCTGTTGTCACTGTTTGGGTCGTATCGTCTATTTCACTAAATTTTGCACTTTGTAACACTTCTTTCACATCACTGAAGTCCACATTTCTTAGATCCACTTTCCTTGACCTTCTCTGGATGTCCTGTTGTAGCTCTGGCATCTGAATCAATGGCAGCTGAAGGCTGGAAACTGTAGTATTTGTGATAGCGGCAACGATGACTTCGCCTATTTGTGTCTCGCATTGTTGGCCAGGCGTCACGATGTAGGTCCCAAGAACTGTGTATTTCAGAATTTCTGTATTGCAATTTTATTCTCGGTGATGATGAGATTTTCTTCTGAGTAAACCAACCATTGGTTGTCGGTTACTTTTTGTATCTTGGTTTTCTCTACCTATTTCAATATGGTTCTGTATGCAGTTTTTGTAGTTGTTCTTCATCAACATCATTTGTTCAATGCAGGTCACAGTTGGATACTGGGCTAAGTTAGTTTCAGTGCAAAGAAATTTGTCCTTTTCAATCTCAGCACATGAGCTTACCTCGGGCATGTATTTCAATCTATTCACCATCAGGTAAGGGTATTTGGGTATAATAGTAAAGGTATTCGGAAAATGGAATATAGGAATGGGTATAACCTTGTAATAATTATATGTTTCGTTATCTACTAGGGGGACTTCTAAGACAAAAACTAACTTGTTGTTTCATAACCATCATTCGTAGTGTTATTTTATTCTTAATGTTCACCGGAAATCGAATGGGTTAGCGGCGTTCGAGTATCCTCTTTCAAACTGGAGGCTCGAACCAATAGCAGAGCGTAAAACAACGCTCATACGTTTCGTCCAATCACGGACGTTCATTTCAAGCCGCGATCTCAGTGCCATCAACAATGGCGTGAGTGTAAGATCCTGCGCAGTGCATTCTCCACGTGTGATCGGACTAAAACTAAATATAAGGGATGCTTGTAAAATCTGCGTGTGTTTATATGTTTTATGGAACTTTAAGTGACCTGTGAAGCCTCATAAACATAAAGAAGTGCAGTTCGCGACTAGGTCACGAGAACAAGAACGCGATACGCGGGAGCTCCCAGCGACCTACCTACAGCTTGCTGGACGAGACGTACGTGACTGTCAAGGTAAGAGCTTTCCTTCTGGTTGACGGAGTCTCGAGCGTTGCAGCCCATTCAATTTATACCATTATCGGTGGCTGCCCCCAAATGTGCAGGTGACGCCTTCCTGACACACTTGTTGTTATTTATATATGACTTCAGTATGATATTACGTTCTAATTTTATTAAATTACGTTTGCTTACTGGATATATTGTTCTAGCATGTTTAGCAACGACTTCTAACGTATAATATAATTCTGTACTATTTATAATGGATTGGTGCAATGTACTTAATTTGCTAAAGGCTATTGCCGTCTCAATCTCTTGTATGTTTTCGTAACAAGTTCGAAAGTTATTTAAAATTTGATACATAGTATTTAATATTTGGAAAAATTTGTTAAACCTGAACTCATGTTCAACTAATTTTCCCATTTCATTGGTATGTAAACCCAAGTTTTTAATATTTGCATTTATTATTTCAGAGTCATTTACTAATTTATCAAAAGCCTTTTGCATTGATGATACTTTACGTTCGACTACATGCTCTTTGTTCTGTATCATTTGAATTTCTCTATCATATCTAATTGCATCATCTTCATCTAAATTTCCCGAAATAGCTTTTATAAGTGAGCCTAATGGATTAAATAAAGCTCGTTTATTCCTATAATGAAAAGGTAAAACTTGAAAAAATCTACCCTTAGTTAGTTTAATTAGATATTCGATTTGACTTTCTATTCCTACGGTTTCGTTACTAACTTATATTTTTTTTTATATTATTAAAATCCCGAGTATTATTATCTATTTGTAAGCCTAATGATTCTAAATCTACAGTTTTATATATATTTTATTGTCCAATAGCTATTCCTCTTCACTGCTACTCCCCGCTTTATCGCTGCTATCCCCGGATTCTGACCGAGGTTTTGGAGGTCCAGCGTGAATGTTGACACCACTAGTACCAGAAGTACCAGGCACGACCTGTGGAGGACGTTTTACATTTTTAACGCTACTCTAGTTTTCCTTTTCTTTACTTCTACTGGCACTATATTTCTTTCAACTTCACCAATTGCTTTAGCCTTTTCATACCGCGGTTTTTCTTTAGCCTTCCTAATCCTAGTATCTTTCATATAAATACTATCGTCTGGTTCAAGTACCGGTGTCGTTTCACCACCTTTTTTATTTATCACTTTAATTTTGTCGGATTCTAATTTTTCTGTTATGAATTCATAAAGTGTTTTAAGGCGTTTTCTATGATCTAACAATAGTTTTTGAGTTAAATTATTTTCTCTATCCACGTTAAATAAACTCTTTTGCAAAAAAAACGGGCACTTTAGATTTTTTTCTCTACTTCAATGAAGAAGAACAAGAAATAGGTTTTGTTAATTTGACGATGTATTGGCATGTTTTTTGAAGCATCCTGGCATGATTCTTTACGTTCCAAATTTAAAATTTGAAATTATTAAAAGAAAAATAATGATTATTGTGGATTATTCTAAAATTGCTTTACTAATGGCGCGAATTGCTGAAACGATTTTTAACTGATAACGATATTTTAAAACTTTTTGGATATTTTCTGCAAATTAAACAATTTAATCTTTCTTTTTACATTAAATACCACTTTTTGATATGAGTGATAAAGCGATAAGGACCGGTAAAATTATAGCCCTACTTGAAGAAGGTTGTTCGCAAACTTACGTGTCTCAGCGGCTAAATGTGAGTCGTTCAACTGTCCAGAGGACTTGGCAACGGTATCAAGAGACTGGTTCGGTCAAAAGAAGACCCGGTTCGGGAAGAAAACGATGCACAGAACCAAGAGATGACCGCTTTTTGGTGAGTCAGGCGTTGCGTAATCGTAAGGCGTCAAGTGTGGACCTGAAGAAGAGCCTTGAAGAAGTAAGAGGAGTAGAAGTTAGCTTGTGGACGGTCAGGAGGAGGCTTTTGGCTGCCAATATCAAGAGTTACCGCCCAGCTCGGGGCCCTAAATTACTCCGTGAGCACCGTGTTGCTCGACTTCAGTTTGCTCGGAACTGTGCTTCATGGACTCTGGAGGACTGGAATAAAGTATTGTTTTCTGATGAAGCTAGAATCGCTTTGTGTGGAGAGGACCGACGCCGGCGAGTGCTGCGAAGACCACGGGAACGCTATGCGGAAGTGTGTTTCGAAGAAATCACTCCTTATGGCGGAGGCTCCGTTATGTTTTGGGCAGCAATTAATTTGACGGAGCGTACGGAGTTAGTTTTCATAGAAAATGGAACATTAAATGCACACCGGTACATAATGGAAGTCCTAATTCCATATGCACAACCCACATTGACTGCACTTGGGGAAGATTCCATTTTTATGGACGATAATGCTCGCCCGCACCGTTCTGGCGACGTGGAAGCGTACATGCAAGAAGTTGGGATCCGTCGTTTAGATTGGCCAGCTCGAAGTCCTGACCTCAATCCAATTGAGCATGTGTGGGATGTTCTAAAGAGACGGGTAAGATCAGTGCAACCTGCTCCACAAAACATCAGGGAGCTAAAAAGAGTCATTGCAGAAGAGTGGGAACGTATTCCTCAAAACGTTATTAAAAACATCGTGGAAAGCATGCCCAGAAGGATTCAAGCTGTGATTTTGGCAAGAGGAGGTCACACTCGTTATTAGGTTTTTACATTTGTAACTTTATTTAATTAAAAAAAATAAAAAAAAAACTTGTCTTTATTGCCGACCACTTCTTATTGTTTGGGCGTGTACATCGATTTTAAAGAATCCATCGTTTTTTTTTCTTTTAATTGCTCGAATTCACTTCACGCGAATTAATTTACACGATTATAAGTATACAGACTACGTCAAAGAAATAAATTTCATTTAATTAACTAAAATCGACCTTATAACGTAAATTTCCTTAGGTGCCCGTTTTTTTTGCAAAAGAGTGTACATTATCTGAATAAGTGTGGCCAAATAGTAATTCACAAGGCGTAAAGTCTGTTGCTGAATGAATGGTGTAATTATAGGCCATGATGGCATAAGTCATAACAGATGCTGCATCTAAATCGCTTTTATCGTATTTTGCTATACGGTAAATCTCAATAATGGTAGAATGAAACCTTTCTACTATTGCCATCGAACTGGGATTGTTTGGAGTCCCAATATGAAGTTCAATTTTGTACAAGCTTAACATTTCTTTAATCAAAGCATTATTGAATTCTGTACCACGAATCTGAATCACAACTAATTTTCCTAGGCAGACCATACATGCTAAAGTACTTAATCAATGCCCTAACTACCTCTGGTGTAGTCCTATTTGGTAGCTCTATGGCTTGTGCTATCTTACTAAATGCATCTACTATAGTAAAATAATATTTCCCCTCGATATATAATAAATCCATAAAAGCTTCCTGAAAAGGGCTATCCTGCGTTTGTGTTAACTGAATGTGAAGTTTGATCGGCTTTCTGTCATATTTCATGCGTTTACATGTTTCGCAAGCGTTTATGATTGCCGTAACTGTCTCTTTCATGTTTGTCCATCAATAATGTCTTTTTAAGTTTCTTTAATACCTCTATGACACGTTTTCCCGTCGTGATATTTCAAAATAACTTCTTTTTGATCTTCTTCAGATTCTGTAAAATTTATAACCCTTTCTGTACATTCTGTTAGCTTCACAGAATCTTTTTTGAATAACTTAATTGCCATGTTTGAAAAAGTTTTTCTAAAAGATGGAGACAGCAATAATAATAAAAATCAAATATCCTAACTAAGTTAACCCTAAAAGATGGATGTTCAAAGTATATAAAGTACTTATGTTTTGGCTCTATACACTTTTAAAAAGTCTTCAACTAATTTATCGTTATTTGTCGGTAAGTGGACTTCAAGAATTTTTTGTTTTTTTCTTAGAAATATCTTTTACGACTAAGTTATTTTTATAAACCATGAATGAACTAAAATCTGTATTGGTTTAGTATCGACAGCTTCGTTTAAAATAGGAATGCCTTCGTGTTCTCTATTTGAAACTGAATTGGCAGTGACCCCGTCATCAGGGGGTCTACTCTTATTCAACGAAAAACGAAGTTTCGATCGAAACTTCGCGTGTTTCCTACTACAGTTCCCTTCGTTCCCGAAGTTTCGTTCGAACGAAAACTGTTTGACATTTACGTTCTCCAAACCTATTCTAATTCATAAATGTTGCGAACGAAAATTTGAATTTGACAGATGATTGTTCGGAATTTTAACCTCAAATTGACGAAACCAAAAGTGTTACCTTTTGGTTTTCGTTTGCCATTCTTTAGTGTGGATTTTGTTATTAATTTGGTTGAAATGGCTGCAAGATTGCTCTTAATCGAGGCTGCTCTACGTGAAGAACGTTTAGAGCGTAGAAGGAACCGACGTCGCCTGCGCAATCAACTAAATATTAAGGAAATTCCCGACTTAGAGTTTGTAGGGAATTACAGACTCAGTCGGCAATTATTCGAGGAGTTGTGCCAGGAAATAGTGCCTTTATTACCACCAAACGCAAGGTGTCATGGAAAAGAGCTGATATGTTTCGGACGGCAGGGACACGACCAGTGTCCGCACTGTCGACCTGGGACAATCTCCCACGTAGTTTGACGTACGCCCCTTGAATTCCCTTGCACTGGTTACGTACGCCGCCACGCACCCCTGAATGCGTATGTGCTTCTACTTGAACTCTTGGGACCTCGGGAGACTGAGACGGACAGCCGGGAGGAGGTGAAATAAAAAAAAAATGCTTCTTCCTGGGGTTTCTTGATCCGCAGGTTTCGGCTCCCTTTCTTGACGTTGCCTCTTCAACGGCTGCTCGACAACTGCGATTGAGCCATTTTTTTTTTAGGTATGACCACTAGCAAGTTAACACACTTGGGATATCAACTGCTTAACCGGACTACCCTGTGGTGGCCTCAAATGAATATAAGGCCCCCAGCCAAGGCAACAAAACTAGCTACAAGCTAAAAACTACTGACCGCTCGCTAAGTTCATTCCCTGTGGAATACGACCTCGGCTTAGCGGCGTCAGTTAGGGACAGCGAGAGACAATCAGGCTGGGTCGTTTCATTAATTAGGGGTTATTAAAGCTAAAGGCTCAGCGGCGCGGTCTGGCTCGTTGGCAAAAGTCGGGGAGGGTTTTGAATGGGTCGTCGCGACGGACCTCGGCGGCTAGGTCGGTATACGGAACGCGGTCTATATTTGTTTATTCTAAGGGTGCTGGTTTCCCTACAGCTTTCCTGAATCTTTGTGATCTCGTCGTCGGACTCGACGAGTGTATGCCGAGGACGGCGAATCTTACTAATGCGAGAGAGAGTGTACTGGGTTGCCTTTGAAATCAAAGGGTTTTGGTGCTTTTCAGCGGATTCGAAGAAACGCTATGTAAGGCGCTTCATAAACTTTTTTAAGGTAGGGATTTTAAGGTCGACATGAAGTCGTTCATCCCGTACATACCACGGGGCGCCCGTGGCTTTTCGGAGAAATCTGTTTTGGATTACTTGCATCCTGTGGATTTGCTTTGGCTTTGAGTGTGCGAATACAGCACACACATAAGTCATTACCGGTCGAATGCACGTAGTGTAGATGCGCAGTTTACATTTAAAGGATAGCTTGCTGCGTGCATTCAGCATGGAGTGGAGTCTACCCAGAGCGAATGCAGCACGCGAACGTACCGCACTAATGTGCTCAGCAAAGGTGAGTCTATGGTTGCGATTGAGCCAAAATTCGGCTCTACGTGATTTTTAGACTCATTTTGCTTGTTATTTTTACTTTGAGCCGAAACCTTTGGAGCCTTTATTTATTGTTTTTATGTAAAAAACTCTTACAATATATATATATTTAGATTCGTTAGACCTTACCCTATAACCTAGAATAGAGAAGAAAAATTTTATTGCTAACTTTACACAGTAAAAAGTTTCTAGAACAAAAACTGCAAAATTTACATCATAACAAACTTTCACTATACATTTTCCTTAATATCTATAAAACTACAAGTCCTATCGACTTAATTCTTCTTGTAAAATAGGTTTTGGGTCGAGACCTTTATTTTGACACCAATTTCAAAACGATCTCTCTACAAACAAAAAACCTCATTTTCAACTTACGTAATTTTTTCGTAACGTCAAAAATTCTACTTAAAAATTTCCTTACAAAATCTAAAAATACTATCATATTGGAGTCTTATTGGATCTAGCATGCACAAATAATACTTATAAAACTAATTAGACAATAATTAAACCTAAACTGCTATTTAAAATCTAGCAAATTCTAATGAGTTTCTTTCAAACTTTAAGACAACATTTCCCTATTCACATGGTCGCCCCTACCACTACTTGCGCCTAGGGACGTGGATGGGGTCTCGTCGCCGACAGTATATTTTAAGATATTTACTTACAATTTTTTAAATCCAAAATAAAACTTGTGGAGACCCAAAATGCAGACTGCGACACAATACGACTTGAAACTTTCTGGCGGAATGTGTACCTATCGCGATTGAGAAAGTACTTGAGAAACAAACTGAAAACTAAATAGTGATTTTCAAATATTTTAAAAAAATATTTCGACGCGGCTCCGGCAGCTGAAATTGCATGGGGGCGCTTGAGATAAGCCGCTTTGACCCCCCCACAGTGGCAGATTCCTCAAATTCAGAGGACTCGATTCTAAACCCAACCCAAACTGAAAACTTTTTAAAGAATTCAAACAAAAAATCGTAAGTTGACATGTGATTAGATTGAGTGTGAATATACATACAATTTTGGTTGTCATATATTAAATCCATTTGGTGGCAAGAAATAGTACTCTTTAATTTAGTCTGTTAACAATGACCGTGAAAGGGTGTTTTATAGTGTCCCGGTTAATTTCACCAAAAATATAAAAATAAACTATTTAATTATTCTTTCTGCATCAATATTACAAGAAATATTTATTAAACCACATTTTAAATGTAAAATTTCAAAATAAATCAAAATAGTTTATAAATTTAAAGTTGAAGTAAAAACCGGAATTCACTTTAAATGACATCATAAAAGACCCACATAATATTTTTCATGTCATTCGTTCACGAAAATAGTCTATGGATCCGAACTTCGTCTGCGTGTCCGAAAACAAAACAGAGTAGGGTCACAAACGAAACTTCGTTTATATTTAGTTCGTTTACGAAGTTTCGTTTCAGAGAAAGAGAGTAGACCCCCAGAATCCGAAAGTTCTATCGTTTCTATTGGAGCTTCGAGGTCTTGCAATTCGTTTTCTATTATTTTTTGTATTCATTCTCGCCTATCCCCTACATTTACAAATATTGAATCTAAATCGTCGTCAATTGTATTAATCTTAATCGTAGATAAGGCATCTGCATTCGTGTTTTGAGGGCCCTTCTTATATTTTATTTCGAAATCGTACTCTTCTAACCTTAACCGCCATCGCGTGAGTTTACTATTGGTCTCTTTGAATGAATACAGCCATGCTAATGGTCTATGGTCTGTAAATATGGTAAACTTGTTACCATACAAATATGGTTGAAAGTGCTTAACTGCCCATATTACGGCTAATAGTTTCTTCTCGATAGTGCTATATTTTACTTCTGTTTCACTCAAAGTTCTACTAGCATATGCTACAGGCTTATCTGAGCCTATTGTTCCTTGTGACAATACAGCCCCGATTGCAAAATTGGATGCATCAGTGGTTAAGATAAAAGTTTTACTAAAGTCAGGAAACTGTAACAAAGGTGCATTTGTTAAAAGCTTTTTACAAATCTCAAAGCATTCTTTATATTCTTCATTAATAACAATTTTGCGACCTTTCTTTAAACAAGCCGTTAATGGTCTGGTTATTTTGGCAAAATCTTTGATGAATTTCCTATAATATCCGATAAGTCCTAGAAAGCTCGTAACCGTTTCTGGTGTAGGATACCTAAGAACAGCATCTATTTTATCATTATTCGGCTTCAAACCTTCACTCGTAATAGTATACCCTAAGTAAAGTACTTCCTTTCTAAGAAAATGTGACTTATCTAATTGAACTTTCAAATATTTATTTTTAACCGACTTCCAAAAAAGAAGGAGGTTCTCAATTCGAATGTATTTTTTTATTTTGTGTTTGTTACCCCGACATTTATGAACCGATTTGAAAAATTCTTGTTTTATGTGAAAGGATATACTTCTCGATTGATCCCATTTATAGTTCAGCAATTTGGTTTTTAAATCCAAATAGCTGGAAAAATATGTGGAAAAATCATCCATGTATACGAAATTGCGTATTTTTGCTTTCCTGTGACTTTCCACTGGTGTCATTAGCTGTGCGGTACCACTAAAAAGTGAAAAATAAAAAACTTATTTCACAAAAAAAACCTGCTTCCAAAAAAAAAACTACAAAGTACAAAATAACTTTAATTTCAGAAGTCGGTGTCAATTAACTAAGAAGCAACCAAACACCGACTATCGAAATTAAAGTTATTTTGTACTTTGTATTGTTTTTTTACTTTTTTATCCACTGATATAATTATTTATTAATAATTTCTTTGTAATGTGGCCCCCATAAGGTAAAATTCCATTCTTTCCCATCTAACCGTCTTTGGCCGTAAGTATAATAATAATAATAATTTATTTGTTCCAAGTATGCACACAACTTATTCCTGCTGTGTTTATTATGTCATCTTCCACCTTTTCTTCTGTCTCCCCACGTTTAATTTGCCTTTTGGGCCCTACCACTTAGTCTGGTTAGTTCATCTCTTATTTATTTATTTATTTATTTATTATATAGGTACTTTATTGTACACCGATAATAACATAAAATGAACATTAGGTAGGTACTAACTAAAACACATGTACAATAGGCGGCCTTATCTTTGTATCTTAACAAGTCCTGCCCAGTTCCACTTCTGTTTCAAAATAAAACGAAGAGCATCTGCCGGTCGATTCTGTCGACATCTCACGGTGTAATTATAAATAATAAAAGCTATGCCGTAGGCATACTGCTCGACATGACCAAAGCCTATGATAAGGTGCAATTTAAAATTCTATTAGACAAGTTGTATGGGATAGGAATACGAGGAAAAGCACATGATTGGTTTGCACCATACCTAAAGGATAGGGTACAACTAGTCAAAATTGAATATTTCGACAAGAACACACACGAAATAATTAAAACGAGATCTGACAGTAAATCAGTCAACGCGTCAAATCCCCAAGGGAGTCTAATAGGCTGCTTGTTGTTCCTTATCTACATTAATGACCTTCCTAAAATTATAAATGGACCATGTGTTCTATTTGCAGACGATATCTCTGTGCTCACCTCATGCCAGAACAATGACAATATAAACGCCAAATTAAACTCCCTTCTTTCCACAGCTGCAAACTGGATGGATTTATATAACCATAATTTAGAAATTAACTTCACCAAAACAAAATTATTTACATTTCATCCCCATCAAAAACCCCCTTTGAAACTAAATTTTACTTTTAAAAATGCAAAAATGGAACAAGTAAATGAGTTCAATCTCCTCGGTTTATTTATAGATACTCACATAAATTGGAAATCCCCCATACAGAAAATAAGAGCAAAACTTTCAAAATTCTCATATGCCCTACGCGAAATCAAAAATCTACCAACTTGAAAACTGCACTTGTCACCTACTATGCATATGCCCAGGCATGGCTCAGCTATGGGGTCATGCTGTGGGGTAACAGTACAGACTCACAATCCATTTTTATATTGCCAAAAGAAATTAATTCGAATAATGATCAACATAGATCAAACAGATAGTTGCAAACCACACTTCCAAAAACTGAAAATACTCACACTTCCCTGCTTATATATTTTAGAATTAGGTAAATTTGTCAAAAAGCACCCAGACTTTTGATGAAACACAAACCAGATACACTTTCAGACACAACAAAAACAAATTAAACAAACCTCAATCCCGACTCAAAATACATTGAGTGTATTTTGAGTCGGGATTGAGGTTTGTTTAATTTGTTTTTCAGCCCTTTAATTATGTCCATAAAAATGTATAATAAACTGCCTCATTACATTAGAGAAATAAGCAAAACAAATATATTTATTAATAAATTGAAACAATTCCTGGAAACAAAGTCATACTACTCAGTAAATGAGTTTTTAGATGACAAGTCGTTTGCAAAGTAAAATTATTCTCCCTCTTGTTATACCAAACATTATAAAATATATAACATAATATGGAATATTAAAAATCAAATCATATAATTATGAGTACACAAATAATAATTAAAATAATTTAATAATAATGAAAATAATTAATTTGAATTTCCTGTACTATTCTTATGCAATGCCTATATAAAAATAAATAATATACCACATCTATATACATAGACCTAATAATATATAATACATACATAAATATACATTCAATTAAACACTTCTAAATAATTAGTTAGTCTTGAATTGTCACTTAGCCCTCTTCCTCTCTACTAATTTTGCTGTGCCCGACAGGGTCCATATTGATCTTTTGCCTATGTTTGCCATCTTTGTAATACATAATTATGGAATGCAATAAAATATTGAGTATTGAGTATACTTGAATCAGCGCTGGTGGTCCCTCCTTAAAGTTCAGTTTAAGCAGAGCCACTCTCTTCGAAATTCCCAAAAAGCATTAAGAAGCCTACGCCACGAAGTCTCTGTGTTTCTCCTATATCACAATAAGGTATATATTACTAAACAATCTATTACTTCTCCTGGTCATACCTTGAGAACGGCTTTACCGATTTCGCTAATTATTTTTTTGTTAAACAAAAGAAAATGGGTAGGGTAGGTAGCCAGTTGACGGGAGCGAAACCGCGAGGGACAGCTGCTGCTAGTATAGGTACCTACTAATAAATTTCAATAATTATAATTGGGAAAGGACAAGAAAAATTATAATGAAAGGTAAATTCTGCTTCGACCATTTTTTAAACGTTTGAACACGTTTCACATCTATGGGTTTCACAAACGAGCTGCTTGAATAGTGAAAGATTTGTCAAAGAAGGATCTGAAATGCATACAAATACTTAATTTAAGATTCTCTGATGATCTCGAGGGCCTAGAATGTGTCACAAAGAAACTGAAAGCGTCCTTTAAGATAAAAAGGAGTAGAAGGATTAAATAGTAGGTACATTATAAAGCAAAAGGATGTGGGCATTCCGGCGAAGACAAATAGGAAGCCATTTGAGCTTAATACGAAATTCGGAAACGTGGTCATACTAGCGTTAGCCAAATCTAAATCTGATACAGAGACTTGGGAACGTGACGGCCAAGCAATCTTATAGACGGTCCGGGAACTACCAATAATAATCACTTCTGTCTTTGCTGGATTAATCTTCAGCCCAAACTCAGTGCTCCATTCACCTATTCGAGCCTGATCTATATTAATAGTCTCAATCGTAATAATCGATACCTAGCTCTCCAAGTGGGGCTTGGCTGTGAATTTGGAGGTCATCAAAGTCAAAGTCAAAACGTTTATTTCAATTAGGCCAATAAACGGCACTTTTGAACGTCATCATTTACATTAAAAATAATATAAAGTGATTCTACTGTCATCAGCATACAGGTTGTAGAAAGAAGTGTGTCTTTGTGTGATACCATTAATAAAAAATGTGCAAAAAGTAGAAGAGATAACACGCCACCCTGCGGCACACCGGCAGAGGTGTCACACCAAGAAGAGAAAGAGAAGATTCTTCAATGCAAATACGCAGCCGGCGGTCAAGCAGGTAACTATGAAACCAGTCAATTACCTACCGAAGGAGATATGTTAAAAGAGCAAAGAATTCCAAGCAAAATGTCGAAGTCAACCATATTAAAAGCATTGCTGAAGTCAAGCAAAGCGAGTGCCGTTAACTTCCCCATCTCCATGCCTGACCTGGTATCGTCAGTAATATGCACGAGGGCTGAGGTAGTGCTGTGTCCAGCTCGAAAACAAGATTGAAGGGATACAGGAGATTGTGCTCGGAAAGGAATGTGCTAAGTTGCTGATGGACGAGTTTTTCAAGGACTTTGGATAGGAATGGGAGGATGGAAATGGGACGATAGTCACAGAAAGATGCAGGATGTGATTTTTGAGGCAACGGGATAACTTGGCCATCTTACTCCACATACTATATTTCCTAGCTGCCCTGGAGACGGTTAAAAGCTACTTTCTTTTGCAAAAATCTGTATTAACGCGAGCAAAGCGGCCTAAAGCGAGTTAACAAATAAGTAGGTTGTTTTTATTTAGATGATAATGGTCATGTAGTATGTGCAGACGTCTATTTTGCTCCGGTCGACCGACATTCAGTTTACGCCGGTTGTCGCTAAAGCTAGCGCCAAGGCTCGGTCTCGCACACGAGTACCAGCATTATGCCTAGCGGTAGCCGTTTTGCGCCAATGTGACGCCTATCTTCTCGATTTGCATATTCAAGTTCAAGTTAGGTATTTATTTCTGCAGCAAACACTGGTGGTGTTACAATGGTGTTATAAAATATACCTACCTAAATGTTTCGTTCGTTTCGTTTAGTGATTCTACCGTAAGGCTGCAAAATTTATACAACCATATTATTCCGTCAATTAATTTGTTTTTATTAGTTTCAAGAGTTCCGTAGTCAACAAGGAACCCCTAAAATGGTTTCGCCATGTCCGTCTGTCCACGGTTTAGCTCAGTGACGCTGACTCCCTTTCAAACGACGTGATCACTAGAAAGTTGGAATTTGGTATGGGTGTACATAATATTAATAACGCCAATAGAGTGGTAAAAAATATTCAAAAAAAAAATTTTTTTTGGTTACACTTATTCTTTTTCTTCCTTTCAGACAATTGGAACTTGAGATCGACTTCGACATGATAACTCCGCACGACTTCGGCGACTACTTCCTGATGATACAGAACGACGACGGATCCGAGGAGCGGAGGAAGGCACTCACTCTCAAAGGTAACTTACGTAATATCTTTTTTTATATGCCTATTCTGTCCCTGACTGCTGGACAAAGGACTTTTTTTTTGTATCGGGGTGGAAATCCTCATGGATGTCCTCCGTCCTGGGGCGGACGAAGGGGTCTGTCAGACTATTACTGACTAAAACCACCCCATGTTCGCTCGCACACTTGCACCGGGGATTACGGGAGCACTTAAGCAATCTTCAACACAGCCCCCGACTGCCTCTGCAGGCCCCGTCTCGTTAAGTAGCGGGAGTGAGGTGTTTAACTCCCCCTACGACATCTAAGAGGGGCGCGCGTGGAACAAAGCACACCACCACCTCGGGTCCTAATTGATGGGGGGCGGCGGACGTCCCCGAGTCCGCCGCCTCTGGACCTGAGTCTGCTGAGGGCCGGAAGATTCTGGACACATGCCTCCCCCAACTCCTTTCAGATATTTTTGCCCCGAGCCACCTCGGACCAACCCTCGAGGTAGGCGTCTGGTCGTCTCGCCACCTCTTCCTGGGTCGACTTTGGTGGCGCCGCCCATCCTCAGGCATCCATATTGGTCGCTGTGCATGGGGCTCTCTAGAGGCTGACGTGGTTATGCATCGAGATGTGGTAGCGGTGGACAAGGGCCTTACCATACCACGCTCTCCTTGGCTAACTAGCACAAACCTGCGGTATTAGTTACTACTGACCGCAAAGAAGTATGGCAGAGCAAGGAGCTTCATGGTTGCTTTTATTGGGTTCTAAATGGACTCGAAGTGGATTTCTTAGCGTCTGTAGCATTGCTGCGCTTTGATGACGTCTTCGGGGAAACAGACAAAAAGACGGGACCAAGTTATGATGACGAACAACTACCGGAAATACATTGAAGGACGGTACGGTTGACATAAGTCGGGCATGTCACCGACCCGGAAAATCCATCCGCCACATTATTTCCATTTGTTCTAGTCTGGCTAACAGAGACTATTTGCACAGGCACAACCTTGTAGCCAAGTTTATCTACCAGCAACTTGCTCGTAAATACAATCTTGTGGAATCGGAAGTACCGTACCATAGGCATGTGCCCGACCCAGTTCTCGAAAATGGCAATTGCACGTTGTATTGTGATCGGTCTATCATCACTGACAGGACTATTGTGGCTAATAAGCCTGATATAGTGGTGATAGACCGACTAGAGCGTCGCGCAATGATTGTTTTTTTTTTTTTTTTTTTTTTACGGGGGAAATCCTCATGGATGTCCTCCGCCCTGGGGCGGGCGGAGGGGTCTGTCAGACTCTTACTGACTAAAACCACCCCGGTGTTCCATCTTCCACCTACGCCGGGGATCGCGGGAACATTTGCGACTTCCGTAATCCCCGGTTGGTGCCCGGCCCGCCTCTGCGGGCCACATCTCGTAAGCGGGGGGAGTGAGGTGTTTAACTCCCCCCGCGACGTCAGAGGGGCGCACGGGAACACCACGCGCCGCCACCTCGGGTCCGGATGAAAAGGGGACAACGAACATCCCCAAGTCCGCCGCCCCTGGACCCAATTAGGGGGGCCGAAGGAGAGCAGCGTACGCCCTCCTCCGACCGCTTCCCATCCATGCCGACCGCTTCCCATCCATGCCGGCCACTTCCCATCCATGTCGGCCGCTTCCCATCCATGCCTGCCGTTTCCCAACTATGTACGGGTCGGTTTCCATTTTAACCGGATGCTGCAGTATTTGACTACCTAGTATTTTACATGGAGCCTGTCGGAAGTCCACAGCGCACTACGGAGTAATACGAAACCGCCGGAAACGATTCATTATTATCAAGCAACGAGCTTTTCAGAGAAGAGCTGAAGCAAAAAGCAATAATAAGTACCTACTTACCTTATTTTTATATTATTTCAGCACCGGGTGAGTCAGATTTTAAAGTCTTAACTACAATACAGTACAAAGGCGGACTTAGTGCAACAAGGTTTACTCCAACAGTCGACCAAAGCACAGAATATGCGTTTAAAAAACTACATTGTGGTAGGTGTACCTGCAACAAATAAAACAATTAGCAAGAACACTACTACAGATTAATATTGCTAGACTACCCTTTGAAGGGGGTGTTGCGATATGACGGGGTGTTGAAGTTCGTAGAAGAAAGTAATAAGTGCACGGACGAAGGCGCAGGCGGAATACTAGTTTTGACAAAAAGAAATCCATATCCCTATTTATTGTTTGAGTACAATGAGTACAACACATGTCGTACAAAATGTTTTAACTAATGGAACGTTTTTATTGCAGATGTCGGTAATTAATGTTGATTTTATTCATAAAATAATATCGGTACAATCGACCGCATGTCAGTACATCACAGCTGCCGTGCCACGACCAAGCACTGTATCTAAAAGTTACAGATTAAATTTCAATTAAGTTTTTCAATTTTATTAGTGGAAAATTAGTATACTTTATGTATGTATAATTAATTATATAGATTAGCGTCCGAAAAGCTAATTTACCGGTGTTACAACTAGAGCTCTGAGGCTCAAGACAACGTGACATTCCAACAGCGGATGCGACTGTCGAAATGACAAACTGATACGAAATGACAAGCTACTGATACGAAATGATATTTAGAAAATCAAAGCCCTGAGACTAAACATGACATCTTGACTCTGTGAGCGGTAGTGTGGCGAAGGCGAAGCCCTGAGACTAAACATGACATCTTGACTCTGTGAGCGGTAGTGTGGCGAAGGCGAAGCCCTGAGACTAAACATGACATCTTGACTCTGTGAGCGGTAGTGTGGCGAAGGCGATTGCTCTGACGCTGAATTAAACTTAAAGAAATCCTGTCATTTCTGTGCAAGAAGCAGTTTTTATCTATTCGGTCATAATTTCAGCGTTTGTAAAAGAAAACCATGGCTTCGTTGGAATTGTCTAGTAGTTGTACAATTAATTTTTAATTAACAACATTTGTGTTTGACAATAAGTTAAAGAAAAGGGTACTGTTTCCTCTAAGACATCATACGATTCGGAGACCCTTCCTACAAACAGATATTCTAAGCAAGTTGGCAGCCCTAGGCCGATTGTACCTATTCACAATATTGAAATAAGTTGAAAATGAACTACTTACCTTTATTAAATAGGTATATTTTCTTTTTTTCTGTTTATCTGGTTATCAACATTATTAAATATAATTTTTTTTTTTAGATCACAGTGAGTATAGAACTTAACTAAAACCGCTTTTAGGGTTCCATAACTACATAAAACAACGGAGGGTTCTGCTCTTAGACTGCTGCTCAGTAGCACATTCATGTGAGGAAGTCTACGCTTGTCGCTGTCTATGCGACAAGATTATAGAGCAGTGCACTTTACTGAATTTAGATACCTACTTCATTGCCTAAAATTTGCATAATTCGCAACGACAACCTCCGCTATTTACATTATTGCTAAACGTTCATTAAATGGCATTTTAACTATTTTTTTATTTTATTTTACAGGTAATAGTAAGTATTGTTATGTTGGAAGTAAAAGTAAAGAATAAGTAATAGGTAGCGATAGGTACTGCATTTAACATCTAATGCAATCAAAAACTCACCAAAAAAGATGCATTACCGCTTTTGATAAAAACTCCCCGTACATTGAAACTTCAGTCAGTTCTCTGCCTCATTTATTGATCTTAACATCCTAACTACAGAGAGAGAGAGCATTACCTCTCACTATAACTTTTTTTCTTCTTTCCCAATCATATATTGATATTTATTAGTATTAAATCCCGCCCTAAATCTAACTTCTTTCGTTCAGTCCATCCTAAGGCTGTCTGTAAGAGATTGCCCTGTGCGATAAGACCGCCCATTGTATAGGTAGGTACTTGTTTTATAAACTTTTTCCTGTGATTGATGTGAGGTGTACAATAAAGTATATAATAATAACACAGAAACCACTTTTTTACCGACTCAATTCATATTCAGGTTGTGGTCTTAGAAATGGGGTTACTTTTAAACATAAGTTTTAAATAAATATCTCTAGATGTTTAAAATATTTCGTTTGTCTCTTTTTCTGTTCTGGTTGAAGATAAAGTTAAGTGACGAGGTTAAAGCAAATACTGACTTCATAGTTTTATGACGTGCAAGTGCTTGTGACTCACAGCGGTCGAGATGGTGCGCAAGCGCATGTCAGTGGGCACCGGGCAGAGCGTGTCTACACCCGTGAACTACAACTGCAGCGACTGTGAGCTCACCGACGTGCTGTGCAACGGGGAGAGCGTGCTCGTGCATGGCCAGGTGGCAATCATCTCTAACGTCAAGATCATCAACTTCAACTTCCCGACGTGAGCACACTGTAACTAGAGCGTATCGTACGTGCCGTGCCGTGCAACGGGTAGCGACTATTACAAGTCCAACAATTACGTCTCAACGACTGTCACACGTTCAACAATCACGTCTCTACAACAGCTGTCACACATCCAACAATCACGTCTCAACGACTGTCACACATCCAACAATCACGTCTCAACGGCTGTTACAAGTCCAACAATCACGTCTCAACGACTGTCACACATCCAACAATCACGTCTCAACGGCTGTTACAAGTCCAACAATCACGTCTCTACGACGCGACTGTCACACGTCCAAAAATCACTTCTCAACGACTGTTACAAGTCCAACAATCACGTCTCAACGACTATTACACGTCCAACAATCACTTCTCATTGACTGTTACACGTCCAACAGTAATGACCGACTGATGTTATTAAAATTTTTAAACCGACATCTACGGAAAAAAAAAATATTAATCTCACAGCTGTGAAAGTGTTTACTACCATCGAATATACATGTAGCTGGACCTTTTTACCCGTAAAGCACCATAACTTTCACTGACGTGCATCTGGAGACGACGCAGTGCACGCGACGCCAGGCTGCGTACTTCACGGCACCGGTTGTCAGGGCGCTGCCGCTGAAATGCTTGCTTGGACGTCGCGGCGCTCCAGGCCGCCAGCGCCAGCGCGACTGCGCGGCTTTCTTGACGCGTGTTGTCAGCAATTGTCAATTCGAATTATTTTATTTTCAGTGTTTTTAACCGACTTCAAAAAGGAGGAGGTTCTCAATTCGTCGGAACCTTTTTTGTTTTTTATAGATTATGTTCCCCGATTACTCAAAGATGGCTGGACCGATTTGTTTTTTTTTTTAAAGTTTATATATCCCAGGTGGTCCCATGATCATCAAGTCAGGATCTGATGATGAGATCCTGGAGAAATAGAGAGAACTCTTCAAATTTTATAGGCACACATAAAGAGATTTAGGTAGTTTTAGGAGGAGTACTTTCTCGGAGTAGTCGCATTACAATTTGGTGAAGATCTGATGAGGAACTTCGGAGACACATAATGATCATAACTTCGGAGATAGGCAACGGAACTCCGTTGCCTATCTCCGAAGTTATGATTATTATGTCCTCAATAAATGATAGCCAATGGACTGGGATTGCTGAAATCTCATGTGTATCTATTGTTTACACCATTTCAAAACATAATATCACAGCGTACCGGCGCGCGGCGCGTCGTCCCTCTGATTCTCGATTCTCTGAGACTCGTGATGTTATGTTATGAAAAGTCACTTTTCAAGCAGTCTGATGCAGTTTGTGGCCTCAGATCTGTGATTGAACTGCATCAGACTGCTTGAAAAGTGACTTGTTTGAAACTTTTTAAAGTCGTTTTTAGCGGTCGGGTTTTTTGACAAAGTCAATTTTTATTTTGTTTCGAAGTCGGTTGTATTTTTTTTAAAAGTTTTTTTTTCTTTGGATAGTCCAAAGAAAAAAAATCTTTTTAAAAAAAATACAACCGACTTCTTTTCATTACTTAATTTTTTTTAATATTTTTATTGAAATTAAAAATATAAAAGAAACTTAATAATGTGGTCGAAGGTGGAGGACGCCTGCGTAGGCGTAACCTATTCACTCTTGACTTAAATACTCCCGAGTTGTAGCTATCAAGAAACACAGACTCTGGCAGAGAATGCCACACCTTAGCTGTACGCACAATGAATGTGTTCCCAAAACGTTTAGTGCGTGTGGGTGGGAAGTCCACCTTGTACCTGTGGCGCATCGCCGTACGTCTTGTGGTCCGATGATGGAACGGGCTTGGCAGAATTAAACTATGTATGCAATTCCGTTGCAACCGCTTTATATGTGGGTATACATATTGTTATAATTAAGTTAATGTTTTAATGACAATTAGAATTTTTGTAATTTTATTTATTGAATGTAATTTTATTTAATGTTTTAAATTAATTTAATGTTTTAATGAGAATTTAGTTTTAACAATTTTGATAATGAAAATGTTTGCATGCCGAATGGTGAAATATGGCAGAACTCTGATGTATACCTACTACTATATACTTATGTATTACCCATATCTATATCTATACACTAGCTGTGCCCGCGACTTCGTTCGCGCGTCCATTTCGTATTTAGGAAGATATTAAGTACACAAACTCACTAAATGTATATAGGTACTCATCGTGATTATGACATGACTTACAAAATTACGAAGAACGAACGAATATTAACACTTAAAACATTTCTTCGTAAACAATATTACTTGTTATGTGATATTCATCAGTACGTATAAACAGGCTTTGCGCGCTGCTTACTTGCGACAAAGCGACATACAGCCTGACCGTGCGAGATACAGGACTTCCGCAGATCCACACCAACACGACTAATAGTTTGTCCCTGAGCTTGATTAATGGTCATGCCGAAACTATCAGAAGATAAGTCTCCGCAGAGGACATGGTGGAGTATACGGTGGAGGTCTGCCCTGCTTGGGCGGAGCATCACCGTGTCCTCGTCGAGGCGATCGGCTGCGGCGTCCTGGTTTACTCTATGGTCCGGAGAAGAATATAAGAATGAATGACAGCACGATTTGATAGTTATTCCTAGTTCGGGACCAATCGTAAGTCCGTAGGTGATACGGAGTAGAAAACGCCAAACACTAAGGCCGAAACTACAGACTTCGGGCTTAAGAGAGTAGACCCCCTCAGCCACCGCAACAGAAAAAGACAACCCGGGCTTTGCGTCGGGAGTCGCAGGGCAATTCCCAGCCACCCTTAGCGCGGGCCCGCAGATGGCGAGCGTAGGTTGGCTCACTGTCCGAACACTAACTACTGTTGCGGAATTTGTTCGAAAAGTCACCACGGCCCTGGAACGTTAAAGGCATAAGGAGGAATACGGACGTGTTTTAGTCAGTAAGAGTTTGACACTCTCTTCCGCTCCACGCAGAGCAGAAGAAGTCATTTGATGTTTTCCCATCCATAAAAAAAACCCACAACGGATAGAGTAGAGTAGAGACTCCGTTGTCCTGGCTAAGTTTGCAAGCCTAGCTCCGCCCAAATGTACAAAAGCCACCAGTGTGCTTCACAGGTTGAGCGGAGAGACGACCGATAATACTCAAGCCGCAAGGGAGTGATAATCTGAGATAAAAGTCAGCTCAATCACTTAGCACTCACAAACCTATATTTACCACCTGTATGTGTACATTATGGATTGCAATAAACGATTTGATTTGAAACCTGCACCTCACCGTCCCGAGGATTTTTCCACGTCGGAAAGTCATGGCCAGGATGACGTAGCCGGCGTCGAAACAACCTCCGCAAATTGGGCTGTCTGTGGTGCATAAGTTAAAAAAAAATTAAGGGCAATGATCCGTAATAATATTCCCTATTATTACGGAGGTAATTTTTATTTAAGCTGAGAAGTCAATTAGTTAGTCACGTTTATAGACTTGTCATTGCCATTTTTCACTTTTTTCACCATTTGTTGTCATGAAGTTCAGTTGTTCTTTGGCAAATTCATGCACGAAACTGTGAGAAAGAAAGAAAGAAGGAGGAGCGGGTACGGGTCCAGCACTACCATCTCGAAACCTATCTTCGCGAGTTCTTCTGTGGCGTCATTGCCCAGGGATCCACAGTTCCCCTTGAAGCTCTGGAGTGTGAAACCCGCTACTGGTAATTTATGGCCCTAGGCTGGTCACGACGAATCACCAGCTGACTGGGAATTAAACAGTTTTGTTTCAAAATAAACAGAAAATAATTAGGAATGAGGGAGATCCTGGGAAAGAAATCCAAGAGGTGAAAGGCTCACCGAGTCGAAGCTCCAAAGTCTTGAGCATCGAAGCCGAGTTTTTAGCCTGTCGGTTTTGTATCGGTTGCATTTTGGGGAGTGTGCGACGGAATTGCATAGTTTAATTCCGCCAAGCTCGTTCCATCATCGGACCACAAGACGTACGGCGGTACGCCACCGGTACACGGTGGACCTCACACCCACATGAACAAAACGTTTTGGAAACACATGGCGTGGAATTCCCTGACTGAGTCCGTTTTTCCGGATAGTTACAGCCTGGACTTGATTAAGCGTAGTGAAATAGAAATCTACCTTATATAATTAAATAAAACAAAATTTTATTGGTTTTATCTTTATTAATAAATCAACGTTATGTATCCTGCAGTTAGTTACAATACTTTGTGACATTAACACGTATTAAAGTAATTATAATTAAAACGATCATATTTTTTGGAATTTAAACATTAACAATACAATTAAAACTAATCAAACATTAAAAATCTTTTAAAGCCAAACTGTTTTGAGATATCTTTATTTCTTATGAACAAGTTGAGATCTTGGTTTCTTTAAAAGTATTGCCGTACAACTGTTCTCGGCCGACTGATTGCGGAGTGGGGAGCGCGTAAATACAACGAACCCCTCCCCCGCCGCAGGGGAGGCGGCGCGCCGCCTGCGCCGCACACTCCGAAAGCTATTTCACTAAACTTAATCTAGTAATATAAGTATATCACTAAACTTGAAACTCTTTTATTCTTCTATTAACCTATGTGATGTAGAACATTTACTGGGCTTTTTTTTTTTTTGGATGGGAAATCATCAAATGACCCCTCCCGCTCTGGGTGGAGCGGCAGGGAGTATCAGACTTCTACCAACTAAAACCCACCCATGCTCCTTTAGTGCCTTTTACGTTCCAGGGCCGCGGTAACTCTTTCGAACAAATCCGCAACCCTGGTAGGCTCTGGCCCTAACGGGCCCCGACCCATGCTGACGACTGCTGGTTTGGCGCGCGTAGAACACAGCGCGCCGTCAACCCGGGCCTGTTCTGATCGGACGGCGAGCTACCCATTGCTCGCCGTCCACAGGCATCAGTCACTGCGCCATGCTCAGGAGCATCAGTTCCTGGGCGGCGCAGTGGCTGACGTTCAACAGGAGGGGGTGAAATGAGGCCATTACTGGCACTCCATTTCAGCCCCCTCCGGAGCCCTTTGTAGGGGCTCTACTGCGGCTGTTGCAGTAGCAGCAGCCGCAGTGGAACCGGCTATGGCGGCGGAGGAAGCGGCGGCGGTGGCGGCGGTCGCGGCAGAGACGGCGGTGGCGGAGGGCTTTCTCCTATTTCCGGCTTTGGCGGGTGGGGCGCAGGCCCTACCCCCAGCCCAGTGGTCGGCCGGCTTGCCAGCTGCCGCACAGACTACCCAGTGCGGAGCGGCGTCGCAGGAGCCGGCCCTGTGACCGGGCTGACCGCAGCGGAAACATAGACCGCTGCGGTCCACCTCCGAGGTGCATTGAGCTCCTACATGGTGGCCCACCTGGCACCGGAAGCACCTCAGAGGTCGGGGTTCCAGCAGTTTGACCTGCGCGGAAACCCAACCCACCAAAAACCCGCTCCTATCCGGAGTCATCCGGCTCACCGCCGGAGGACTCCGAACCAGGAGCCCCGCGGCCGCCATCTCCGGGGGGTCGTTCAGCATTGGCTCTCTGGCCAGCCTCCTTGGAGGCAGGGACTCTGCCCTTGCCTCCGTCTCGGCCCTTACCCCGCCTACTGGTGGGGATCTTTCGGGCCGAGACCACCTCCTCGCTGCAGGACGACCCCCGGTCGTCCTCCGGTCTGGGCCGCTTGCGGAAGGACCTGGGGTCCTCTGCTGCAGTCCCTGCCCCCTCGGGTCCCGAGCCCGCCGAGCTGAAGGTCGCCAGGTCGTCAGAGTCCAACTCGGACTCCGACTCTACACCCACGCGACGCTCCAGCGAGCCCTCCTCCCAGAACAGCGCGCCTCTGCCCGCGCTCTGCCCGGCCGACTCTTCGTTGGGCTAGCTAAAATCAAACCCGATCAGCTCCTGAAAGGACGGTTTGGATCGGGGGCCTCCTCGGCCACTGTTGCTCTTGGCAAGCGGATGGTGGATAGCAACGTTGCCCCCCCCCAGAATACGAGGGGCTTGACGCATAAAGCGTGGCGGATTCCCGGACTGCTGTGCAGTCCGGACCGCCCTGGGGTAATGTCTCTTTTCTGTTGCTATCCATAATTTCCTTTTTGAGGGTGCGGTCCCTATCTCCCCTCCTCTCTCCCTCTCTCTCACTGCTTGCTCGCTGCCCTCACAGTCACGTCTGATGATCAGACGCGTACCAGAGAGCAGCGAGCAAGCCAATGAGACGCACACCGTCCGAGGACCCGAACACTGCTCAAGTCTCCGAACGGTGTGCCCCTCTTGTGTCTCTCTTGGTCTGGTCTCTCACTTGGGACCTTCTTCTTCTTCTCCTTCATGAGTGGCTCTACCGGCAAAGCCCCCAAGATCACTGAGACACGCAAGCCCCACCACGACGGTAACGTGGAGACACGGTTGGTGGGGACATTTACTGGGCTTTGGTTGATAATCTTGATGCTGTATTTTTCTTGAAAGTGGTGCCTTGAGTTCTGTCTAGACACTGCGGTAGACGAGTCTTCGAGATACCGTCCCTTATGTTATCCAATATTGGCAGTTCTCTACATATATCTTCCTCCAACCAAAATAAACATACCTCCTGCATGTAGAACACGCATTATGGAACACAATGTAACGAAAACTGGATGAAGAAAGTGCAACATGTGGAAGTATTTCCAAAAAGCAGACCAGTAGGTACATATTCATTTATACCGTCGCACTTTCGAAGTGTCTTTTATGGATCTTCACATAATGTAAACTACGTTGTTTTGTTGATTGAGGCAACCATATTTTTCTTGAGAATCGATTAGCAGCAGACCCTAATAGAACAAACTTGTTCAGAAGAACAGCAATGAAGAGTTATTAATATTTGGTTATTATTTGTTTGTACTTTCAGTTGTGACATTGACGTATCAGAACAGTCAAGATTTAATTTTAAAGCAGTATATATGTTTAGGCAAAGGTCATAACTTATTCAATCGTGTTAATGACGTCACAGCATGTTTTTCGATTTTTATTATTTTTCTCCAAAATTAAGCGTTCAAAAAAAGAAATGCAAATATATTCGAACTCAGGATTGAAAAATCTAGAAAGGGTATTTTTCTTTATGGGGCTTAATTATTTTGAAATGTGGTCAATTTTGACCCTTTTTGGAAAACTGTCAAAATTCAAAAATTTTGGACCTGTTTTAAAGCAATTTCTCCGCGGCGCTAGACCTCTAGTGGCGCAACACCTCCCAACTCCCGGGAGAACTCGCTGAGTGCCTGGGGTGATCTACTCACCGTCCCTCACAGTTTTACATGTTCATAATTTGGGTAACAAAAAGACTAATGAAAAAATTAAGAAAAATGTACATCTCGCACGCAGGTTTGACGACTTCCAGCCTCCCGAACAAGCCGGATTCCGAAAAGGCTTCAACACCGTAGACCACATACACACGCTGCGGCAGGTTATACAGAAGACCGAAGAGTATAATCTGCCCCTCTGCTTAGCGTTTGTGGACTACGAGAAAGCCTTCGACTCGATCGAGACTTGGGCTGTGCTGCAGTCTCTCCAACGGTGCCAGATCGACTATCGGTACATCGAGGTGCTGAAGTGTTTGTATGAAAACGCCACCATGTCAGTCCGACTTCAGGATCAGACATCAGAACCTATCCTCCTGCAGCGGGGTGTGAGGCAGGGAGACGTAATTTCTCCGAAACTGTTCACGGCCGCAATGGAGGACGTCTTCAAGGTTTTGGACTGGAAAAGGCTAGGCATCAATGTAAATGGCGAGTACATCACTCATCTTCGATTTGCCGACGATATAGTCGTCATGGCTGAGACCACGGAGGACCTCAGTACAATGCTCGATGACCTCAGTAGAGCTTCCGAAAGAGTGGGTCTAAAAATGAACATGGACAAAACCAAGGTCATGGTGAATACCCATGTAGCACCCACTCCTATCAAGATTGGAGGCTCTGCACTCGAAGTTGTTGATGATTACGTCTACCTGGGACAAACGATCCAGCTAGGTAGGGCTAACTTCGAGAAGGAGGTCAACCGTCGAATCCGACTCGGCTGGGCGGCGTTCGGGAAGTTGCGCGGTATCTTCTCGTCTCACATACCACAGTGTCTCAAGACGAAAGTCTATGACCAGTGCGTGTTGCCAGTGATGACCTATGGACTCGAAACGTGGTCGCTCACAATGGGCCTCATCAGAAGGCTTAAAGTCACCCAAAGGGCAATGGAGAGGGCAATGCTCGGAGTTTCCTTGCGTGATCGAATCAGGAATGATGATATCCGCAAGAGAACCAAGGTTACCGACATAGCCCGAAGGATCGCCAAATTGAAGTGGCAGTGGGCAGGGCACATTGCTCGCAGAACAGATGGTCGATGGGGCCGAAAAGTTTTGGAGTGGCGACCGCGTACTGGAAGACGCAGCGTTGGAAGGCCTCCCACAAGGTGGACCGATGACCTGGTGAAGGTCGCGGGTAACCGATGGATGCGAGACGCACAGGACCGGTTGTTGTGGCGACGCTTGGGGGAGGCCTATGTCCAGCAGTGGACGTCTTTCGGCTGATATATGATGAACTTATACAGGGTTATTTGTAAAACAACAACAACCTCTAAAAATAAATCGGCTGTTTCATACAAAATGCAATGTTCACCCGCTGAAAATGTATGAAACAGTAGATTTTTTTTTGATTTTTCAGGGTTGGTCTCATAACAAAAGTTGTTTATAATCATGAGTACTTTCAGCCTCTGAAAGGTTGTTGGTGTTTTACAAATAACCCTGTATATTATGTATTAACTTACATTGTTTAGAGATTCATAAGGTTTTTTTACCCTGCTTGGCGATCCCACCACTGCACCGTCACAATTCAGATAAACCTGCCAGTACAACTGTAACAGTACAACTGTACAGTACAACTGTACAGTACAACTGTTGTTTACACCTGCTACTTTTAAGTTTCTTTTTTTTTTATTATATTTTTCGTATTGGTTTAACGTTAGTAGCAACAGTGTTTTATGGTTAATTTATATTAATATTTTCAAGAACGTATTTTTTAGTTTGGTCTTGAAAATATTGATCGAATTCGCACTCTTTATCTCGTTTGGTAATTTATTGAAAAGTTGCACTCCCTCATAAACAAGTGATCTTGAGTGGTTCGCACTTGAGGAAGTACGATGTGATGTTTTCTACGACTGCTACGGTTATTTAATTATTGATGTATTTTGGTGAATAAAATTTTACTTTGGACATAAGATAAGTGTTGCAATACAAAGCGAACGTGACAATATCACCAGTCTTTTGGGCACACTTCCAGTCGACAACGATGTGGACGAATTTTTTGACGCCATATTTTAGGGTTACCTTAGTCAGGAGTCTTTGTGTTTAGTGTATCTGGGGGCACAGGAGTGCCCCCTCCAAGACGAGCTAAGCGAAGCGCAAGGGCACTACCGACCTTTTCTCGAAGTGATTTGTCGTTTTTTTGAACCCTCATAGAGTTGGCTTCCGATGTACCAGATAGTTCATATTCTCAGGATATGATGTCAATAATAGACTTATTAAACGGACAAAGTCTTAATTGAATAGCTCTAATACTTTAGATTTTATTGATATCAAAAATACACCGATTTCGTCACTGAGACACTGACACACTGATGATCATCAAAATGTTTGGCTACTTCCTGAAGTGCTAGAAAGCTGAAATTTGGTATGTAATCTAAGTTTAGTACACAAACAACAAAAAAAATCATAAACTTATAACTTTCGCCCCCCCATCCCCTAAAATGGGGAGGTGGAAGTTTGTATGAGACTTCAAAATGTTAGGATAGTGAAGTGCTAGAAAGCCGAAAATTAAGAAAAAAAATAAACACTAAAAAGACTGCCTAGCAACTTACAAAAAGAACTGAAATCCCACCAGAAACATTTCATGTAAAATGTTGCCAAGACGACCACATAAGGTTTGCCCTGTGAAAAAGATATCAGATCTCATGTAGAGCCAAGCTTCTGAATCTACACGGCCTAACTCTACCGACCCTAACTTCACAAATTCTACATTTCAGTAAAAATGTATGGCTTGGCTGTTGCAATCATGTGTGCAATCATCTTTTTCCCTTTACTTCTGCTCTTCTTTACATTTGTCGGCAAATCTTCAAATGGAAACATCCCTTTCGCAAATTATATATTAACCAAATGTCTAGCTTTCATCACCCGTGACGATCTCATAAACAGCATTCGAGTCACCTCTGTAGTGCGATTCTGTAAACATGTCGAAGTGAACACCCGGGCGCGGCGCACGACAGGTGAGTTGTCAAACCATACAAATAAGATGGAATGACAGCTCTATTGTCGTTCACTCCGCCTAGGTGAACACCGTGAGATGTGGACAGAATCGACCGGCTGACATACTTTCATCACCCGTGACGATGTCATAAACAGCATTGGAGTCACCTCTGACATACTTTCATCACCCGTGACGATGTCATAAACAGCATTCGAGTCACCTCTGACATACTTTCATCACCCGTGTTGGGGAATTTTAGGTGACTCTTCAAAAAAACTCCAAAAATGCTGATTTAGTCAAAAACTTGTATTGCCTCAATGACGTGCAAAAATGGAAAGAAAAAATGACAAGACATTATCAATAACCTTACATCTAATGAATCCTAGTTAGGACGCAACGCTGATTTGCCCATTCCAAACGAGCAGGCGTTGGCTCGAACATGCCCCCGGACGTTGGAAGCAGCAGAGACGCTTTCAACCAAATGTAGAATCAACGGGCAGTGGGCAAATCCTGTTAAAGGCTCTTCTGACGACTCCAACGGATGTTTTGACGTCTGCCACACGAACAATTCCATGGATCGGATGACAGCGGCGTCAGTGGACGTGAATTCAATATCGCCTCAATCTGGACCAACGTGGTGTTAAGCTCTTCGAATGTTAAGTTACAATTTCCCAACACTCGCCTGAGATGAAATTTAGTTGACTTAACACCCGCTTCCCAGAGTCCGCCAAAGTGAGGAGTATACGCAGGTATAAAATGAAATTTAATTCCATCATTAGCCAGTTGCTCGCCCAAGGAATTGCAATTAGATTTAAGGAATTTTGAAAGTTCGTTACAGGCACCGACAAAAGAGGTACCGTTGTCAGAGTAGATGTCACTGGGTTTTCCCCGTCGCGAGATGAATCTAGATAAAGCAAGTAAATACTTATTGCTGGTTAAGTCACTCACCAGCTCTAAGTGAATAGCCTTGGTGATGAAGCACACAAAGATAACTATGTACACTTTTACCAGCCTACATCCCCGACCTTGCCTACTATCAGCCATGATGGGACCAGCATAATCCACACCAGTGCTTTCAAAAGGATAACCGCCTGGAAGAAGACGCTTCTGTGGCAAATTACCCATCACAGGAGTAACTGTTCTACCCGACATGCGACAACAACGCACGCAATTACGATAACAACTCTTTGCTAAGCTTCGTCCGCCTATGGGCCAATATGAATCCCTAATCGAAGCCAGCAGTAATTGAGGGCCTGCATGCATTAGCTTTACATGTTCAGATTCAAATAATAACTTTGTAAATTTGTGAGTGGACTGTAAAAGAATAGGATTTTTTTTTATCAAAAGACAAGTTTGAATTTGCTAAGCGTCCTCCGACACGCATGATTTTATTATCAGCTAAAAATATATTACATTTTATAAGGGCGCTTTTATAAGGCAACTTTTGATTATTAATGAGTAATTTATACTCGGGAAAAGACTCAATTTGGCTTCTAATTACAATAATATTTAATGCATCCCGCAACTCGTTTTGGCATAAAAAACTATTAGAAGGAATTTTCCTACACAATTTTATAAATCGTAAAACTGTTGCCACACTACGGATCAGCCATAAATAACTAGAAAAACGATTAAAATCAATAAATATGACTGAACTTTAGTCGCAGTGAACTCACAGCCTTCTCACACAAACGAGCTCCGACCACGGCCCTACACGATTCAAGTCTTGGAATGGTGGTCGGCTTAATCGGCGCCACTCGACTTTTAGCGGCTAACCGACGAACCATGTACTCACCCTGATCATTGGCACTACGTACATAGACGCACGCACCATACGCACGCCCAGATGCGTCTGTGAATACATGTAGTTCCAGTAACGTGTGCGCATCGCATATAACGAGTCGTGGAACACGATAGTTATTGATAAGCGGCAATGCTTTGACAATAGCATTCCAACTAGCATTAAGTGCTGGGGTTAATGGCTCATCCCATGAAAGCTTGTCTAACCACATCCGTTGTAAAAACATTTTCAATGTGACTACGCAAGGAGATAAAAGTCCCAAGGGGTCAAAAATACGTGCTATGGCAGAAAGTATATTATCACGCTTGGTAACAGAATCCTTAGAAGGTAACGTTGAACTTGAAAACCCAAATTCGTCGGAACTAGAAAACCAGTCAAGCCCTAATAACTTATTGGGTTCATTAGATCCCATATCTAAATCTAATGACGACTGGGAAGCTCCAGGAACTAAGTCAGGGACGTTAGACCTCCACTTTCTAAGCGGCATGCCAGCAGATGCTAGTGAGTTGGTGACCTCTGTGCGTATATACATGACTTCATTTAAATCATCACCTCCTGTCAAGAGGTCATCAACGTAAAAATCATGCTTGATGACGTCAGCAATCCTATCCCTGATATCTGAGCATGACTCACCCGCAGAACATGAAGAAACCTTAGTGTCATCGGTTTGATATTCAATCCCTATTTGCTTGAGGCAACGCGTAGCAAGAAATGGTGCACTAGCCGTACCATATGTGACGGTATTCAATGTATAAACCTCGACAGGATCGCATGTACTATCACGCCACAGAACCAGTTGCAGGTACCTATCAGATGGGTGAACGTATATACATCTATACATCTTTGCAACATCAGCTGACAACGAACTTGTGTTGTCAAAACCGAAGAAGTATAGATATAAGATCGTCCTGCACTGTAGGACCCACCATCTGCACATCATTAAAGGATACCCCTGAAGAAGTAGCACAGCTTGCATTAAAAACTACACGAAGCTTGGTAGTTGTGCTACATTCACGCAGTACCCCGTGGTGTGGTATGAAATATCCACTGGGACTGTGATTATCCTTGTTTTCTGTCATATGTCCTAAAGGCTCATATTCAGACATGAAATCACGATATAGCTTACCGAACTCAGGCTTGGACTTCAGTCTGCGTTCTAGGGAATATAGACACTTAGAAGCCCTTTGAAAATATTCTCCTAAGATAGAAGGATTTTGCTTAACAGGAATACGAACACAAAAATGTCCGTTCTCTAAACGTGTCGTATACTTGACAAAATGCTCCTCACACAACTTTTCCTCGGGTAAATAATGTGAGGTTTGTGAGTTTATCTCTTCCAGATTCCAGAACTTTTCTAAATCGGTGCGAATTTCATTAAAATCGCCGTTACTAGGGGAATCAGTTTGAGTTAAATTGCATGAAAAGTTATTCCACATAAATTTACCATTATGATAGGTAACAGGGCCAGAAACAATCCAGCCTAACAACGTTTCACACAACACTGGCTTACCTACTCCTAGTTTAATTCTCTGTGAACCAACCAAGTCCCAGAAGAGATCAGCTCCTAATAAGACATCTACTTCTGAAGGTTTGTAAAAGGTGGGGTCCGCTAAACAGATGTTATCTGGAATATTCAGGTTAGAAATGTCGACTTCACGACAGGGCACAACAGTCGTTAATGATGGCAAAACAAAACAATGAAACTTAGCAACATAACTGTTGTCTAATGACGTCATTGTCACATGACAGGTTTTGCTTACGCGAGAACTTACGTTATTAACGCCATAGACCGAACCATTTATCTGAACAGTATTTAAGTTAAGCCGTGTACATAATCGTTCCGTCATAAAACACGATGTGCTACCACTATCAAGCAGGGCTCGCACTATGTGCTCACGATCATTCTGATCACATAACTTGATAAGAGCAGTAGACAATAACACATCATGTTGTTTACGTGAACTACTGAAGTCCGCAGACAAAGTTAAATTATTTGCACTCGCATTAGTGCCAGCCACGGCGTCAGTGGGTGATGACGTTGAAACGGAATGGGAAGAGCTACCGTGTGATTTGATGTCATTATTGCAAGAATTCGACGTACCTTTATTCTCCGACGAATGAATCAAAGTGTTGGTCGGCGCTTACATATCTTGCATCCCGGCTTTTTGCATCGATTCGCAAAGTGACCTGCACGAAAACAGTTATAGCACACTTTATAGTTAGGTATTAATTTGAGTCGGGCGTCTATGTTAGGTGCAAGGAATTGTGAACAACTACTTAAAATGTGATCAGCTTTACAGTGCGGGCACAACTTACATAACTCAGGGCTGGAATTATTAGAATCTTGTGATACAACCACAGATTTCATCTTATTGGAATTTGAACTAGGCTTGGCGGGAGTGGGATTACTGCTATTTCGTGCTGTTTCTAATGTTTCTAGCAAGTCAGCGCGACAACGAATAAATTGAATAAATGCAGCAAATGTAATAGTGCTATCCTTGTCTATACGACCTTTGTGCTCCTCCCACTCACAATAAGTGACTAACTGATCCAGTTTCCGAGTTACCACGAATATTAATAAGGTGTCCCAATACTTAATAGGTTCACCTAACGATTCCAAAGCACGGAGATTTTTATTAAGTTGATCAATCAATCCTCTCAACGCAACAGAAGACTCCTTTGCAATAGTATTCAAGTTAAATAAGGATGACACATGATTTTGAATTAGCAATTTTTTGTTATCGAAACGATCACAAATTAGCTTCCAAGCAGTATCGTAATTACTTGCGGAAAACTCAATCGCATGGATCACGTGGAACAGCAGCAGATCCTTCCAGGGACGCTCGCAAATAATGGAATTTGTTAACTTGATCGATTTCATCATTACAGTGTATGAGGCTAGTAAAAGTGTCACGGAACTCCAACCAATTGCTAAAACTCCCATTAAATTTAGGTAACTGTATGGTGGGCAACTTAACAGGCTTACGTTGGCTGATACGGGTACATTTTTCACTACTCATCGACTCATTATCGTTATTATACTTGCTTCAGCTCCTGTGCCCTAGACAGTGCTTTGCAATAGTGTGACTCAAATTCAGTACGCTCGGAAAACTGAGCTTTAACATCTACTAGACATTCTAATCGTACCTGTACCTCATCGTAATGTTCATACAATGACTCGATTCTTCCAATCCGTAACTGCAATTCCTTGACCTCACAACTAGTCAACTCCTTGTCACTGGATGCATCAAGGTGGTCGATGAAGGCAGTTAAGCGTCCCTTGAAGCTTCCTCGTTTTTTAACTAGTTCTCTTTCTTCGGACATACTGGGAATCGAATGTAGTCAACCTGGAATTTGTACAATCATAACTTAGGTATATTTTTATAAAATACTTAAATAAATCTTAATTTAAGTTACCTACGTTTATTTACTATGGTAAAACGAGTTAACAAAAGATGTTATTACTGTAAATAGTGAGTTCCACCTGTTATCAATATTACTTATATGAATACAAATGAATGTTTTTATTTAGACTTTTACTTAAGCTACATTCATACATTCCTCATATCTTGAATACCTTAACCTAACGTCGAACTTTAAGGAAACACACGAACAAATAATAAATTAAATTGACTAATACGGTTAAATTTACTGAATAAAGGCTAATTAGACTTGTTATAACAATATCATCTAACACCAACCTACCTACACACTAATGGTCATGTACTATGAATAGTTAACTAAATTACTGCAAAACAATTATAAATGCAGCAAAATATCGACTGGACTTTCACTTTATTAATAATAGAAAGAACGTATAATCGTGTTGGCAAATATGTAGTATCAAATTTATTGATAAGTACCTACTAGAAACTATTCACAATGCAACTAGGAATAATTATGTTTATTTGAACAACATTCAGGATGATGTTTGATACTAACCTTTAAAAATCCTTAATTATGGTTAAATGTAATACTACCTGAAGGAGTGTTGGGGGATGATATATTAACTCTAATATGCTTAACACCGTAAATTAGCTTGACGTCCTTTGTTCACAGTCACGTTGCCGGCTTATAACCTCCTCGGCAAAACTCCACCGTATTATCCAAATCCACTGATTTTTAGCAAATCTTCATGTGTATACCAATCCGGCTCGGTAATGGACCAAAATGTTGGGGAATTTTAGGTGACTCTTCAAAGAAACTCCAAAAATGCTGATTTAGTCAAAAACTTGTATTGCCTCAATGACGTGCAAAAATAGAAGAAAAAATGACAAGACATTATCAATAACCTTACATCTAATGAATCCTAGTTAGGACGCAACGCTGATTTGCCCAGTCCAAACGAGCAGGCGTTGGCTCGAACAACCCGTGACGATGTCATAAACAGCATTCGAGTCACCTCTGACATACCTAGGTACTTTTCAAGCATTGGAAGAACAAAAAACGCCGTATTTATTTATAATTACTGTCAGTGTGACCCCCGTGAGTCAGTGAGCGAGTAAGCCGGTCAGTCATAAAAATGACGGTTTTTAAATTTTGGAAAAAAACATAAAAAGGTTTCGAGTTGTAAAGGGGTCAAAATGAACTCGAAATGGTTCGTGTAACGTACTAACGTTACACATGTCTGCGCTGCTGCGTCGCCAGTTGCTTCTTCTTTGAATTTGGATGGTGTCTAGTGTCTAGATAACAATGAATATTTTATCTTACAGTTTCGAGGACACAAACGCCTGCGTGTACATAGGGGTATACAAGTTCGGTGAAAAAACTTTGAGAAAAATCATTGCTATTTTAGAAAGTAAGTACTTTTTTAAGCAGGTATTTCAACAATAGACACTCCCAAACAGCAGGCATAATATCGATTGTCTCTTTTTTACCCGACTGCGCGACCCAAAGGAGGGTTATGTGTTTACCTGTCTATGTATGTAAGTAGTGTAAGTACTATATAATATAGGAACATACATACATACTTACGGTATTATGTTCCTTTATGGCACTTTAAAGATCAAACGCGTGAGGCAATTTTCATGATTCTTACGTCAATCGATTTGTCTTAACCTTCCCAGTGTCACTGAAGACATGCTAGTAATAATATATTAATAATAATAAAGCCTCTTTATTTCCTATCCCCTAATTATTACATATATTTCAACTTATAACTATTTAACGCTATTTTTATCCGACTTCTAAAAAAGGAGGAGGTTCTCAATTCGGATGTTTGTATTTTTTCTTTTTTTTTTATGTTTGTTCGGGCATAACTTCGTCACTTGCTAACCAATTTGAAAAATTATTTTTTGTTGGAAAGGGTATACTTCCCAAATGGTCCCATTGAAATTTTATCAAAATCGGTTTAGGAGTTTGGTAATAAAAATCCAAATAGCTGGAAAAAATATGCGGAAAAATCATGTATGTATACGAAATTGCGTATTTTTGCTTTCCTGTGACTTTCCAGTGGTGTTGTTAGGTGTGGGGTACCACTAAAAAGTGAAAAATAAAAAACTTTTTCACAAAAAAAAGAAACCGACTTCCAAAAAAACACTACAAAGTTCAAAATAACTTTAATTTCGGAAGTCGGTGTCAAATAACGAAGAAGCAACCAAAAGCACCGACTTCCGAAATTAAAGTTATTTTGAACTTTGTAGTGTTTTTTTGGAAGTCGGTTTTACAAGTTACATTACATTATTGAGATATAAAAAAGTTTAGATAGGAACCCCTATTTGGGTAAAGGCCTCCTCCAGTGCGTTCCAGCTTTCCCTATCTTGAGCTCGCTCAGTCCACTTCGTTCCCGCTATGGCTATGATGTCGTCACTCCATCGTCTTCCCTTCCGTCTTCTCCCACTAGGTCCATTCCATTTTGTGTTACATGATAGTAAGTAATCACAGTTAAATATGGCGGCCATCAAGCGCCATATTCTGAAAAAAAATATTTATCAAAATTATTAAATTTAAAAAATAAAAAATCCCGACTGTGTTAGATATTAAGTATATATGTAGATATATAACTAGGTATATATATCTAATACATCTAGATTATGTAAATATTTGTTAGATATTATGTATATATGTAGATATATAACTAGGTATATATATCTAATACATCTACACCTACGTAAATATATAATTGTATCAAAGGGAAAATATAAACAATAGGATTCAATTCTTAATAACTTTATATTTATCTTTTAGTATATAACAACTACATAACTATCGTAGTAGTGTATATGACACAAAAGTCAAAGCCAAAGTCAAAGTCAAAACGTTTATTTCAAGGTGACTCTACTGTCCGTTCGCAAGGGTAGATTCTTATGGAGAAGAACGGACAAGAAACTCCATAGTTACTACATACACAACGTTACGTTATAATATACCAACCATAATGAATAAACACGTTATCATTACCCGTATTTAAAATACACCAGTCATCATAATAACATTACATAACACTTACATAACCATAATATTACATAGTATTACATTATTCATAAGAACTTCATAGTTAGAATTATAATACACAATAATAGCAGCAATAAAGTTACTTAACTTTTACCTCGACGTCTCGAACAAGAATGGACTGAGCCACTCGGAGCTCCCCCTTTTATAGTCGTGAACAAACAACTTGAATATTTCTATCTACCGTCATCAAAAATATCAACAACATAAAAGGTGGGTATCCGTTTGGAATATTTTATATGTTTTCTACATTATTCCTTAATATTTCTACTAATGTAGGTACTTTTACAGACATACTGAAATAATAGGTTATGCAAAACATTACCTACTATTTTATCAAGTTTTAACAGTAAAAGGAATACTCATGATAACAATAACAATACCTATAGTTAGGATAATCTATTACGGCCATTCTGACAGTACTTCGTCCTCGAAGTATTGCAAGGTTAATTTTACAATGAAAAAAAGTGTATATAATTATATTCTTATATAAAGTATTTACATAGACATGGAGGTCCACATTCAATTCGCTGCCATTGAGATAGACCAACCACAAAACAAATGGGTAAACCAGCGAATATTAGCCAACTACATAGACATGCCAGTCACATTCACCCGCTGCCCGTGAGATAACTCGGCACCAAATAGGAGGCTACCAGCGGATAATAAACATTAGCCAACTACATAGACATGCCAGTCACATTCACCCGCTGTCAGTGAGATAACTCGGCACCAAATAGGAGGCTCCCAGCGGATAATAAATATTAGCCAACTACATAGACATGCCAGTCACATTCACCCGCTGTCAGTGAGATAACTCGGCACCAAATAGGAGGCTCCCAGCGGATAACAAATATTAGCCAACTACATAGACATGCCAGTCACATTCACCCGCTGTCAGTGAGATAACTCGGCACCAAATAGGAGGCTCCCAGCGGATAATAAATATTAGCCAACTACATAGACATGCCAGTCACATTCACCCGCTGTCAGTGAGATAACTCGGCACCAAATAGGAGGCTACCAGCGGATAACATAACAACATATAAAACAAAATGCTTAACAGAATGTTATGAACTACATTTCACTGTGATTACGATCAAAGACTATATACAATAAAGAAAGAAAATAAAGAAAAACATGGTATAATCTATAATTATGCTTGATTTTAAATTACACAATATACATCACATCACACATCACATTGTTATAGTCCAACTCATCACATTAAGAGGATAAAATAACAACGGTCAGTACTTTGCCATCAATCTAAACCCCTCACCTGCTGCATATGAGTCGGGCTAGACCAAAGACTGACTTCAGCAGTTCCAATCAAATTAATTTTCTTTCATTCCATTTGTCACATTTGACATTAATACATAAATTCATATCATAATAAAGAGTATTCTATTCTATTCTATTGTATTTTACTTTTGTTTTGCCAATTGCCTAGACGTGTCAAGTCCCCTCCACCCGCTGCTAGTGGGATAGACTTGCACCAAGCAAATGACCGACCAGCGGAAACAATGTATTTTACTTTTGTTTTGCCAATTGCCTAGACGTGTCAAGTCCCCTCCACCCGCTGCTAGTGGGATAGACTTGCACCAAGCAAATGACCGACCAGCGGAAACAAATATATCTTACTTTTTTTTTTTGAAATACACGTTATTATGTCAAGTATTTATTTATATCTCTTCAACAGTACAATAATATATATGTAGGAACAATGGATGAGTTTTCCCTGAGCGGTGGGTAAGGTATAGTGCCAGTATATTGGCGTCCCAATTTTATGGGGATAAACAAGACAGTATATCAATAACACAGTCTTATTGCACTTTAAAAAACACACACACACAATGAAAACAATAAGTAATAGAAATACAGTCATTCGAACAGACCTTGAAGGTCACAGTTCGTACAGAGGCCTAAGCCACCCAAGTACAAAGTGTATCAGCAAGCCAATACAGCTATGTAGATATACAGCAGTGCTGTACCAGGTAAACTGACAGTAATTGATATTAAAATCACTTAAATTAAATAACACAAACAAAACAATTCAGTTTGCATAATATAACACGTTTTGACAACTACCCACAGTTGTATTTAATAAGATTTGACAACTACCCGTAGTTGTATTTGATAACCGTCTCCGACATATAAATATGTAATTAGGTAAAGTTTCCGTTGTAATATCTTAAGGACCTCCTTAAGATATTACACACTTTACATTACACTTAGACACTTACATTTTCAACAATTAATTCATCTGGCCAGAATCTTAATTTTTCTTGGGCTACATTTCCTACGTTAGAATTTACTTTCTTACGACGAGTGGCGTCGAAACATTTGATATTTTCCGCTATTTGTAATAGGCGTAATCTAGCTATTTCTCGGTCAGCCTCTAAGTTATTTGGATTTTGTCCATCATTTTTGTCAAGTACGTCGTCTAAACGAGCTTGGAAAGACGAAATATTTGCATCTAAGTTAATAGTAATCGCGAAGGGGGCCTGTGGATTTTTGTACAGTTGTATTAATTGATTATTGTACATTCCACTGAACGTTCGGCCAATCTGACTATTTATTGCACATAGTTTTAAGCGTATCAGTTACAGTGGACACGTAACGTTCTACTTGACCATTACTTCTGGGAGTACCCGTGGAAATCAAGTGATGTTCTATATTTAGTTCACCAAAAAAATTACCTGATCGGACAACTACTAAAATTAGTTCCTCGATGCTTTTACACCAGTCTTCCGCACCGCTGTCACTAGTTGTTGGGTCGAAGACCGGGAATGCCACGTCGTTATCAGCATGGCGACGACCAGAAAAAGCAACGCTGATTGCTTTGAGAAGACTTTCCAAGGCAGTAGAATCCATTCTGAAACTTAGAAATAAAGTCTTAATAGGGGTGAAGTGAATCCCACTTCTGATGTTAGATATTAAGTATATATGTAGATATATAACTAGGTATATATATCTAATACATCTAGATTATGTAAATATTTGTTAGATATTATGTATATATGTAGATATATAACTAGGTATATATATCTAATACATCTACACCTACGTAAATATATAATTGTATCAAAGGGAAAATATAAACAATAGGATTCAATTCTTAATAACTTTATATTTATCTTTTAGTATATAACAACTACATAACTATCGTAGTAGTGTATATGACACAAAAGTCAAAGCCAAAGTCAAAGTCAAAACGTTTATTTCAAGGTGACTCTACTGTCCGTTCGCAAGGGTAGATTCTTATGGAGAAGAACGGACAAGAAACTCCATAGTTACTACATACACAACGTTACGTTATAATATACCAACCATAATGAATAAACACGTTATCATTACCCGTATTTAAAATACACCAGTCATCATAATAACATTACATAACACTTACATAACCATAATATTACATAGTATTACATTATTCATAAGAACTTCATAGTTAGAATTATAATACACAATAATAGCAGCAATAAAGTTACTTAACTTTTACCTCGACGTCTCGAACAAGAATGGACTGAGCCACTCGGAGCTCCCCCTTTTATAGTCGTGAACAAACAACTTGAATATTTCTATCTACCGTCATCAAAAATATCAACAACATAAAAGGTGGGTATCCGTTTGGAATATTTTATATGTTTTCTACATTATTCCTTAATATTTCTACTAATGTAGGTACTTTTACAGACATACTGAAATAATAGGTTATGCAAAACATTACCTACTATTTTATCAAGTTTTAACAGTAAAAGGAATACTCATGATAACAATAACAATACCTATAGTTAGGATAATCTATTAACTGCGTAACATTAACTTTATGCAAATTAAAAACCGAATAGAAAGAAGTAAGTCCCGTGTTCTAGAAATTTCTTAAGTAATGAGAATAGATAATTTAGCGGTCGGGAACTCGGGACCCAATCAAACCGTAACTTTACTCAAATCCTCAGTTTTTTTTAATTTGCACAAAGTTAATGTTTACGCAGTCGGGATTTTAGATTTTTTTAAATTAGTAAACCTACTCGTGGTGCCATATCTACGTTCACGACTTTAGTCACAACAAAAGATCTGCGCGATAAAATAGCCACTAAACGACCATCGGGCAGTTGTTCACCAGACATCATCCGTCTGCCCGTCTACCCGTCTGCCCGTCTGCCCGTCTGCTCGGAGGGTCCTCCCTTCTCAATGTAGATTGCAGGGCTTTTCTCCCTGTTCCACACACCCTTATATGTTTTGCGTATGTGCTATAACATTTCTAATTTATGAACTGACACGTAATTTGTTTGAATTTCAGATAACTGTAAGTATTTATTTCTAACATAGGCATGCTTAAATACTCAGTGTTGGCGTTATTCGACATTGAGCCCAGAATTTGCGACTTTTTTTAGAAATAAATTTTGGTATTAGCAATTAGTAATAGTACTTATATGTCATGGTTGCTGGCTCAAATGATTTAAACTAGGTAATAAGACAACAGATGGTACCATATGGTACCATAAGGAATTTAGCTCAACTTATCAACAACAAGGTATCTTCAAGCACTAATAAAACCTTCAAAACATACAAGGCTTTTCTTCGAAGCAATTGGAAGTTGAATTATTGTTAGAAAAAACAATTTGTGGCACTGTTTGTATTACTGAGCATTGGTTAACGGATTCTGAAATGTTAATTAATTATGATAATTATATGTTTTAACCGAAAATCAATGCTGCGTGGGGATTCACTTTTCTAAACGCTCTATAAAATTTCTATAAAACTCGTAAAGATAATAAAGTTGAACTGTCACATGTTGAACATAACATTATACTTTGCGTTTACAGACCCCCCCATTATCAAAACTATGAAAGGAGTAGTCAGCTAGACTCTGCCCAGGGTGCACCGGGCGTTTGGAATCGTGGTACGATATATTAGGTCATTACATATGAAATTGGCGTTTTGTAAGGGAGGAACATAGCCGTTTTTTTTTTAAATATAATATATTTATTTAATCAAAGTATGTACCATTGCTATCTATGCACTTTTGCCATCTCATAGGTAGGTCATTGATCCCTTTACAAAAAAAACCATTCGGACGGGAATCAATAAAATCTTTGAAGGCGCTTTGAACTGCCCCATCGGAGTTGAATTTTTTCCCTTGCAAGAAGTTATCCAAATTTCGAAAAGAATGGTAATCTGTTGGAGCAAGGTCCGGGGAGTACGGTGGATGTCTTAGACATTCCAATTGAAGCTCCTCTAATTTGGTAGCCGTCTGTTGTGCAGTGTGTGGTGTAGCGTTGTCCTGAAGCAGCAGTGGCCTAGAGCGATTGACCAGTCTCGGCTGTTTAGCAGCTAGCTTTTCCATCATGGTTTGCAGTTGCTGACAATAGACATCCGCCGTCATCGTCTGGCCAGATTTAAGAAAGCTGTAGTGAACGACACCGGCACTAGTCCACCAAACGCTCACAAGTAATTTTTTTTGAGTCAATTTTCGCTTGGGGCAGGATTTGGCTGGTTTACTAGGGTCGATGAGCGTTTCCGATTATTGTACAGGATCCACTTTTCATCACAGGTAATGATTCGATTTAAAATCCCTTCATTATTGTGCCGGTTAAGTAATGTAACGCAGCAGTCGAGGCGCGTTTGTCGGTTTGCTGCACTTAATTCATGAGGTACCCACCTTTCAAGCGTTTTCACCTTCCCAATTTGCTTCAAGTGGATTAAAACAGTTTTATCACTAACACCGCAGCCTGCAGCTAACTCGGACGTGAACCAAAAACGCACTGTGTTTTCTTTTGCGACACCGTCGCCATACACATACACGTTTCTACAGCACTGGATTCAGATTTAGATTCATTTATTTCGTGAACACAGGGTACATACAAAAGGTGTTATAATAAATATCCGAGCTGTGTCCCGCCAAAACGCATACAAAATATCAATGGTTTTTTTTTTAAACAAATACATTGTAGAAATTCAAAAGAAGTAAATCACAATAACCATAAATCATGTCAAAATTAGATAATTAATATAATGTCAAATAAAATAAAGTAAAAGCGTCACTAATTCAAAAAGAATCAAAATTCATTTAGTACAGATGTCACTTAACATAAAAACAGAATTTAATTTAATAACAAGGAATTAAAATGTGTCATTTAAATATTCGTCAGCAGAATAATACACCTTGCTATTTAATAACTTGAACAGATTTCTTTTAAATTCGTTACTGTTACTACTTGAGATAACTTGTCCTGGTAACTTATTATATAATTTTTGAGCCATTGCATAAAAGCTTTTGCTAAGAAATTTTGTTTTTGTTGATAACACCTGCAACTTTTTTGAGCGCCGTTTACTTTCTACAAATCTATATAATTTTATGTTGTTTTTTATAAAAATACAAGCTTCATAAATATAAATATAGTGTGACGGTAAAGTTAATATATTCAGCTTTTGAAAATGTGGCTTGCATGACTCTTTTTGTTTTATTTTACATAAGCTCGGATACATTTTTTCTGTGCTTTGAGTACTTCTTGAATCTTAGGAGCATTTCCCCATAATATGAGGCCATACCGCAGAGCCGAGGCGACATAACCATGATATGCTGCGAGTAAGGCGGTCTTATTCGCGATTTTACCCAGCATATGAAGAGCATATGAAAATCTACTAAGCTTTCCACAAACACTTTCAATTTGAGTCCTCCATGTCATGTCATTGTCAATATGTAGTCCAAGAAATTTTGTAACACTAGCTTCAAGTATTTCATTCCCTTTATAGTTTATTTGAAACTGTGATTGTTCCTTGTGTCTAATTTTAGATTTATTTCAAGGTTTGTTAGATTTATTTCAAGGTTGTTAGCATTTAACCAGTCGATAATAGGAATAAGGCTATTGTTTACATGCTCTTCTATTTCTTTAATAGTGCCAGAATCATAAACAACAGTGCTGTCGTCGGCAAATAGTGACATTTGATGTTCGACTACTTGGGGAATGTCATTAATGTAACATATAAAAAGTAATGGTCCCAGCACAGAACCCTGCGGCACACCACATGACAGTATTTTAGAGCTAGAGGAGTAAACTACCTCAGTTTTGGTCTTTATATTTACTTTATTAATTTTTGTAATTTGACTTCTATTCTCCAAATAAGATTTTATCAGATTAAGCACGTTACCTCTGATACCATATCTTTTGAGCTTAGTTAATAGCCTGTTATGGTCTACATAGTCAAATGCTCTGGTCATGTCCATAAACATCGCCATCACTTGGTATCCATGTTATGATGTATTTTTTCTAAAAAATTATAAATAGCCATATTAATGGTTCTATTTTTCCTAAAGCCCATTTGTTCCTTGCAAAAAATATCATTCCCTTCTAAATAACCGTAAATGCTGTTATATAAAACCTTCTCAAAGATTTTTGAAAAAATTGGTATCAGGCCTATAATTGGTAACTTTTGTTTTATCGTCTTTTTTGTGTAATGGCTTTACACAAAAAAGACGACGACTTTTTTGTGTAATCTTTAACTTTTCGGGAAAAATGCCTTTCTGAAATACTTTTATTTATGATTTCAATTAATAGGGGCGCTATATTATGAGCAACTGATTTGACTACTCCGGTGTTAATATCATCATAGCCTGTACTGTTGGTGTTTTTAAGAGCATTTATTATTGTAGTTATGTCTTTTGGTACGGTTGGTGACATAAACATGGATTTGTGCGATCCTGGTGTGTTAAAAAGATTTGACTTTGAATAGTTAGCATTCGATTGAACTGAGGATACGAAATAGTCATTAAATTGTTGAGCTATCTCTTTGGGTTTTGTTATTAAGCTATTTTTGAATCACTGTCTCGAGTCAGTCTATATTTTCACAATAAAGATCGTCTAGTTCTACTACAACGCTTAACTCCGCGTGTGATCTATTTTGGTATAGTAACAGTAGAAATTTTGTGTCTCTGGTGCCACGATGGAACTCGTACTCGTAAATAACGCGATATTTCAAGTTTTCCATTTTGTAAAGTGACTTGCGCAAAGAAAAAACCAAAAGAGGAAAAAACAAATGAATTACGGCTTTCCAAACACAAAAGCATGAGTAAATAGCTGTATAAATTTAAAATTGGAATTCCAAACCAAAGAGGAGATATTTGAGATCAAAGTGGCCAGTACGACAAAACGCCAATTTCATAGGTAAGGAAATACTAACTTTAATAGGTATAAAAAGGTGCAAATTGAATCCGCTCAATAAATTCTACCCGCTAGTTGGTATTTCACCACCAGTAGTACGTAGGGATGACACAGTCATGCGCGCTTGAAAAAAGGGACCAAGAATCCGATTCCCGACATCCTCTCTAGGATCACACAGCACCGGGTACAACAGTACCGGGTAGGCTCTTAAACGTACCCGGTAGCTCTTAAGCTGGAAGAGCTTTCTTCGTTGCACAGAGTCCATCCAAGACCGTTCACCAAGTGCGAGAACCAAGCTGTGGGGAAAACATCATCCACCGCCACCCGACTACTTGCAACCCCAGGAACATCTGCCACCTGGACGTGATCTACAGTGACCTGTATGGAAAGCACTGAATCGGTTGCGCAGCCAGGTAGGCCGCTGTAGACATAGCCTGGCAAAATGGGGTTTCATAGGCCAGTCGAATACACAATGTGAGTGCGGCGCTCCTATTCAGAGCATGAGCCAAGTGCCCCTGCACCTGTACTATGGGGGATCTGATGAATGCCACCGACGCTGCAATGTCCGTGGCCACCTACTGAGCCCAAAAGAATTAAAGAGTTAACTCTAAGACTAAGAATCGATGGTTAACTCCTAAGTAATGAAAGTTCTCAAACAAATTAAGATTAAATTGACCTAGGTCTAATGGGGACTGTCTATCAAAGTTTTCCGGTCACGAGCATAACGCAGAGATCAGCCATTCATCATTACCCCCCTCGCCATGTTTGAGGGAAGGGGGTAACCCGATCTTCGACGCTACCGCAAACAGTGATATCTAGGGGAGCAAGATGAAGTTGCTGCCGGTTGTTCAGGCAAGCAAGAATAATCAGCTAGGTAACACTAGTTCATCGTATGTTGCAATACAACTCATTATAGAAAACAATTGAATTGAGAATCAATATAAATAAAAATATATATAAGTATTATTTGAACTCATATAACCTGTCAGAAAGCTAAATTTTATAGAAATAACAATTATCATGCGTTCAACATTGCGACCAACTATTATGCTTTAGAACAAAGGTTAGATTTAACTTTAGCTTTAAATGCATTACAAGGCAAGTCAAGAAAAGAAAGGGGTAGTTTATTGTAAAAGCGAATACCGAGCCCTATAAATGAGCCCTAACCCCTACGAAAACGGTGTAATATAAAACACCCGTGACATCCGGTAGCTCCCGAAACATCTGTGTTCGGTGAGTACCTGCGTCTGGAGGAAGGTGAGGACGCTGTCGCCTCTATAGCCACTACTTAAAGAGGGGACTTATTGCCGCAATAGTGGCGTGCCCAATGACATGCTCCTGCACATGACATGCTCCTGCACATGACATGCTCCTGCAATTGACATGCTCCTGCACATGACATGCTCCTGCACATGACATACTCCTGCACATGACATGCTCCTGCATATGACATGCTCCTGCACATGATAATATGCTAGTTTCGTTCGGGCCTTAGAAAGCACGTTAAGCCGTAGGTTCCGGCTTTCATTTGAACGTCTCTGACAGTCGTAACGTAGTAATTATTGAGTTGTCGTGTATTTTCAGTTGAAAATATTACACTTGTCTTGTGAAATATTACACGATATTCTAGACTGGAAGTTCATTACATTGATTACTTATATTTGTTTTAGCTCCAGGTAAATTATGGTTCCCTCGATATTAAGTAAATTATAAAAACTTTTCCATAAGTCACTTTGGCGAGTTATACTCGCATATTAATGAAATTCAAATTGAAGGAGTCGCGGACAAAAATACTTTTCTGCTTGTTTCCTTGCAAACTCATGGTGAAAATGGCATGACGTTGACGTTGACTGCTATGTACCGTACCGTGCGTGTATCATGTACGTGCTAAATAATAATGTTTTTCTTTCTTTTTCCACCAAACAATGTGACATGATATGTGTAGCTGTGCAACTTAAACCGGAGTTGATAGCGCCCTCGGCGGAGGGGACCGCGCTGCAGCGCGTCGTCAAGTACAAATGCAAAGAAGAGTGTAGCCTCGAAAAGGTAATCCTTTCTTTTTGGTTGGGAAACTCAAACTAAAGCACTAATGTCAACAAAAGTTCATTATATAAGTGACTTAATACAAGCAAACACAGAATTTAGTAGCAAGTTGCAAGTTATTAGTTCTGAAAATTTAGTCTTTAGTTGAGGGCCCATTTTTTGAACCCTTGCGAAACGAAATAAGAGTATAGGGGGATTAGTTAAAAATAGTAAATACTTAAAGCAATGGGCCATTTTCTTAAACGTAAAATAAAACTGTTATGATTAAATGACTTGGGCCCTCAATCCAGACGCGTGCATAAAGTGGCATAGGCTAAATCTCAGTAAGTACTTATCTCTGGGTTAATAATTTTTATTCAAAAATTTAGTTTAGAATTTCTTAAACATTTTAAGAAATTCCCAAATGTGTAGAATATGACATTACAGATTTATGGCGGTATATCTACGGCCCTCACTTCATTAATGTCTAAACTGAGGAATCTGCAAAACATGAATTTATCTGAAGAAATACATTAATACGACTTAAACATATTTTACTTAGATACATTTGTGAATTAGTTAAAGACAAATAATGACACAAAAGATAATTGTTAAGGAGTAAATGAAAGTCGAATTCGACTAAAACGTCTGAACTGAGAGCCCAATATTTTCGGCTTTATTGACTAAGGTCGACCTCGTAGATTAACGCTAATTAGAATAAGATTTTTAATTATTTCTTAATTAAATTGTAACATATCGTCCGTTCTTCTAAATGGGATACTTTAGGAGAAAATTGATTTTTTATTTTCTCTAAGAGCACAAATTGTAGGGTGACCATAATGTTCATTTATAGTAATTACCTGTACATTTTGTACAGCGCAGTCGGAAAGTCATAATATTTGCAGCTAAAAGTATTATATACCTACTATTTACAATTTTGTTTTCGGTATTTTTAGTGTAATTTTTAATTATGTGATGTTAGTCCTTATGGTACCACTCACTATGGGCCTGCAGTGCGATTCTGTAAACATGTCGTAGTGAACACTTGGGCGCTGCGCACGACGGGTGACTTGTCAAACCATACAAATAAGATGGAATGACAGCGCTCTTGTCGTTCACTCCGCCTAGGTGAACACCGTGAGATGTCGACAGAATCGACCGGCTGTTGCCTAAAGCAACCCGCACTGCCCGCGCCTGGTTCGCGACCACCCTCCTACCGGAGTTCGGCGTCAAGCAGCCTGCTGTGTTTCGTCGACGCGTGGGAGTACCAGTGCCTCAAGGTATCGTCTGGGCACGTTTAGAATCGAGTCCTGTTATTAAGGGGTGGGGGGTTGGGGGAGTGTGTAGGTTAGCCCCCGCCTTTTCCCGCCGCTGGAGGTGCGTGGTTTTTTATATAAACTGTTAAAGTTACAAATTTTATTGAATAATTCCATTTTGTCGCAAGAAACTCATCAACTTCGTTCTTATTTATAATCACTATTATTATCACTTTTATCACTACACTGATATTATTATATCATATTATATATAATATTTACTGCACTATTGCGAGTACATCACTCATCTTCGATTTGCCGACGATATAGTCGTCATGGCTGAGACCACGGAGGACCTCAGTACAATGCTTGATGACCTCAGTAGAGCTTCCGAAAGAGTGGGTCTTAAAATGAATATGGACAAAACCAAGGTCATGGTAAATACCCATGTAGCACCCACTCCTATCAAGATTGGAAGCTCTGCACTCGAAGTTGTTGATGAGTACGTCTACCTGGGACAAACGATCCAGCTGGGTAGGGCTAACTTCGAGAAGGAGGTCAACCGTCGAATCCGACTCGGCTGGGCGGCGTTCGGGAAGTTACGCGGTATCTTCTCGTCTCACATACCACAGTGTCTCAAGACGAAAGTCTATGACCAGTGCGTGTTGCCAGTGATGACCTATGGACTTGAAACGTGGTCGCTCACAATGGGCCTCATCAGAAGGCTTAAAGTCACCCAAAGGGCAATGGAGAGGGCAATGCTCGGAGTTTCCTTGCGTGATCGAATCAGGAATGATGATATCCGCAAGAGAACCAAGGTTACCGACATAGCCCGAAGGATAGCCAAATTGAAGTGGCAGTGGGCAGGTCACATTGCTCGCAGAACAGATGGTCGATGGGGCCGAAAAGTTTTGGAGTGGCGACCGCGTACCGGAAGACGCAGCGTTGGAAGGCCTCCCACAAGGTGGACCGATGACCTAGTTAGGGTCGCGGGTAACCGATGGATGCGAGACGCACAGGACCGGTTGTTGTGGCGACACTTGGGGGAGGCCTATGTCCAACAGTGGACGTCTTTCGGCTGATATGATGATGATGATGATGATGACTGCACTATTTAATTATTGCACCACACAAAACAATCGGATTGGGTTTAGAATCAAGTCCTTTTAATTTGAGGAATCTGTCACTGTGGGGGAGGGGTCAAGGGAGCTTATCTCAAGCGCCTCCATGCAATTTCAGCTGCCGGAACCGTGTTGAAATATTGTCTAAAAATATTTGTAAATCACTATTAATACGTGAAATGGAATTACAATTACACTGAATTCTTAAGTTTTTGAAGTTATATCTGTCAAAATGCGTAAAATGAATTGCTAAGCCGCCATTTTGTTGACACTGACAGTGACAGATATACCTACTTGACATCGCGTCATACGCGTCATTTCGTTGCTTCTGAGTTTACGTGAATATGCTCCATATCGTCATTGTTATCTGCCTCCTGTTTTTCGACGACTTTGCTACCCCTCTGGACACCGATTGCTAGCTATTTACGACAACTTTGCTACGTCTTTGGACACCGATTGGATTATAACTAACATTTTGGTGTTTTATTCGGTGCAAGAGCGAGCGAAGCGAGCTCGGGACTTGGATCACCCCGACTCGGACAGGTTAGGTTAGAATGGGATAACAGGATCAAGTGAGCAAGCGAAGCGAGCGAACAGACCCCGCCATCCCCTCCGTGGTTATTTTTTTTTTAAACCACGCGGGGCTCTGTTGACTACACTTTCGTATTACATAGGCAGTGGGAGGACACACCGCCCCCCCCCTCCTCCACCTCCCTATGAAAGCGATTTTTCTCAGAAATTATTCAATAAAATTTAAACTTTAACAATTTGTACAAAAAACCACGCTACGCGGGAAAAGGTGGAGGACTAACCTACATATTTGTTCCGTGCGGGAATCGGACCAGTTAACTATTGGTAATGGCTGGTTCACACGTCTAAAGTTGTTTAGTAGATAACTAAATTTTAAGTCACTTAGGGCTGATTTTCCAATAGTCAGATTTATTTCATCTGGGCACTTAAATTGGAAATTTGACAGCTTTTGTTTAGAAAATATGTCAAACCGCTATATTTATTCTACATATAAAATTTATCTGGCTATTGAAAAACTAGCCCTTATTAGATATTTATTATATAATATATACAAGCTGGTAGAAAATATGTATAAATGCACAAGCGGAGTAAAAAGGGAGGAAGGGAAGAACTCACAGGGCATCGAAGAATTCGTCCACATCGCTGTCAACACGGAAAGAAACCAGAACACTATACTAGTCCATTCAGAACACTGGCCTGATTTCCACGTTGAATGTCAATTCTGATTCGTAATATAATAGATGATTACAATTTAGTTATCAACTAAACTAATAAAGTTGGTGGGCGGGCAAGAAAGAGACATTAAGTCACCTAAAAAAAAAACAATTTACAAAAAAATGCATCCACACAAAGTTATTTTATGCTTAGTGCTTTAGTGTTTTTTTTTATTTGGAAGTCGGTAGATTTTTTTTTGTTATTTTTTTTATTAAAAAAAACCGAAGCTATTAATGAAAATAGATGAAAATTGACCATTCCCTAAAGTTTTGAAACAATAACCGGTCAAGAGCGAGTCAGACTCGCGCACCGAGGGTTCCGTACCATAAAGTGTGATGAGGATGGCTTCACCAAAGTTCAGAAGAAGAAGAAGCCTACTTGTCGCATTCAATGCGGTGCTGGACTGACAGGACCAAATATACTGCTACGTTTAGCGATTCCTACGACGTTGCTGTATGTGTCCCGACTACATCACTCCACGAATGTTGAGGAGATCGTGGAGTACATGAAGGTGAAGACAACAGACCTTGAGGGTCGAGAAGCTGGAGCAGCATCACAATACCAGCTGTCGAGTCAACCATGAAGTACCTGGGATTGGTGCTCGACAGCCGTTGGGACTTCAGCCCCCACTTTCGGCGGCTGGCACACAAGGTGATGGGCGTGGCGGGCGCGCTATCAACGCTGCTTCCCAATTTGGAGGGCCCAAGCACAGTCTGCAGGCGTTTGTACGTGGGGATCGTGCGATTCATGGCCCTGTAGCGAGCCCCAGTGTGAGCGGCTGACCTGACGGCCCGTAGTATCGCAGTGTTGCGAGCACCGCAGAGGGCGATGGCCGTCAGAGTCATCAGAGGGTATCGCACGATTTCCTACGAGGCGGCTTGCGCACTGGCCGGAACCCCGCCATGTGACCTGGGGCTCGAGTCTGCTATTGCAATCGTGGCTCAATGACCGGTCATTGATCGAATATTTGACAACTTTGATAGTTCTTGTATGGGAAATGTGTCATAAGTTTGACGTTATACGTCAAAAATCGATCATTGAACGGTCATTGAGACACGATTGCAATAGCAGACTCGACCCCCTGAAAGCGAGAGCCCTCGCGTCACTGCAAAGGTGGCGATAGGAGGCGCGGACGCGGGGCGAGGTACTGGTGCAGTAGCAGATCATGCTGCGCCGGTCCGAAGTCCGTCAGGTCTTAGTGGCGGAGTGGCGGGACAGGCTTCTGCGCCCTACCGCCAGCCTTGTCACCATCGAGGCGGTCTGGCCGGTGGTCGACGACTGGCTCGGGAGGAGGCACGGCTTCCTGTCATTCAGGGTGACGCAGGTACTCTCGGGCATGGATGCTGTGGGAAGTTCCTGCATCGCATAGACAGGGAGCCAGACGCTCGATGTCATCACTGCGTCCATTGTCGGGAAACACGGCGTGGCATACGCTCGCAGAGTGCGCAGCTTGGGAGGAGCCATGCCGTGCCCTCGTTTCAGAAGTGGAAAGCGACCTGTCGCTGCCGGCTGTGATTCGTTCCATGGTCGGCAGTGCAGCGTCGTGGGACGCGGTGATCTCCTTCTGTGAGAATGTCATATGGCAGAAGGAGGCTGCGGAAAGGGAGAGGGAGATCTCGAGTGCTCTCCCGGCCCGCAGCAGGCGTACCGGGCGTCGGAGGAGGGCATACGCTGCCCTCCTTCGGCCCCCCTAACTGGGTCCCAGGGACGGTGGACTCGGGGACGTCCGCCGCCCCCCATCAATTCGGACTCGAGGTGATGGCGTGTTATGTTCCACGCGCGCCCCTCTTAGATGTCGTAGGGGGAGTTAAACACCTCACTCCCCCTACTTAACGAGACGGGGCCGGCACCAGTCGGGGGCTGCGTTGAAGATTGCTTAAGTGTTCCCGTAGCCCCCGGTGCGAGGGAACACGGGGTGGTTTTAGTCAGTAGGAGTCTGACAGACCCCTTCGTCCGCCCCGGGATGGAGGATATCCATGAGGATTTCCACCCCGATGAAAAAAAAGCATCACAACACGAACTTTAAGTCGTTTGTGGTGCGGGTTCCAACACACGACGCGGTCCTAAAGGAAGAGTTTTGGCCGAAGAGTGTAGTTTACCGACGATTTTGCGGCAGGCTACGCGACACCGCGCAGCGTAACTCGACGCCGTCACTTCGTGTGTCTTAGTTTTATAAGTTATTATTTTTGAATGTGTTAGTATGTTTTTTTAAATATTTATGTATAGTATTTTGTATGGGCCAACAGGTGCCTGAAGTAAAGGAATAATAATAAAGGCCTACCTACTACTTATACACGGAACACCGTGCGTGTAGTTGGTAAAACTGTATTTCGAAAGGGAGACAGAAAGGGTTCTGAACAGTAAGCTGCTGACCTACCTTGAAGACAATGATCTCCTCAGTGACCGTCAATATGGCTTTCGCCGGGGACGGTCAACTGGCGATCTTCTTGTGTATGTCACGCACTGCTGGGGCGAAGCCATCGAGAGACACGGCGAAGCACTTGCTGTGTCGCTCGATATCTCGAAGGCTTTTGACAGGGTCTGGCACGCAGGTCTACTCAACAAGCTTCCTGCTTATGGCATCCGAGCTGGTTTTTGTAGCTGGATATCAGACTTCCTAAGTGAACGGTCGATCCGAGTAGTCGTTGACGGCTGCTCCTCTGACCTCATGGCTATTGATGCTGAAGTTCCTCAGGGGTCTGTTCTCTCTGCAACTCTTTTCCTGCTACACATCAATGACCTACTTCAGCCTGGTCTTGTTGGGTACGCAGATGACAGTACGGTTTCAGAGAGATACTTGTCCAGCGCAACAACCGGCGGGGATGAAGTCCGTTCCTTGAGAGAGGCCATGGTAGAGCGGACAAATTTGAACTTAAGCGTTGTCTCCCAGTGGGGTGATGACAATCTGGTCACTTTTAACGCCACCAAAACACAGGCGTGTCTTTTTACCGCTAAAAGGAGTCGCTTTGACCAAGCTCCAACTTTTCGGGGTGTATCTGTTCCTGTTACTGATCGGCTCGAGCTTCTAGGCATGGAGTTGACATCCAGTCTCAACTTCGGCGCCACCATCGAGTACAAAGCCCAAATTGCGTCCAAAAAGCTGGGCATCCTAAATAGGGTGAAGCGATACTTCAGGCCTGGACAGCTTTTAACCCTTTACAAAGCACAAGTCCGATCCTGCATGGAGTATTGTAGCCACCTTTGGGATGGCTCAGCTAAGTATCAGCTTGCCGCGCTTGACTCGGTGGAACGCAGAGCTAAGAGGCTCATCGGTGACGTAAAACTGGTGGATGCCAAGCTACATAGCTTGGCTCATCGCCGTAAGGTTGCCTGCTTATCGGTCTTCTACAGATTGTACTTCGGTGAGTGTGCCCAAGAACTCCACGACCTCATTCCACCGGCCCCCTTCTACCATAGGACATTCAGACGCACTGTATCTTACCATCCCTACCTTGTAGCTATTCCACCAATTCGCACTAAGCGTTTCCAAGCGTCTTTTATAATGCGCACAGCAAAGGAGTGGAACTCTCTGCCTGCGTCTGTGTTTCCAAAAGCTTACTCTCTCAAATATTCTAATCTCTTCAAAGTTAGAGTGAACAGGCTCCTTCTGGGTAAGCTCGCTCCATCGTAGACTTTGTCTCTGTCGTCTCTGACATTGACTAGTGTCAAGAGCAAATTCAACACTAATAAAAAAAAACCTCACAGCGCGGCCTGCGCACTTATCGACTTGCTTGAAATTTTGCTTGCGCAAGCCCAGCCTGCACGTACTTGCCTGTGCGTGTGGTTCAGCGTTCAGTGTTCACGCCGCAGTCACGGCTAGTGTAGTCGTCGTTCGGTGAGGTACGTGCTTCAAGGTACAATCGCGTGTTCTTGTCTGAATTAATATATGTTCTCACGTATGACCGTATTTTGTCGTTGAATGAGAGGCGTAACCAGACGTAACAGTTCAATAAAGGCATTTTCATCCATCCGTTCCACATTTATTATGCGCTCAGCCAAAGTGTGAAACTCTCTGCCAGCGTCTGTGTTCCCTTCCACATATAACCCGTCTGACTTCAAAGGGATCCTGCCGTTTTGCCGAAAAGATTTTGCCAAATTTTCATTACCCAAACAAATTTTAGCAACCTTTTTTTATACCAATGTAATATTTGGAATAATTTTAGTACGCACATTTTCATTTGGTCAAATGTTTACTTGGCAGATTGTTACCAAGGATAATGTCATTAAGGTTTTTGGTCTTTAATCAAATGATTTATTACAGCAAACAATATTTAGACAATAAACGTTTAGTCAAATGAATTGTTATGACAAAAAATATAAAGGCAAAAATAAGATTTTTTTGGGAATTGTATAATTAAAAATGCAATTTTATTTTAATATAGGTAATCATTTATTAACGCGAGTACAAAATAGCAAAAGCTAGTACAAAATATTTGTAACTTACAATTTTAAATTTTTTGCAATGGACATTAGCAGATTTATTTCGGAGTATTCAGACTTGTGTTGCAGAACTCGATTAATTCTGTCGTCTTTATCCATATATTTTTTTTTCTTTTTTTGTGGCGGTTCACCTGATAGTATAATCTCAATGTCAGCTAAATTTGAAGAAACTTCATTTATTAATTCTTTAATTAAGCGATACACTCCAGGGTGGTGTTTATCAATGAGAATGTTTATTCTACGATGCCACGCCTCAGCTGAGTTTGAAGTTCTAGGTATTTGTCTTTCGTTTACAACATGGCAACTCCAAAAGCTTGGTGGATACTTCGGTTGCGTGTTCCATGATCCGCTAACATAATTTTCGTCAAACCAATTCGCGATTTGCTTCCAATCAGAATCTTCTATACCTTCTATTAGCTTGTTAAAATATAGAATGATTTCATTTTCTGGCAAATAACTTAAAGCCAGTAAACATTTTACTTGTTTGTTAAATTTGATATCATTTGCGTATTTCTTTGTAAGCTTATGTGCTTGAATTTGTCTGAAACAAGTCAAATTTATGGACAATAGGTTATTTATGGAACTAGTTACAGTAGGTTATTAATTTAAAAAAAATGGTTAGGTTAGGTTAGGTTAAAACTGTGACCACCTACGCACGAGCCGAGCGAGCGTAGCGAGCGGTGCTGCGGCAGCGGCCGGCGAGTGCCAGAAACGACTAGATTATATAGAAAAAAATATGGAAAAAAGAGATTATTTTTAGGAGGCTATCGAGAGAAATAATATAATTATAATAACATTATTATTACCTGTTTAGAATTTGTCCCAAGTGGAAAAAGCACCCTTGTAATAAAACGTCTTCAAAGTTAGATCTTATGCTTGAAATGGCTGCCTTTTCGAAATCTAATATACAGACTTTTGGCGTCATGTCAATATTATTTTCATTTCCGTATTGCATTATTAATTCGAACATTAAGTCATACGTACGTTTATCCTTGTTGGTACACATACAAAAACAAAGTGGAAATGTTTTATTGTTATCAGATAATACATTGCCATGTATAGTGTATAATTGTTTAAAGATATTTGGTGCCACTTTAAAGGTTCCGTCTAAAATCCAGTATGAACTGTGACTTAAAGTGGTCATTAAACTTAGTGTTGACATTACCAATATTCTTCTATTTTCATCATAAGTTTTATCTTTTATTATGAAATTTACACCCTTGATAGATGTTTGTGATAAATTTAGCTGGAAATGTACATCAGTTGGTTCTATTGTTACTTCTTGTTTTTTTCGTAGTCGATACATCCTCTGCTTTAGAGCCGAAGTTGAAGGCAAGTTATCTACAACGTCCAAAGGAGCATTTGCTTTGTTATTTTGTATTATTTTGCATATTTTTGTTCCAGATGAAACCTCACTTTTGATCTTTTCTATAAGGTCACTGGTTATTTTTCTCCCAGGATTTGGTTCATGATTGTGAATTTCATTGCTCTTTAATACCTTATGAATCCCATCTTTTAGTGTAGTTTGTTGGGATGCAGTACATTTAAACAATTTATTTTTCCTGTACTCACAGTACCAATAATAGGTATCATTCACTTTGTTATTATTTTCATATGTAAATCCGTTTCGAAACAACTTTACACAACCTCGTGTAGATTTAAAAATTTCACACTCATCACTACATTCACTCATCGTAAACTTTATTTACGTTATACTTTTAACAACAATTATCTACAAAATAATATATCGTAACAATCTCAATAAACTTCCGCTACAAAACACAGTGATAGTGTTTTGCATGACTTACCCACATCGCGCGACATTTATGATTTACCTACTACCCACTTATTTACACATTGTAATTTAATTTGTTTAATCTGTGCAACTAACATATAGATGCAAAATTTTTGTCATTGGCTACGCAATCGACTAAACAGAAATGGTAAGTTTAAAACTGACGACACCAAATATTGGGCTTATTTAATTTTGCGTAAAATATGTTATACCAACTGAAATATTTGACTAGATAAAAAATGGTAAAAGTACTAGTTGGTGAACAAGTTATTGTTCAAACGTTCACTTGCCAAACATAGGTTTTCGTAACAATTATTTGTAAAGAGATTGTTTGGTAAGTAATAATTTGGCAAATGAAGTTATGCGAAAATTTGTTTGGGAAGTGATAATTTGGCAATTTCTTTTCGGTAAAACAAGGGAGACCCGACTTCAAAGCAAGAGTGAACAGGCTCACTCCATCATAGACCTCATCTATTGCTTTTCATCAGGCGTGATCGAGGTCAAGAGCAAGCCCATTAGGTACCTATTCAATAAAAATAAAACCGTAAATAATTCCAATCGTAATAAGCCAATCGCTTGGATCAACTCTTTTCCTTGAGTCGATTTATATTTGAATGAATTTTTCTATTCGACAACAATTTTTTGGCCACACTGAGTCTGATCGTTTCGCTTTGACTGTATTGTCTTTTTAAAAGCTTTTTTTCACTAGCATACGGCTCGGTTTGACGGCGCAGTTGCTGGCGCAGTGGTTGAGCGATCGACTGCTGCGCTGCGTGTCGTCGCTTCGATTCCCGCACGGAACAAATATTTGTTTGGCCTACAGATAGTTGTTCTGGGTCTGGCTGTTTGTGTATGTGAGATTATTTGTTTGTCGCACGCACCCACGATACAGGAAAGTATAATATAATATATCCCTGAACTTCGTTCTAACCGCGTGTTACATGACACTCACGCATTTTTATAGAAAAAGAAAAGAAAAATAAACTTGAAAAACTGACTTCCAAAAGAAACACTACAAAGTACAAAATAACTTTAATTTTGGAAGTCGGTGTTATTGGTTGCTTCTTCGTTATTTGAAGTCGGTTTTTTTTGTGAAAAAGTTTTTTATTTTCCTCTTACTAGTGGTACCCCACACCTAACAACACCACTGGAAAGTCACAGGAAATCAAAAATATGCAATTTCGTATCATTTTTAGCCGACTTCCCAAAAAGGAGGAGGTTCTCAATTCGACTGTACTTTTTTTTTTTTGTGTTTGTTACCTCATATCTCCGTCATTTATGAACCGATTTGAAAAATTCTTGTTACATGTGAAAGGATATACTTCTCGAATGGTCCATTGAAATTTTATCAAAATCGGTTCAGCAGTTTGGTTTTTAAATCCAAATAGCTGGAAAAAATATGTGGAAAAATCGTACGAAATTGCATATTTTTGCTTTCCTGTGACTTTTCAGTGGTGTTTTAGGTGTGGGGTAAATAGTACCCAGCGGAAGAAGTAGTTCTACTCGGGGAAACATTGTTTCCACGTTGACGATTACGACAAGAATGTGGCTTGAGCGTACAACTGTGCTGTGTAGTACCTGACGCCTGTCCGTGTACAGTTCTTTCATGCGAGACATCTGCACGGGCAGAACTGTGGTGAAGCTTGTGCGTGTGGTAGGCCCAAGCATGATGATTTCTGAAAAAGTACGTAAGTCGTTCGTTTCTTCCGTTTCGACATTCAAATAATCACTACAAAGTATAGAATAACTTTAATTTCGGAATGCGCTGTCAAAATCGAAGAAACAACCAAAAACACCGACTCGGATGTATTTTTAAGTATTTTTTTTTACACTAGTTAGTGGTGGTTAGCTTTAACTTAACCCAACGCAAAAAGAATCTTCAAGATCAACCATCAGGTTCATACGCAATAAAGTTATACCGCGATTTCAGCAATCCCGGGAGATTTTCTACCATTTATTAAAGAGTTATGTTACCTATCTCCGAAGTTCTTCATCAGATCTTCACCAAATTGAAATGGAACTAGTCTGAGAAAATACTCTTCCAAACAAAAAAGAATCATCAAAATCGGTTGAAAATTTGCGAAAGTATCGCTGAACAAACATACAAAAAAAACAGTCAAATTGAGAACCCCTCCTTTTTAGCGTACCCAAAGGGTAAAACGGGGTCCTGTTTTACCTTAAGACGTATTACTATGACTCCGCTGTCCGTCCGTCCGTCCGTCCGTCCGTCTGTCACCAGGCTGTATCTCATGAACCAATTTAGTTAGACAGTCGAAATTTTCACAGATGATGTATTTCTGTTGAAAGAAAGAAGAAAGATAGAAACAACATAAAAAACAGAATAAAATAAATATTTAAGGGATACAACAAACGTGATTTTTTTGCTCGAAATTAATAACAGAAACCTAAAATAGAATATTTAGTAACATATTCGCTTACAAAATGAAAAAATAAATTAAAATAAAACAAATATTTAAGGGGGCTCCCATACTCCACCGACCATGTCTCCACGTTGCCGTCGTGGTGGGGCTTGCGTGTCTCAGTGATCTTGGGGGCTTTGCCGGTAGAGCCACTCATGCCGGAAGGTTCCAAGTGAGAGACCAGACCAAGAGAGACACAACAGTGGCGCACCGTTCGGAGACTTGAGCAGTGTTCGGGTCCTCGGACGGTGTGCGTCTCATTGGCTTGCTCGCTGCTCTCTGGTACGCGTCTGATCATCAGACGAGACTGTGAGGGCAGCGAGCAAGCATTGAGAGAGAAGGGGAGATAAGGACCGCACCCTCTAAAAGGAAAAGTATGGGTAGCACAAAAAAAGAGACATTACCCCAGTGTGGTCTGGACTGCACAGCAGTTCGGGAATCCGCCACGCCTCGTGCGTCAAGCCCCTCGTATTCTGAGGGGGGCAACTGTGCTATCCGTTCTCCGTTTGCCAATGGCAACAAGGGCCGAGGAGGCCCCCGATCCGAGACATCCTTCGAGGATTTGATCGAGGAGGGAGGGAGGGCTTGCCTGAGCGTCACGCGGGTGCAGAGTCGGAGTCCGAGTTGGACTCCGACGACCTGGTGACCGTTAGCTCGGCGAGCTTGGGACCCGAGGGGGCGGGGGCTGCTGCGGAGGAACCCAGGTCCTTCCGCAAGCGGCCCAGACCAGAGGATGACTGGGGGTCGTCCTGCAGCGAGGAGGTGGCCTCGGCCCAGAAGATCCCCACCAGCAGGCGGGGTAAGGGCCGAGAGGGAGGCAAGGGCAGAGTTCTTGCCTCCAAGGAGGCTGGCCAGCGAGTCGATGCTGGACGACCCCCCGGAGATGGCGGTCGTGGGGCTCCTGGCTCGGAGTCTTCCGGCGGTGAGCCGGATGACTCCGGACAGGAGCGATGTCGGAGGGCCAGGTTTGCGGAGATAGTGGAGGCCGCGATCCGCGATGTGGCCTTGAAAAGGAAGTTATCTTCCAAAAACAAGGCCATAAGCGCGGCGATGGCCTCCATTCTGGCGGCAGCGGAGGCTAACCGAGGTGGGCCTCCGCCGGACGAGATGTCCAAGCCGCCACGGAGCGTCTCCGAAAGGAGAACGAGGGGCTCCGCGCAGACCTGGCCAGGCTCCGGGGAGATGGCCCACAGGGGGCGCCTCAAAGGGGGCGCAGGGACGAAAGCCAGCCCGTGCCGCAGGAGAGCCAGGTGCTGGACCTCGTGCGGCAGGAGATGGCTGCCTTCCAGGAGCGGTTCTTCGTCCTGGAGGGCATCGTCCTGAGCCCCCCGCTTGCGAGTGCGGCGGCGAGTGGGAAGGCCCCCCCAGGCCGGAAAAAAGCGGCCTCGTATGCGGCCGCCGTGGCTGCCACACCGGGGCCGTCCGGACAGGACAAAGGGTCCGGGCCGGCACCCGCGAAGCCGGTGTCTGGAAAACCGGACCCGGCCCCGGGAAGGAAGAGGAGGGGTGGGGTGGCTGCGCGGAGGCTCCTGCGCCGTCTGTGCAGCAGCTCCCCCGGCTTCCTCGCCTTCAGAACCTCCCCCGGCTCAAGCCGAATGGCAAGTGGCCGGGGAGAAGAAGAAGGCGGGCAAGGCAGCCAGGGCGGCCAAGAGGCGGGAGAGGAAGCGGCGACAAGTAGTCTCTGCCGCGACCGCCGCCACTGCCGCCGCTTCTTCTGCCACCATTGCCGGTTCCACTGCGGCTGCTGCTATTGCAGCAGCCGCAATAGAGGCCCTACAAAGGGCTCCGGAGGGGCTGAAATGGAGTGCCAGTAATGGCCCCATTTCACCCCCTCCTGTTGAACGTCAGCCACTGCGCCGCCCAGGAACTGATGCTCCTGAGCATGGCGCAGTGACTGATGCCTGTGGACGGCGAGCAATGGGTAGCTTGCTGTCCGATCAGAACAGGCCCGGGTTGACGGCGCGCTGTGTTCTACGCGCGCCAAACCAGCAGCAGTCAGCATGGGTCGGGGCCCGTTAGGGCCAGAGCCTGCCAGGGTTGCGGAATATGTTCGAAAGAGTTACCGCGGCCCTGGGAAGAAAGGCACTAGGAGGACTAAGGGTGGGTTTTAGTCAGTAAAAGTCTGACACTCCCTGCCGCTCCACCCAGAGCGGGAGGGGACATTTGATGATTTCCCATCCTCAAAAAAAAAAAAAAAAAAGCTCTTTGTATCCATATTTTAAAGAAAAATATGTATTTGCATGCCAGTCAGGTAGATCAAGGAGAACGATATTTTTAATGTAATGTTAACACCACTGTATATACCCTTGACCAGGAAATAAATGATTTTTGATTATGATTATGAGCGATAAATAATATTATAGCCTTACAATTCGAGACTTTAACTTCTACCATCTAAACCATAACCTATCAATACGAGAAAGGAGTGTTAGGTCACAATAGCGCCAAACACTACTTTTTACAAATATTATCATCTACTTTTGGGATCCTTTTACAAAATTTTACGAATGAATCATAAAAACACACAAGACTTGCGAGAGTAAAGTGTAAGTGCGCAACATCTTCATTTTTGTCAGTTTTCTTACAGATTGCAGATAGAATGTCGGATCACTTGGTTTAGAGCCCAAAAGACCCTCATTCCAAGTCAGTTTGAAGAGCTCCACTCGACGTATTCTCCATGACAACAGAAAGACCCTCGACAAGTCATTAAAATAACAAGCTATTGAGTTATAGAACTTAATTATTTTGCATGCAATTGATACCTAAGTATACTGTATAGCTAAACATGTGGACTTTAGACTAATACCTGACTGTTACAACTTTATACCATGTTCAACGCAAATAAAGACTGATCTTATCTTATCTTACCTTATCTTATCTTATCTTATGTAAGGTTGATCAACCCCTATCCGGGACGTCACCGGGCCGTGCTCCGTCCGGAGTAGAAACCAATATAGGTACTTACGTACATTTTATATGATCTCGTTCATACACGTACGTGACGGACGACGTCCCGGACACATTGATTTGTAAATATCAACCTTTACTGTTAACTTGTAGACTCGCGGTGGAGTCGAGTCGGAGGAAAGGTCTTGGAATATAGACGCAGCTATGTTTTAGGGTATTCCAAATTGACTGATGTTCCCAGGTCAGCGTGAATGGCATCCCAGTGGAGTCCGCGACGCGGAGGTCACAAATAGGCTCTGTCGCGTACTACTTGGTATGTACCTACATGATAGCTTCTCAATAGCTTCTGCCAGCCTGTTTACTTGATGAGGAACAAGGAGGAGAGTTCCACAGCCTCCACAGAAGAAGAAAGGATTGTCTGACGATCTGTCATGTGTGGTGGTACGATACTAATTTATAACTGCTGAACGGATTTACTACAGAACTTGGCACATGGGTACACTATGTTCTCAATTAGGACCTATATTACTTCTTACTGAGTACTTGTTCCCTTGGGATATACTCCGACTTTCACGCGGACGAAGCCACTGAAACAAAACAAAACAGGTAAACACAGACCTGTTTTGTTTTGTTTCAGTGGCTTCGTCCGCAGACGAAATTAATCGATTTCGTAAATCCCGTCCATCTGTTATTAGAACATGCTTTCGTGGTCCATGAGCAAGCCTTGACTTGCTTTGTTGTATTGTTATTTGGATTACCAGAGGGTTAGGTTGTTTTTAGAAGCGAAATCTTAATTGTAATATTGATGTTTAAGCCCGGAAAGAACGAGGTCACCATCGGCATCACAGAGTACAGCGTGGCCTACGAAGGCATGTTCCAGGGAGTTTTCATGCTAGACGGCGAGCAGGTTACTAAGAACCTCTTGGAAATAGGGTGAGTTGTACCGAAGAAACCGGACAAGTTAGAGTCTGTCCCATTAATGGATGCGCGAATATTCGATGTAGAGCGGCACATTACTATTGAGCCTGTGCTGTCCCACTGCAGAACAAAGGCCTCCCTTCCCTTCTTCCACTTTTCCCCACTTCTGCAATTTTGGGTCAGTCCTTTGTGGAGTCTAGTTCATCCCGCCGCCTCTTTCTGGGCCTGCCCCGTTGTCGTTTCCTTTCGCTTCGGATCCACTGTATCACACTGCATGGTGATCTCTGCTGATTGCAGCTCCGACATGCGGTGATATGACCAGCCCGACCTCGCAGGTGTGTGGCCAACGTCCGCTAGCTATTAGTGTTTCGAAATGAAGTATAGAGTAATAAACGACATTGTTCGACGTCCATAGATTGTTCGTCTAAGAACCAACAGAGACGTGAATTATTTTCTGTGTTCTAAATAATGCCTTATATCGTGTGAAAGTTAATTAAAATCTCGGACACTTCTGAGCATTGTAAAAAATCCAAAACAATTTCGGATTTTGAGGTTATAATTAGGACAATGGAAACATACGGTAATAACTTAACGGACATCCATAAATACCGGAGGTTTTAGGGGGGAGGGGATCGAGCCTAATCTCACCTAATCTCACGTGGGAGACAGAGGGTGGTAAATATTACGTTTTTTTTTCCCAAAGCTACTGAAGCAACAGTGTCAAATTGCGAGAAAACTGATCTTTCAACAAATAATTTAAGTAATACCTACATGAGTTGTTCCGCTGAGCTGAGAGCACCGGTGTACGTCCCACAGTGCACCAGCAACACCACCGCGAAAAGTGCGACCCTTGCAGCTTGTCACATGTTCAGCTGCTGAGCTTCTGTGTGCAAGCGACAACAGTTTAGGAGTGCCTATGATGTGATCATGATTTTACTGAAAATAACATACGATATATTGGTTCCAGTAATCACTCTTAACAAGAGAATACTTAAGAACCTGCGGACTGAATTTAAATAATGTTTTATGTAATTCCTTGCTATAAATTCTCTATAAAAGTTTCTGTAACAGTTAGCTTATTGCCAACATTAAAAACACTAAAACAACCAGTGTCATAGTAACCATAATAACATCCAAACGAGTGTTATAATGTTGTACTTTCATTACGCAACTCCATCGCTTTTTTGAAATAGGATCGAAAAGCAAAATAATCACGAAACAGCCACATTCTCACCACTCAAAAAAAGAACATTTTCAAGCACGCGCGTTTCACTACCAAATCGTCTTTTTTTTTTTTTAGGTATTACCAGGTATTACCACTAGCAAGTTAACACAACTGATTAACCGGACTAACTCCAAGGCGTCGTACCTACTTTAAAAAAAAAATGGTTATTCGAATTCAGCCATTTTTTTGTTCGGTATTAGTATTGCAAAAAAAAATATGAATACGTTGTTTACAAAAATGAGTGATGCAAACTTTGATAACACACCACCAGATATGCATATGCAGCAAAGGGCTTTTCAAACCAATTATTACCAGTAAAGTCGGGAAAACAATATGAAAAGGCGTTAAGTGCCAAGATTTCATGAATTAGAAAAGAACCTTTCATAGACAACACTTGCATAAATAACTATTTCAAACTTCCGTGGTTGCTTTAAGTTTTGTGCTGACCGATTCTGTCACTGTGACATAAGACTAGTTACAGACCAAATATAGTCTAACGAACTTCATACACAAAGCGTTCAGAGCACGCGGCCAGGGCGCAAACAAGATAAAATGCATGGCGTCAAATAATGAACAAAATATCAGAACTTAGGCCCGTATTAATAAACGGCCCTCAAAACGTCATCAGCATCTCAAGATTATTGCTAATTAATAGACACATAAATACAGTATCTCAGGCCCGTATTAATAAACGGCCCTCAACAACGTACTCAAGTGCGTTATCATTTGATACGCCATTATGACGTCATCAACATCTCAAGATTACTGCTTATTAATAGACATATAAATACAGTATCTCAGTAACCAAGATCAGCATCTCACCTAGTTGTACTTGATGGCTTGATCTCGTGAACGATGACGTCACATTGACCGAAGTTTTGAATGACACTTGTCTCTTTCGTTATTGCTATGTCATAAGATGTTAAACTTTTGATTGAAATACTTTTATTTCAATAAATCTTTACTAACTTATACTTTTATTTAATAAAAGTGTTCTATGATCTCGCGTTTGCTAAGTTGTTCTATAATGGAAAAGTTCTTTATAGAAATTTAAAAAAATTTAAGGCTGTAGTGGAAAATAAGGACACCGACGATGGTGCGTCTCTGACGTTGTCTAACCTGAAATAATGCTGATGCATAAAACCTTAGAGTTAAAAGGACGGATATTTCCGGGGAAATTGGAAGACATCTGTTATTAATGATATTATATTTTACAAATGAGTTTTTGATCAATGATACTGTATAGGTACAACACTGACTCTTGAACAAATCTGAATCGTTTTTTTTAATTTTCTCTTGGTAAATCAAAAGGATTCGAAGCATCCCTTGTATAAACTTTTGGTAAACGAAAACGTAAAGGCCACAAAAAATCGTCATAGTAGTCTATTTCATCGTAATAATTAATATTACTTAAAATATTTTCAAACTCCATGTTTCGCGCCACGCTAATCACACCTCAAGTCACGGACTGTCTGCACTCACGATATAGCATCTCAAGAACCCGCGCTCGTCGCATACTTGAGGGTCGAATTTCGTTTATTAATCAGTCCATCACTCGGTTGATGACGTAAACCTAATCCGCAACTTGAGAACGTCAATAATCACGTTTATTAATACGATCAGGATCTCAACATTCATCTCAAGTGCGATCTCGCGAGCTGAGTAACGTTTATTAATACGGGCCTTAGAGTCACGGTCGCGTGGCCAAGCCGTCCTCGCGCTCCCCGAGCGCTTTGTATATCAAGTCCTATAGAATATGATTTGTCTTAATTAGTCTTACGTAAAAATTATAAAGCAAAACATTTTTTTTTAACGTATTGTTGCACACGATTGACGTATTTACTTTAGAAACACGCATTTTGAACAATCTCACGTGAAATTAGGTGGTGTGGGAGCGGGTCGAGTCAAATCTCCCGACATCTTACCAGTGGGGGTGGGGGTCGAAAAATTTACCAAATCGCCTCACTTTATGAGTGGACGCCCCCTTAGCCTCTATTAAAGAATGTCATTATTACTGACTCAATACAAAGTGTCATTTGTCAACTCGGTCGGTTGTATTCTAATAAGTATAATTCAGGGTGAGAAGAAATCGCAAAACAAAGTCAGGGGTCAAAGGGTCTTTTGAATTCGATATAGTCATTTAATAAAGTGCAGGATATAATTGCGGTAAACCTGTGCCAGCAGACGGCACAGGCGCATAAGCATCAGCATTAGCCATCAAGAGCTCACCTCGATATGGGAGGGAAGTGCAAATAAGCGTGTTGTTATGTGTTGCAGACTGGAGGTCAGGGAGGACCAGGGCGTTCCGAACTCGACGGAACGTGAAAAACTCAACGCAGACGCTGATCCCGAACAAAACCCTGGCGCCAAGGTCGATAATAACCCACCCGATGATAAGAAACCCTCTGAGAACCAACCCTCTGAGAACCAACCCGACAGTAACGCTGATCCGAATCCAGCCCGTACCAGAGATGACAATCCTCCAACCCCTACCAGTGATGACAATCCTCCAGCCCCTACCAGTGATGACGATCCTCCAGCCCCTACCAGTGATGACAATCCTCCAGCCCCTACCAGTGATGACAATCCTCCAACCCCTACCAGTGATGACAATCCTCCAGCCCCTACCAGTGATGACAATCCTCCAGCCCCTACCAGTGATGACGATCCTCCAGCCCCTACCAGTGATGACAATTCGAATCCAGCCCGTACCAATGAAGACAATCCGAATACTGACACCAACAGCCTCAGGCAACACCCGGCGCCCGGGGCTCACCACGACGCAGGGAAAACAGAAAAACCGGAAAAATGTGAGTAGAATAACATACCTAACTGTATTTCATCTTCTCTCTTCCTAAGGGCCTCTGACATGGTTTATTTGACGACCGCCATTTGACGGCCGGGACCACCAGCTTATACGTGCCTTCCGAAGCACGGAATCTTCTTTTTATCAGACAATCAGGTGATTCAAGCCTGCAATGTCCTAGCCGAACTGGAAACAACTTTACAAAGTATGCTTCCCGTGGGAATCAAACCAGCGGGTCACAAGGCCTACGCCTTAACCACTCAACCACGGAGGCAGTTACTTAATTAATAATTGTACGCTATTATTGTAATTAATATATAAAACGAAGTTTGTTAACTTAGCTGTTTACTATTGCATATCTATTTAGTTACATCCAGTCCAGTAATAGTAGGCGCCAGATAAAGTTTCAATAAAGTACCTTAATAATATCCCTTAGCAGACCCGAGCAATACATTATGAACCGTTTTTCATTTCATTACTAAAGAACGTAAAGGATCACGAATAATCACGATAAAGTTGATTCATTACAGCTTTATACCTACCTAATAGTTGATTTATTTGATCAGTTTTAAGATGTAGTAAGCAATAAGTTAATTATTTATTGCTGCCACAATTTTAATAAACAGACACAGCAGTAGTAGTATTTCTAAAGAGACACAGTGTCCTTTTAGTGGGTGATATGTCTGATCGTTTTGCATAATCATGATGTTAGTTGCAAACAGAGTTAGCAAACAGTCGCGTGATTTTATTTATCAAAATATCCTAAAACTACCAACAACTCACAATCAGCCTGTAGTCGTCACCACTTACCACTAGTTTCATAATATTATATTCATACTTGCCAGTGACAGCATGTACGGTGGACACGCTCCGCGACTCTGTGCGGGCTGGGCACGCATACCAGAACAAGACGATCAGGTACAGCTGCCCGGGTGGCAAGCTGGTCACCATCTCGTGCCGCGGCCGCAACGTCACCGCCGGTCTCCACGTGGCCACCGATGACATCGTCACCATCGACTTTGAGCAGTAAGTGACTCAGTTAGCGCCAGGGTTGCAGAATTGTTCTACAGAGTCACCGTGGCCCTGAAACGCAAAGGGCACACACAGAATGATGGGGTTTAGTCAGTAAAATTCAACACTTCCGTTCTCCCAGAGCGGAAGGGAGTGTTCAATCATTTGGTGATTTCCCATCCAAAAAAAAGAGTAACGTTTTCGAGGCTGCACTCCCCTCTTCGCACGCTCGCACTTGACGATGAGCTCGAGCGGCGTCATCTCCACCGGGGGCACCGGGTTTTCACAGTAAAAGTGCACTCGGACTGAGTGAACTCATACAAGTTCGGTTGCATAGGAGTGCACTCTGTGTGTGTGGTTTACACGTCTAGGAGTGCACTCGGATTGCGTGTACACGATACGAGTAGCGTTCGAGTAGACATCCGAGTGTGCTCGGATTGCGTGTACACGATACGAGTAGCGTCCGAGTAGACATCCGAGTGTGCTCGGATTGCGTGTACACGATACGAGTAGCGTCCGAGTAGACATCCGAGTGTGCTCGGATTGCGTGTACACGATACGAGTAGCGTCCGAGTTGATATCCGATCCTCGGCCTCGTATAACCGTATTTACGGCAATAAACGTTTTTGACCGACTTCTAAAAAAGGAGGAAGTTCTCAATTCGGATGTTTTTTACAGTAAGAACTGGGAAAACCCTGCTTGTACCTACATATGTACTTACTTATACTATAAAGCTGAAGAGTTTGTTTAGTTGTGTTGTGATCTGTTGTGTAGTGTTGTGTTGTTCTGTTCTGTACTGTTCTTTAAGACTCAATTTACATTCCTACGGAACGGAAACGTCAATCTGAAACTTAACATAGCAAATTCACCCTTATCTCCACAACGTAATTCACAATTTCTTCTGGGATATTTCTTCATGGTTAAGTTTCAGATTGACACTTCCGTTCCGCGGGAATGTAAATTGAGCCCAAAAAGGAACGGTGTGCACCGGAGTTTGCGTAAACACTTATGCACTGTAATTATCGTGCGTATTTGGCTAATCTCCGTCGAGATTGGCCACCTGGACCGTGACCGAAAATCGTTCGAGGGGTTATTATTCTGCCCCTGGGCTAGACTAGTTATTAGATTTTCAGGTGATTGACTTTAAATACTGTAAGGCCTCGTCCCAATATACGCGTTCGGAGGCTGGGGAGCATCCTCTGTCGGAACTATTACGCATTCGTATTACGCGTCGATGGCGAATTTTCGCGGTGATGAGTTGCTATTACGACAATTCCTTAAAGATTTACAAATGAACGCTCGCGCTGCGCTGGGATCAAAGACCCTATGTGTGCGAGAGAGTAAATGTGCACTATTAAAACTAAGGCCGCTATTTCGGAACGGCGCGCGTGCAGTGGGGCGTTGTTTTGAGCGTGCACCAAAGAGTATAATAATACATTGGGAGGCGTGCATGCTCGACTACTGAACGTTTTAGCGTGTAGTTAAGCAGCGTGATTAGTGTTCGCCGTTTTTATGAGCGTGTAGGTACAAGTGACATTTTGTTCAGTGTGTAAAGATTTTCCAGTAAAAGAAGTGGGTGTGTTCATAAAGGCTAATTATTTTTGAGGCGAATAACAACTTATTAGGCGACTAACTAATTGGTTACAAAAAATAATGACTTGGCGGCTAATATTAACAGTGGGATGTCATACGTATATGTTTTAATTGGTGTAAGAGCGAGCGAAGCGAGCTCGGGGCACCCCGACTTCGTGGTTATTTTTTTTAAACCACCCGAAAATATTTTTTTATTTATACTAGAATCACTGCCAATTTAAATTTAAACAGAGCTCACAACTCTATATAAAGCTGCTACTTTATACTTAAAATGCTACTTCACTGTAGCTGCCAACCTATTATTTTTGCTACCCATCTTATTTATTTTTAAAACCCTATAACAGGTTAGTTTGTCGCCGCGTTAAATACATGCCGTTCATAAATAAAATATGGAATGCCTATGTTACACAAATTAAAAATGATTATGATTATTATTATGAAGATATTTTATTGACGTTAAGATGTGAATTATTTAATGAAATAAATACTAATAGTAAAACAGTAATTGAACAGAGATTCTATAGGAGAATTTGCTACTTACATTATAATTATGAAATATAACAATACATACTGCACTACATTATAATATTTGACACTTGCCCTTGAATGGCGGCCTCCGATTGGTCAACGCACTTGGACGCCCCGCGAGCACGCACGCTCTCGCGAAAACTAGTTGCGTGCACGTCGAACGCTTCGCTGCATGCGATGACGCGACAATACATGCTGGGACGCTCCGCTGCACGCGCCGCGCCGTTCTGAATTAGCGGCTTTAGCGGTCTTCTAGTCATAATTCATTTATTTTTACAGCTTTGAAGATGCAAATGCCTGTGTGTACATGGGAGTCTTCAAAATCGGTCAAAATGTACTTAACAAGACGTTGGCTGTGCTTGAAAGTAAGTCCTAACTATAAAGTTATAAATACGGAAGTGCATTTGTTTGGTAACTCTCCACGTCTTATCGACTGAACAGATTTGGATGGATCTTGGCACACGGCTAGACCATGTCCAGGACGAAGGATACTTTACAGCCCGGGAATAATATGTTTAAAGATAATTTTCGACTTCCACGCGAGTGAACCCGCTGGCAAAAGCTAATAAGTCGCAGTAACAGTAAATATTCCCGCGACAATCCGTCAAGTTTTAGTTCCAATTGCGTGCTTATTGAAGCCCGTATCGAATCTCAAACCTTGATGGCATAGCGTACACGTGTAGGTACGTATCCCGTCATAAAAGCAACATTTTAACCTTTTGAGCAAAACAGCTAAGCCGCTGTAAACGTAATCGCTGAAAATGATGACTATTTATGACATTATAAAACACTCGTGTGATGCTATTATCACACTCGGCTACGCCTCGTGTGATAAACCCACCCACACTCGTGTTTTAATAACCCTTTTTATATGGTCGTTGCATAAACTACTATTATTTAATAACAAAAGAATTGTAAATTACAATTTTATTTTTTTTGCAATGGACATTAGGAATTTTATTTCGGAGTATTCAGACTTGTGTTGCAGAATTCGATTAATTCTGACAAATGTTTAGGTTAGGTTAGAACTGTGATCTCCTGCGCACGAGCGGCGGGCGAGTGCCAGAAATTACTAGATTATACATTTAGAAAGAAATATAGAAAAAAAACCTAAAAAAGGCTAACCGAAACTGAACTAGTTAGACGAGATTAATTTTATTATTTAACCCTTAACCAGGCCCAAGAAAACCGCTACAGCTGGGCAAGTGGTTTCTATGGATTTAAATTACTATTTCCGTCTTGTATGACGTGTAGTCGGTGAAAATTGGAAAAATGAATGGAAAGGTAAAGAAAATGATATGGGAAAACATAATCCCTTTGGCTGGCAAGAGATAAAGTTGTAGGCGACATTAATACCACCACAAAAGATCAACGTAGCAGAATCAACAAATGAGACTCGCGGCGCCATCTATCTCGACAGCTGCGAACTGACTGGACAGGGTCCTGAATTGCGATATCAGAGTTTGCCGTGCGATTGGAACATGTGCAGGGCCCGAATGTCAACTCTCGGGCAGTTGCCCACCAGACAAACCAACGTCTGGTCGGAGGATCCTCCCTTTTCAATGGACTTTTGCGGGACTTTACTCTCTCTGTTCCACTACCTCCAAACTGGTGACCCTCGACATTGAACGTCAGTGCAGAATTCGTGCAGCTACTCCATCATGACGTCATCATCACTTCTCCTCATCGTGACCTCAAGCTCTCGAGCAGCGAGTCCTACAGCCAGCCATACCCTCGGCTTCTACGGGTATCCTGACCACCAGCATGCAGCGGACTCGCATTCCTGGTCAGTATCCTCAGCCTCTATCATCAACGTCATCAGCGACCTTGGCAAGCACACTGCACTTTCGGCCAGTCACATGAAGAGCCTTAAAGAACCTCTCCTGGTCGACGCCAGCAGTCACGTCAGCACGTCGCACAGCTCCGACCCACCTTGGCAAGCACACTGCACCTTCGGCCAGTCACATGAAGAGCCTTGAAGAACCTCTCCTGGTCGACGCCAGCAGTCACGCCAACAGCAGCATCGGGGCACCGCAGACAGTTCCGACTCACCGTGAACTCTGCGACGCAGACAGTTCCGACTCACCGAGAACTCTGCGACTTCCGGTTCCGACTCACTGGAACCAACCTGGGAAAATATAATCCTATGCCTGGCAAGATAATGAAGAATATTACTGCGACCACATAATATTTGAACCTAAAATATTCTTTTTTTTTTAATAAATAATGTATTACTATGACTGAAAACATTTTAAGTAAAAGTTCTCAATTTCGTGGTATTTTACATGTCCCTGTAATAATATAGAGCATTATCAGGCTGGGGGCATATCTCCCACAATCACCACCGCTAGACAGGCAATGGACACAGTTTTCCCACATACTTTCAGAGGTTGTTATAAAAAAAATATCCAGTTATCTGCACAGAAATATGAGAATACCACAACAAAAACTCATAATCAACAACATATAAAAAAATAGCGCGACCCCCTTATAATACATCAATGGCGCGACATAAGTTTCGTGATTTCGACATTATTTACAAAAATGTCTAAGCTGGGTCAAAAATGCACACACGCGACGACTTCACGAATTCAAATGGTTGTCACTGTGACATTTACGTTCCGTTACAACACCGTTCACTTTCGTTTCATAGATAATATATTTTTCAACACATTAGCTCAAAAAATGCATTTACGAAGCCTGTATGCATTGTTCGAAAGTTAAAAATTACGCACCACACAATGGAGCGTGCGGCAAAGTAGGTACTCTCACCTAAGTACATATTTTACCGCAAACTCCGTAGTATAGCGCCGTGCGTATTCTTTACGGTTTTTTTTTTAATTTCCATAAAAAATAATAAGAATTCCACCAAGGAGTTTCACATCACGAGAATTAATTAAGCTGAATGATCGAACCTCCTTGGAAGCGCTTTTGCTGTATACGTTTGTCTCATTTTAATATTATAGAGAAAATGAGAGAAGATAAATAAAAAATAAAGTATGTGGTTCTAATTTTCACCACGCGCATGTGGCGCCCTTTACAAATTCGCGCCATTTTCATATTAGAAACGTCAAAGATTGTTGCGACTTTCCGACTGATTTCTAGAGACAAAAAGTTTGTTTCATTACTTATTGTAATGTTTTCTCGCAAATGTGTCGAAAAACGTTGTATGACACACGTGCGGATTTGGTTTTTACAAACTCGTGACTATGGTAAGCCCTCGACTTCGTCTCGTGCTTACATTCGTCTACTCGTTTGTAAAAACCAACTTACCGCACTAATATCATAAATAACTATTATCTACACTCACAACGTAATGTTCCAAATATGAGTTCTAAAACGAATGCATAAACACATACTTTTTTTTCGTGGACAGGTAAAATTAAAAAAACATACCATTACAGTTCAACAGTTTCCTTCGATTTTTAAACAACTGCATCATAAAATAACTTTTATAGCGGATGTAACTAAACGTCTCCCTGGTCGCATAGGTCGAGGTAAAGCACCTGAGCGGTACTCGCCGTAGTTGGTATCCGAACGCACTTTCGCTCATGCGCTTCGCGCCGACCAATAATAGCCGAGCCGGCGCGAATACTAGCCACTGATTGGCCGTTGGTTAGGTTGGCACCATTTTATAAGTTTTGGTTGAACTATTATGATAAATATGGCAGCATTGGGGATTCTGCTCTGTGTGTGATAGTCACGTGTAATGTGATATTTTTTACATAAATTAAAGTTTATGCCAATAACAAAGCCCTCCTTTTAATAACTGACTCACCCCGACTACATCTTGGCACCCAACGTGTGTTTCAGTGGTTTTTGTTATGTGGATCAAACTTTTTCGTTAGTTGCAAAAGTTCGTCAAGTGAAAACTAGGTACCGGTGTTTGAAAAATGCCGCGGACTCGCCAGTCGCTTGCCGGCGACAGGGAATCTAATTCAGAAGAATCCGAACAATCAAACAATATAACTATGACACAAGACGTCCTTGCGACCTTGTTAACCTCGATACACCAGTCGCAAGCAGAATTTTGCAATCAAGTCCTTCACGAATTCCGTTCGTCGACGCCGCAAACATCGGTCGATGTAGGTACATCTGCCGCCGCCGAGGCCCGTGTGAAGTCAACAGCAAACTTTTCGAAATGTTCATCCAAGTTCAGCGGTAATCCTGAGGAATCCGTGGAAAACTTCATCGATGCCATCGAAGTTTACAAGTTATGCCTAAACATAAGCGACGAAAACGCTCTCCTAGGTATGTCGATGCTGCTCACTTCTTCAGCAGGAACATGGTGGCAGGGCGTCAAGGGCACTACGAAGACATGGCATGAAGCTATAACTAGACTCCGAAGTGCGTATGGGGAACGTCGCCCGCCTTTTCGAATATACCTAGAGTTGTTCTCCCTAGTACAAGGCAAAGAAAATACGGATTTATTCATAGCTAAAGTCCGAGCCTTACTTGCAAAACTACCACAAGAAGACTTATGCGAACGTGTCGAATTGGATATGACCTTCGGATTGCTGGATCGCCGCATCCGCAAGCGTATCGATAGAGCTGCAGTTTCAACATTCGACGAGTTGCTGAAAAAGGCGCGAGCTATAGAAGACTCGCTAAATGAGTCACAACATGGCCGCCAATCGCAAAAGTCTTCGTCTGATCGCGAAGAAGGATCACGCGCCGCTGCCGTCGAGCCTGCGCGTACACCCTCTTCGAGTTCTGCTTCCTGCTCTTCCACCGCCGCCGCCGCCGGTAGTCGCACGGGTGAATCAACTACAAAAAAAGCTGGGAATGTGAAGTCGTTCTGTGTTTACTGCAAACGTAGCGGTCACACAAAAGATATGTGCGAAAAATTAGTGAACAGTAACAAATATAATTCAAACAGTGCGGACACAAAAGACATTAAATGTTACGGTTGTGGGGCCGCGAATGTCATTAAGTCGAAGTGTTCAAAGTGTAACGCTAACGTTAAAAATAAAGAACATTCATCTTTCTATTCGTTATCTTCGACTCGTGAATCTCGTGTGCCGACCGGTCGCATGGAGTCGCATGGCGACAAACGCTGCGTGATCAACGCGCCGCCACCGCAAGTGCCTACCCCGCCGCCGCGAGGTAGCGTGATGTTCGCCGGTGCGGGCGCGCCCGCGCCCCCTAGCGTCGACCAGTGCAAGTCTTATCACGAAGTTCGAGGTAACCCTGCTCACATCGCAGCAGGGGATTCTGTTATTAATTGTAGTTGTGTTACTTGTGTTCCTAATACTAATTTTGTCACTGTAGGTACTAACTATTCCGATAATAGTGTACCTAAATGTTTAAATGTTAAAGATTCTTGTAAAAATTGTGTTTTACCGAGTAGTACTTTTAAAAGTAATAATTTTAGGTCACAAGAGATTTCTAATAACGTTAATCATTTATCTGTGTCTATAAATGATAATGTCGATAATAATTGCGTTAGTGTTAATAACCGTTATTCTTCGGTTAATGAGAAACCTGTCGTATGTTTTTGTAGTAATTTACAAGTGTGTGTTTGTACTACTTGCGATCAGGGGGAGTACGCGTCACCGTTACAGTATAATGATAGTACGTCGCGGTCTGTAATGTTTAATGGTTGTCAATCTTTTTCTGGTAATTCCGACGGATCAAAATCTAGCACTCGCGATTTTATGCCTATCTCCAGTGATTATAAGCCATTCTGTAACATTACCAGTGACTCTAAACATTTTTCTGATATTGCAAGTACTTGTCAACATTTTTTCGAGAGCACAGGAGTTTCTCAATGTATTTCTAAAAACATACTCGATTTTAAAAACACTAACGGTTGTCAACATTTGTGCGGAATTACCAGTGGTTTGCAACCTTTTTTCGGTTATCGTAATAATGTTCGATCGTATCTTCGACCCGTGCTAAAGATTAGTATTTTAGGTGAAAATGGTACTGCATTGGCAGATTCGGCAGCTAAAAGCTGCGTTGCTGGCCATTCGCTATACGCTCTCCTAAAGGCCAAAGATCACCCTATGTCCTCTCGTATGGAAAATGTAAAACTAGCAGATGGTGTCAGTAGGTTATTGAATGTACTTACTACCGAGGTAAATGTGACTCTTGAAGGTAGAACCAGGCTTGTAAGTTTTTTAATTTTTCCTGACTCGGACAATGATGAAAGTCTTTTAGGTGTAGATTTTTTAATACAATTTAATATTAGTGTTGATTTCGGTAATGCTAAATGGCACTTTGCTGACAGTGTTGAGCAGTTTCATCTTTCCTTCGAAAAAGCACACCACGTTGAGAGTGTGCCTATTAATAGTATACTTAGGGACGAGGAAGCGTCACGTCTTAGCGACGACAAGCGTAAGGTTCTTGCTCAATTCCTTTCTGAAAATAAGGACGTATTTGAGTTGAAAGGTGAACCGACGACTTTTGCAGAACACGTCATCGACACCGGCGATCACGCTCCTATCGCGGTTCCTCCGTATAGGCTCACTCTTGCAAAAAAAGAGATTATGCAGGCGGAAGTGGAAAAGATGTTGGCTGATGACATCATAGAAGAGTGTGAATCGGCATGGGGCTCTCCAGCATTGTTAGTGCCTAAAAAGAACGGTCAAATTCGTTTCTGTGTAGATTATCGAAAACTTAACGCGGTAACAAAAACCGATGTGTACCCGATGCCGCTTATAGACGAGTTAGTGCAGTCTACAAAGCGCAATTGCATCATGAGTACCTTAGATATGAGAAGTGGATTTTGGAATGTGTCAGTCAGGGAGTGCGACAGAGATAAAACGGCCTTTATGACTCCTTTTGGTACATACCGATTTAAAAGGATGCCGTTTGGACTGAAAAACGCTCCGTCCACCTTTCAACGGCTTATAGACAGACTGCGCTCTGGCGCCTCACTTAAAAATGTCACTCTATTAGCCTACCAAGACGATTTGCTTGTGATATCAGAAGGATTTGATCAGCACGTCGCTGACTTACGTGCAGTTTTTGAGAGGTTGCGCATGTTCAATCTTCGCGCCAATCGCGAAAAGTGTGTTTTTGCTCGCGAAGAAGTGAAATACTTGGGTCATGTCATCACTCAGGATGGGGTTTCGCCTGATCATGACAAAGTTCGCGCTGTGGCGGACATGAACGCACCAAGTTCGCTACGTCACCTCAGAACGTTTCTTCAGACCTGTTCGTGGTTCAGAAAGTTCATTTTAAACTTTTCAGATGTAGCTGAACCCCTTACACGTCTTTTAAAAAAGAATCAGCCTTGGGTATGGGGCCCAGAACAAAATCAGGCGTTTCAGGAGCTTAAAAATCGCTTAACGTCCGCGCCCATACTTGCCCAAGCTGATTATAGTAAACCGTTTATCTTGCGTACTGACGCAAGTAATTACGCTCTCGGTGCAGTATTGTTACAGGGTGAAGGCAAGGACGAACGCCCGATCGAGTATGCGAGCCGCCTTCTGAACCCTGCCGAGCGTAATTACAGCACTACCAAAAGGGAAGCTCTTGCGGTAGTGTGGTCAGTTGAACGATTTAGAGGATATATAGAAGGTCAACAAATTATTGTAGGTAGCGACCATCAACCTCTAAAATGGTTGTTGAGCTTGAAGTCACCGTCAGGTAGATTAGTTCGGTGGGCACTGAAGTTACAGGAGTTTAATATTCAGTTCGAGTACACTCCAGGCAAGGCCAATGTGGTCGCCGACACACTCAGTCGGCCTACTTGCGAGGAAAACTGTAAAAGTCAGTGTGGTATTTGTTCCGTCGTCGTTGACTTGCCCACTAGAAGTCCTGCTGATCTCCGACTTGCTCAGTTAGATGACCCTGAAATAAAAAAAATAATAAGTGGTCTTGAAAGTAATGATGCAGTAGAAGAAAAACGCTGGAATGAACGAGGATACTTCATGCAGCAAGGAGTCCTTTATAGGTACAACCCCGATGTCGACGTTGAGGAACCACAGCTTGTACTTCCTGTGAGTTTACGGCTTGACGTCTTGAGGGAATGCCATGACACTCCCATTGCTGGGCATCAAGGTATTGATCGGACCTTGCATAAGCTGTCACAGCGATTTTTCTTCCCTGGCATGAGACGATTTGTCGCCGATTTTATTAAGTCTTGCGCGACGTGCCAACGGTACAAGTCATCAAACGTGAAGCCTTCAGGTCTTCTACAGAACCCGGTCTTAAATCAAAGGGGAGAAGTCTTGGCAATCGACTTGTTTGGCCCGCTCCCTCCTGGAGAGAAGGGGGAGAAGTACGTTTTGCTAGTAGAAGATACAGCTACTCGATGGGTCGAGCTCTTTGCTCTCGTAGACGCCACCTCAGTAGTCTGTGCTCGTACATTGATAGAGGAGTACTTCCTAAGATATGGCTTACCTCGCCGCATTATATCAGACAATGGCGTACAATTTGTGTCCTCTGTCATGCAACAGTGTACATATATATTAGGAATTAAACAGGACTTGTTACCTTTATATCACCCCGAGGCAAACCCGGCCGAGCGGAAAAATAGAGATCTTAAGGTGCAGCTAGCCCAGTTGGTGGACACACAGCATTCGTCGTGGCCTAACCACTTACCTTCTGTTCGCTTCGCAATGAACTCGGCATTATGCCAAACAACCGGTGTTTCTCCGGCTTTTCTCACCTTAGCAAGAGAGCTCCGTTCACCCGTCGACGCTCATTTTGATATCAGGGCCGTCCTGGAAAAAGATAATTTTGTTCCCCAAATCACGCCCTACCTAAAGAAGTTCTTAGATTCATTAGTTTCTATTAGGGATAAAGTAGAGAAGGAACAGGACAGACGTAAAGATTACGCAGATAAGGGTCGTAAACTTGAGGAATTTTATGTTGGTGATCAAGTTTTGGTAAAGTCGCACGTATTGAGTAACGCTGCTAAAGGATTGTCAGCTAAGTTTGTACCAAAGAGGGACGGTCCCTATACGGTCGTTAAAAAAGTTAGTCCTACTACTTATCTTGTGTCGCATGCTAGTGATCCCAACGCGATCCTAGGCAGGTTCCACGCGTCCCAACTTACGCCTTTTGTTAATAGAGACGATGCGCCTCTTTGTCCAGTTATGCCAAAGCGTAACCGAGGTCGCCCTCGTCATATTCAGCCTGTTTCTGTCGTCAATGAGCGGGTTCCTGAGCGAGGACGCCTTCACGAACCCGAGGGGGAGTGTATAGCGGATGTAACTAAACGTCTCCCTGGTCGCATAGGTCGAGGTAAAGCACCTGAGCGGTACTCGCCGTAGTTGGTATCCGAACGCACTTTCGCTCATGCGCTTCGCGCCGACCAATAATAGCCGAGCCGGCGCGAATACTAGCCACTGATTGGCCGTTGGTTAGGTTGGCACCATTTTATAAGTTTTGGTTGAACTATTATGATAAATATGGCAGCATTGGGGATTCTGCTCTGTGTGTGATAGTCACGTGTAATGTGATATTTTTTACATTAAATTAAAGTTTATGCCAATAACAAAGCCCTCCTTTTAATAACTGACTCACCCCGACTACACTTTTTAATTTTTATAGCACACTTCTTCTTTTTAATTTTTGGCGCGGGCTCATTGACTGAAGTCAATGTGCCAGCTTTTATCTTTGTCTATGTTTGAGGGCGCTGCGCAGTCATTCGAATACGCAATGAGAATATCCGCCATATTGGAATTAACTATTTTTCCACTTATTTTATTTCAACTGTATGAGTGAAGATAAAATAGTGTATGCAACGGCATATAATTAGGTATTAAAACACTCGTGTGATAAAACCACACTCGTATTTTAATAACCCTTTTTATATGGTCGTTGCATAAACTACTATGGGATGACATTCAATTAGGCTGTGGGTTTCGTAAAACCGGAACCTGGTAAAAATTAAGCATTAACGATGTGAGAACGTGATGACCTAAGCCTGGTTAAGGGTTAAAAGAAATGCCAATTATTTTAAATCTTTTATTATTACACACTTTACCGGCTGCGCATTCGGTATTGTATAGAATACCTAGGCAAAGTATGAAATAAATAATATTTCAGTCAGTGAATCAGTCAGTCAACCAGTCAGTTTCTTCTTTTTTAAAATACGATCTTAATTGATTGGTCCTCTACCATGTCTGATGTCGGCTACCACGCGCTCGAAGTCGCTAGCAAAAGCTAGTTCAAACATAATATTAGGTCATTACATACGAAATTGGCGTTTTGTAAGGGAGGAACATAAAGTCGTTTTTTTTTTATCTACACTGATATTATAAAGAGGAAAGATTTGTTTGTTTGTTTGAAATGAATAGGCTCCGAAACTACTGGACTGATTTGAAAAATTCTTTCACCATTAGAATCCTACACTATCGGTGATGGACATAGGCTATAGAATATTTTAAGAAATGTTAGGGATCCGTATGAAAACTTCGATAATGTAACCCAAGGTGTGAGTAAAAAATCCTTAAATCGAGTACGCTGCGGAATCTATTGACAATAGAGCGAAGTGATGTACTACAGTTTTATAGAGGTCATCAATATCTACAAAAAAGTCCGCGATACCATATGTCTATTATGTCTATTCTGGATAAGTCACCATGACCGCTTTTGTTCATATTATTCAAGCAAATCCCATGGTGAAATAAAAAATGGTGATTTTAGTATCATGATATTAATCCTTATCCATTTAAATGGTTTGATAATTAAGGTTGATTATGTCCGTGTAAATTACACTTTAAATTATTCAAATCGGACCTTTCGTTCAAAAGTTACGACGGTAATAAACATGCTCGGAGTAAGAAAAATGTCGCGGCTTGAGCGAACTGGGGAGAATCGTATCAATGCTTGGCCCGATGAAGTTGAATCACCACGGCATTTAAATGTTTTCGATAAAACATTAAGAATAACAAATGTTTGGATTTTTCGAAAATAAACTACATACATAATAGTGAAGCAGGGGTGATTAAGATTTTAGGGGAGGACATAATTGCTTACTTCAATTTACGTCGGAATGCTATGAACAAACTAAAAGCGGTATAATTGAAACAGATGTACCTAACAATTTTTGCATTATCAAACCCTGACGGGTTGAACAGGGTGAACGGTTGCGCTGAACCTGGGCTCGAGACAAGTGAGATTCTGTCAACAGTGGCGTGGTGTACGCGATTGTCAATACGTCAAAAATGTATACGATTGACAGATGCTATCGAAATGTCACGTGACCAAATTAGTACTTAAGTACTTAATGACAATCGCTGTGCTTAATTTTCCAAAACTAACCTTTTATAGGGGGCGTTGAAGTTAGTGGAGTACCTACTAAATCCGCGTGGACGAAGTCGCGAGCGAAGTGCTAGGATTATATACTGATAGAAGATAGATAGAGATATATAGATAGAATATTGAAGATAAGCTTACGCCATTTATTTCCTGTACGTTTCGTTGTTTCACATAAATTAATATAAAATTACTTTTTATTTCAGATAGCTGTAAGTTTTTTTCTTTCATTGCATGTAGTTATGCAGTTTACGACTAAGTTTGATTTGCACATCCATTCATTGCGTGGCTTGGTAATATACAGGGTTATTTGTAAAACACCAACAACCTTTCAGTGGGTGAAAGTACTCATGATTATAAACAACTTTTGTTATGAGACCAACCCTGAAATATCGAAAAAAAAATCTACTGTTTCATACATTTTCATCGGGTGAAAATTGCATTTTGTATGAAACAGCCGATTTATTTTTTGATATTTCAAAGTTGGTCCCATAGTAAAAGTAGTTTATAATGATGAGTACTTTTACCCACTGAACGGTTGTTGGTGTTTTACAAATAACCCTGTATATTAAAATAAATCGAACCGATTCATTCATTCGATTACCGATATTGCTATGTCAATTGTCACATGAGATGAGTTTAGAATGAACTTGTATTTTTTTTTTAAAGTACGACAGCTTTTTTGACTATCAATAACTTTAGAATAATGTCGTCAAATAATTCCTTGACATCGCTGTAGACTTTCCAGGAAGGAGGAAGGATTCGTCGTTTTCTTATAGGTAAACTTTCGTTTGCTTAAATGACTGGCAGCTTTGAACAATTAATCGATTTTTAAACATTTCAGCGCCAAGTAAGTTCCATAATTAAAGTTTTATTGTTTTGAATGTTTTTTTCATACAGTGTTGTAGCATAAGGTTGTAGTGATACCTACCTAGAGAATGTCGTGTCGCTAGTCCACTTGTGTAGGTATCACTACACTTGTGTAGGTATCACAACACTTGTGTAGGCATCACTATTGTGTTGGTATCACTACATTTGTGTAGGTAGGTATCACTAAACTTGCGTAGGTAGGTATCACTACACTTCCGTAGGTATCATTACACTTGTGTAGGCATCACTACACTTGTGTAGGTATGGCTACTAACTCTTGCTGTGGGGGCTGCCCGGCTGATGGGTACTGTGCAGTAGGATTGGTAGTTTCGTAGTGGCAGGGACGTGATGGCACTTCGCACATACAACGTACCACCGAAGTGCGACTTTCGGGAGCGTGCAGGACAGAAGTGTCAAATTCAAGTTTCTTTTACGTAAAAGTTTCCAATTTGCATCGCTAGATGGCACAGTAGGTATATGTAAACGCCCTCAAGGGAGCTTGCTGGAAATATAGGTGGCAGCACAGAACTTTCAATAACAAATATTCTTAACGTTAAAGTTTTCAATTTGCACCACTAGATGGCGTTGACTTTGCGTTACCTAATAATAATTAATCTTTATTTCGGACGTAGCTGTGACATTTTAAAAAATAAACACAAAATAAAAGTATACTATTAGTAGCTTATTAGTTGCACGTTACCCACCACCCAATAACAGTAGGTATAGTGTTGGGGTTAGTAGGTAGTATGCCACTGTTTCGGTGAATATCAGTTCTAGCTGATATTCGTACCTTGTGGAGGTCGGGGAGGGCTAACCGCAGAAATATACATCAACAACATTCTGCTAGGCCGTGTGCTCCCCCACGCCGGGTTTATTGGCAAAGATTTCCTGCTAATGTACGATAATAGCCGCTGCCTCACCACTGCAGTTACTAGAAAGTACCTGGAGGAAGTCCGGATTCCCACACTAGACTGGCCAGCCTTCAGTCCTGACTTAAATCCGATTGAACATATTATTATGTGAAGAGCTGAAAAAGTAGGAAGATATAATAACAGCTGATTTTTTTTTCGCGATTTCGGCGTTGTTGTTATAGGTTAGGCTCTTCATAATAATGATATGAGTACAACGACCCCTTTTCTAGGGATGGGAAATCATCAAATGACTCCTGCCGCTCTGGGTGGAGCAGGAGGGAGTGTCAGACTCTTACTGACTAAAACCCATCCGTGCTCCTCGTAGTGCCTTAATTTTGCTTTCCGGGCCGCGGTAACTATTTCGAACAAAATCCGCAACCCTGGCAGGCTCTGGCCCTAACGGGCCCCTATTCTTATGCTGACATCTCTTTGAGGCTTGCCCCACCGTGTCCTCCGGGCGATCCTCACAGTGAAAACACCCGGACGTTTCCTCCCGCCGAATCCGAAACAGGTTGGAACTAGCTTTAGACATAGACCTTGACAATTTCAAAAGTGTCTGTAGGTAACTGGTATATTTGACATAAAGGATTTTGTTTTTGTAAGTCTTCCATAAATTAATTAACCTCTAAATAAACTATCGCCAATGCTTGTGTGTTCTGGCAGTGGTGAACGTGAGTGTGAGTGCCGCAGTACTCCCGCCGCCCTCGGGCCAGCTCCAGCATACGGTGGAGTATAGCTGCAACCTTCCCAAGTGCGATCCCGAGCAGGTAACTGTTGAAGCGTTATGCCATCGTTTTTATACCTACAACTAGCCTAAGGCTTCGTCCTAATAGGGAACGTGCGAAAACTATAGATGACAGCACAAAAGTGTTAATGTCAAGTATAAATTTCGGATTTGCAACGCTAGATGGCAAAGTCTACTTCGTGCACGTTCCCTAAACAATCGTGCGGATACGCGACTGTCCCGTTCATTTTTACAGCAAACCGGCAGGCTAAGCCTAGCCACACGTTTGACAATAGCTGATGGGAAGCCAAGATGCGGTCGACAAGAAGCAAGTGATTGTGAAAGGATTTTTATGTAATTTTATGAATCACGCACGTAGGGTGTCGATCGCAACATCGCGCCGATAGAAGGCGCTAAGGCGGCTTCTATCGGCGCGATCGTCATGTGAGCGTGACGATAACGTTTTCGTGCGTTGACCATTTTACATTGAATCGGATCCATACATATCCATACATACATTAATGGTAATAAGTACGAAAGTAACTCTGTCTGTACTTATGTTAAACCAATCAATAAACTTACTTTGGTATAGAAATAGACTTGACCTAGGAGCGGGACAGGCACGTGAACGTTCCCTCGCGACAACTTACGTCTATCACGCAGGCAAAACCGCTGGCCGAAGCTAAATTTTAATAAAAGTATTATATTTCTAGATTTACATCAACGACAAAACTCTGAAAAGCGCTGTCAAGAATCCCGTATACTCCTACAAGGTACGTAGCGGTAGCGCTGAGCGGCTCGACACAGGACATAGAGAGCGTGCAGAAATAGGTGGCAGCACACAACAGTCAATTCGAGTATTCATTAGGTAGAAGTCCCCTTGCACATTCCCTATTCATATGAAGTCATTTAAATATATTATATTACCTACGTATACCTATTTATTTATTTTTTTACCTAGTTACATTATTAGTCATAAATTATTAACAATAAACTAGCTGTCCCCCGCGCTCTGGCTCCCCCACTCCCGTCAAATTTTTTTTTTTTTTTTTTTTTTTATAATAATAATAATAATATTTATTTACTCAAAAACAGTAGGTAGGTACAGTACATTCTTACAAATATTAGGCTTACAGTTTAAATAAATAAGAGAATGAGCATCCGCAGCTGAACTAGGCGTGAGCCTGTATCTCAGCTAAACAGCGCCGTTTTCCCTCAGAAACAATATACTAGGTAACCTAAATTAGCAAGAAGCAAAAGTTTAGGACCATTACTAATCAAATAGAATTAAGAAATTAAGGTAAGCTTAACTTAAATTACTAACAATTTTTTGTGTGTGTGTGAGGATTTGTGTGTGAGAATGAGAGGGTGAGTGTGTGTGTACTGTGTGGGGGTGTCTGTGTCTGTGTGTGTAAGTGTAAGTGTATACATATGTCTACATGATAAATGGACAGGAGTAGAGTAATATACATTTATATATTATAGATTTACAAACAAAAATATTAACTGATTATTTGAATAAATTTTTCAGTGTCTTCGTATGATAGTTTCATTAAAAATTCATATGCCTTCTTTTTACAATGGAATTTGTTAAGGGAAAAGATATTTATGGATTTGTTAATTTTATTATACACATGTGGTCCTAGAAAGACGAAGAATCTCTTTATGAAAGAGGTTTTAGGTTTATGTATGCGGACCACAACGTCATGTTTTCTGCGTTTCTTTGTGAGATCAGTATCATATATAAGTTCACCATGTTGTTTTAGTACAATGTTGAGTAAGAACAATTGTCTCACTGTAAGGACTTCGCATGAGTTGTACAAAATGTTTGTGGGAAAGCGAATTGGACGGAAAGTGTAAACTTTTAGAATTGCACGCTGAGCTATCTCAAGGCCTTTTAGAGTAGTTTTAGTAGCTCCTCCCCATACAATTATGCCGTAATTAATAATGGATTGACAAAGAGAGAAATAAACTTGTTTTAATAATTTGAGATCAGCAACCTGTCGCAAAGTTTTAAAGATATAAATTAGTTTTCTTACTCGTCCCGACAAAGCTTTAATATGTGCCTTATAGGATAAATTATGGTCTATAATTAATCCTAAATATTTCACATTGTTGACACGTTCTAGAGGTACACAATTACAGTTATCTATTCCAGGACAGTTGTGAGGAATAAGGCAATGTTTTGTAGTAAGCAGGTTAGGTGAATTTCGTATGCTGAAAGTCAAGTATTTAGTTTTATCACTGTTCAGTGTAAGTAAATTATCTTGTAGCCATTCCTTTACGAGATCAAGTCCACTTTGTGCAACGTTAAATACCTCATCCCAATTGTCGGCGTTGAATATAAGAGCAGTGTCATCTGCGTAAGAGATTATTTCGCCTTGGGGTATAGATAGGTTCGTGAGGTCGTTTATATAAACGAGAAAGAGGGTAGGTCCCAAAATGCTGCCCTGGGGAACTCCGTATGTAATAGGAAGATAAGATCTAGTGCAATTTCCTATTTTTACACACTGGTATCTTTCCGACAGATAGCTCTCAAACAGTTTAAGTTGATTGCCTCTTATACCGAAATTCTCGAGTTTTCGCAAAACGATGGGGACCGAGATCGTGTCAAATGCTTTGGCCAGATCCAAAAAGATGGCAAGGCATTTCTTTCCAGAATCTAAATTTGTAGCTATACAATTGTTTAATTTAAAGATGGCATCATCTGTGCTTCTATGCCTCCGAAAGCCAAACTGTGTACAAGAGAGTAGGCCCTCGCCCTCCAAGTAGCTAACAAGTCTCCTGTTTAGTAGTTTTTCAAAAACCTTTGACAAGGAGGGTAGGATCGATATCGGCCTGTAGTTATTAACACGATCACGGTCACCTCCCTTATGAATAGGGTGAACCTCAGACAGTTTGAGATTTTTCGGGAATACACCATATTCTAAGCACCTGTTGAAAATAAACGTGAGAGGAGGAACTAAAAGCTCGATATTACTTTTTATTAGGTTCGATGAGATATTGTCACAACCTGTGGCGCAGTTTGATTTTAATGTAAGGATTGTACGGGTCACTTCTTCTTCCGTCGTTTCTTCACATCCAAATGATCGCGAATGGGAGTCGCATGAAAACATTGAGGACCGATTATTAGATGCTGACGGAGAAGGGTTAAGAGGATACTTTTCTGCCAACGATTGACCTACTTTTACAAAGTGCTCATTAATAATATCAAGTGCGGCGTTATTGGAGTCACTCAGTTTTAACAATTCCTCTGGATAGTCAGTGTTTTTGACACAACTCGTAATTGATTTTATAGTCTTCCAGAGTTTTTTGGGATTATTCTTTGCAGTATCTAATTGAGTTTTCTCATATGCTCTTTTTACTTTCTTTAAGACTTTGGTACAGAAATTGCGGTATCTAATATACGTTGTTTTTAAAATGATATTATCCGGAGCCGTCCTATGTTTTTTGTGAAGAAAGTCCCTGTTTTTCATACATCTGAGAAGGCCAGGCGTAATCCATGGTTTGAGTATTTTTTTGCGCTTCGACACAGTGAAAGTTTTTGTGTTGTTATTTATGGCTGATTGGATATTAGTGATAAGGTAATTTGTGGAAAAATTGGGGTCTTTTGATTCGTATATGGGGGTCATGTCTATGTTGTTAATGTCTTTGTTCAAGTTTTCTGTGTCTATTCTAGTTATAGTTGATTTAGTCGTTTGCCTAGGGTGTTTAGAGATGCGCTGTGGACTTAATTGGGTCAAGACAGGGAAATGATCTGTTAAGGTTGATTGTGGCACAATAGTCATAGCAGTAAACTGGGTCTTAAGGAACACGTGGTCGAGGCATGAGGAGCTGATTGCACGGGTTATTTCAGTGTGTGCAGGTAAGAGACCATGAGAAGCGGCAATGGTTAAATATCTTTCACCCGATAGATCCAGCCTGGAGGAGTTAATGGGAATATTAATATCTCCAATTAACACTAAGTTTTTGAAGGAATTTAGTTTGGATATTATATTGTCTAGGGAGTATAGAAAGTTGTCAATGTTTCTTATAGAAGGAGACCGGTATATAGATATGATTGCGGTATGTTTGTCGAGTGTTGTAACTAAGCAGTTGCCGTCTGTGAATTCTGGTTCCTCAACATTTACATTCAGCGAGTTACTTATATATAATACCACGCCATCATTTTGTCTGAGGTGGGTTTTAGTGGTATAAGAGCGATAGCCGTCGAGCTGTGGAATGACAGAAGCACCCAAAAGCCAACACTCGGTAAGTACCAGAACATCACATTCTATGTTCAATCTCCTTAACAAAGTTTCAAAGCCAGCTATATTGCAATTGATACTGCGTATGTTTTGTGTTAATATTATAAGACCACTGGATGGTACCTGAGTAATGTGTTGCTGACATTCTTCTAAGTCACATGTGAGGGATTTTGATACAGAGACTTCGTCTATATCATTTGTTATATGATTTAAGTTATCGAATTATTAAAGTTGAGAAAAGTATTTCACCACGTTTAATTAGAAAGTAAAAAGTTTTCAAACGAGTTGATCCCTTATTTGTCAGTCCATTTAAAATAGGTATACGTTTAGGTATATGTAATACAAGTGATATGTGACAAGGATTATCTAAAAAATTATAAGCATCGGGCCTGAGCTTATTTAACTGCCATTTTAGGGTTGATATAAAGTGTAATAACCATGAAATATTTAAATAAAGTGGATGTAGAAGACTTACAAAGATTAATATTACTTTATCAGTGCAAATAATAATATAAATTGTGTACATGTGATATGTATGGTTTGTAAATATATTTATGTCAGAATTGTGTATAGTAAGAAGATGTATATTTGAGTCAGTTGTTAATTCAAAAAAGAACCCAAAGTGTATATTTGTAGAGAGTGAATGTGTAATGTACTGTAGTATGTGATTTGTATGGTAATAACATAATGAAAAGTAGTTATATGAAGGTATTAGTAAATGTCTTTTAATTATAAAGTGAAAGAGTGTGGGATAAATGTTTACATAATGTTCATTTTTTGAGTTATAGTCAGACATATTTAAGTTTAAACAAAGCATTAGTTGAGACGTACTTAAAGTGAGCTGTTTACATTTTCCAATAGAGACAACATAACATAGTCATACTGTTATGGTTTTCTTTAGGTTCTCTAGGTCATTGAGGTCGTTTATTCGAGAATAGGAAGCTCCTTCATGCTGCTTAAGGTACACAATTCCATTTGATGTCCAGCAGAAATTAAAGCCATGACTTGTTTGGAATTGCCTCGCCATATAAAATAGTTTCCGGGTTTTGCTGGTTAATGTCTCAGATACATATAGCGGTTTTAGTTGATATTCCTGGTTAAGATGGGTAGTATTCAGTTTGTTTCCTTTTTGCTTAGTTTTATTAAAGTTTTTAACCGCCTTAAGAACCTTCTCCTTCATTAATACGGTGGTAAAGTCTACCACGACAGGGTTTGAGGGGTCCTGAGACTTGGTTCTATAGATCTCTTTAATTGAGTTAGCATCCATTACCACGTTAAGAGTTTTACCTAATTTTATAACTTCGGTTTGGAGGGATCCTTTCGTCTCGCCGGAATGTTTGGGTAGATTTCGAATTTCTATACCCACACCACGCGTTTTTCTCTCCAAGTTTTCCAGCTTTTCTTCCAACTCTTTTATTTTTGACTTGTCGGCCTTGCTTTCTTTTTCTAAAGACGATATTTTTAATATAAACTCATCATATTTATCAGACATGAAGTCAATACTCGCCTTTAACTCATTAAATCTCTTATCCTGCTCGGCGGAGAAGGAAAAAAACATTTCTTTTATGGTTATTAATAAGTCCGTACCTTCGTCATTATATTTTCTTTTTTTCCTCTCAGTAATGTTAGCTAGAGTGTGAAGATCAGGCTCAGATTCGTAATGCTGTAATGGTGACTTCATTTTGTCTGCGATGACTTCAACTGACTTAACACCCGCTAACTCCGGTGCCGGCGTAACCGCTTTTAACGGCGGGGCGGGGGAGGGGGGAGGAGGCGTACGTCGTACTGACATTATTCAAAAGTTTGTAGTGTAAGGCAAGATACCAGGGCAGCAGAATAGATTAGATGGTGTGGGCAAGCGCTGACAACTTGGCAGGTCAACTCAGCTGGTCGGTTATCGATGAATCTCAACAATCTCTCGTTCCGTCCAGTATAAGGTGATCCCAAGCGCGACAATGCTTGCGATGTTTATGTGTGTAACTACTAACCATGCGCAAGCGTCGGGGTGAATGGGATCTGTCCAAGTTGTAGATCTCTACAGCGGGTGTGTGCGTAGAACTGCGTCACACTGCGTAGTCCTTGATGTAGGTGTGCTTCATTCAGTCCGCCGCGCTGGTGTTGCTGTCGCTTGACTCGAACTGATGGCCGCTTTGTACTTTATGAACTCCTGGTACTTCGACTGAATATTACGATGTTTATTTTGAATTATTTGTTAAATGAATTAAAATAAAATAAAATTTAATACGGAAGCCACGTCTAAACGCTTTTGCGATCCAAGGGGAAGGGTAAATGACTACTTACCCTACCTGCCCACCCTACCTACCCTACCCTACGAAACTCAGGAACAATTTGGGAAAAAGATTTTTCTTTAATATTTCTTTTTAATTTAATTTCCATTATTGTTAATAATATATTCTGCTCTTCGAGGCGGTGACAAATCCAACAAATCAAATACCATGAAAACCGGTCCAGCAGTTCTCGAGCTTTAAGAGTGTTGTAACAAACCCGACTTTATTTTATTTATATTATAGATAGATAGATGAGAAAGTCAGTTTATCTGTTTGTTACGCTTTCATGCCTAAAACCTTATGTTTTAAATATTATTAGACATAAGTCACATAATCGTATGTATCGCAAACCCATAAAGCTATGCTGCAACTTTTCTTGTTGTCTAGATGGTGAAAGGCAAAGACAAAGACGTGTACACCATACACTTCTCAATCGAGCCGTTCAACAAGGAGTACGAGGGCGTGTACCAGCTCGTCGTGGCCAACGGCAAGGAGACGGTCACCAAGAATATCATGGAAATTGGGTGCGTATGAAAAAACGCAAATCATCTGACAGACATATTTAGTCTGAAATAGATATAATTATTATCTTGTTGGTTTTTCGTTCAACTTTGATCTGGGGGAAAAAAGGCGGCACGGCCGTAGCATTCTTTTCTCAAAGCAGTTCAGGCCATTTTCGACCCTATAACTTCGTTGCGAATAAAACTAGAAACCTGAATTTTCAGTACCTAATTCTATTTTCACTTTTAGTATATACGTATTTCCGTATGGTTCTACGCTAGTATTATACTCGTATTAAGGATAGATTTGTTTGTTTGTTTAGGCTCCGAACCTATAAGTGGACCGATTTAAAAAAATCTTTCACCATTACAATCCTACATTATCCCTGTTGAACATAGCGATAGAATATTTTCAAAAAAATTAAGGATCTATATGAAAACTTCGATAATGTAACCCAAGGTGTGAAAAAAATGCACAAAAAACAATTGCTTGCTTCAATGTACGTCGGAATGCTATGAATAATCAACCCTATTAAACTTGAAGAGTTCTCTCTATTTCTCCAGGATCCCATCAACAGATCCTGACTTGACGATCATGGGACCTCCTGGAAAAACAAAAAAAAATCCAAATCGGTCCAGCCATCTTCGAGTAATCGGAGAACATACATAACCCTCCTTGAAGTCGGTTAAAAAGGGGGTAGAGGGGTTGAAGTTTGTGGAGTACCTACAAAATCCACGCGGACGAAGTCGCGGGCGAAGTGTCAGTTTTAGTTATTTAACTGTGTCCCTACATAATAAATGCTTTTTTCATGCATATTAATCCCTATTGTCATGGTCAGCTAGTCAAAAAGATAAAGCTATTTTTGCCACGCTAGCGATAAGAACAGCAAGTATGTTCTGCAGCAAAACACGCTCACCGAACCTATAAGCCGCTGCTGCGCTACGTGTCGCGGGTTCGATTACCGCACGGAACAAATATTTGTATGACCTACAGATAGTTGTCCCGGGTCTGGCTGTTTGTGTATGTGAATTTTTATGTTTGTAAATGCACCCACGATACAGGAGAAATTCCTAGTGTGGGGCAACGTTTTTTAAAAAAAAACCAGTGCGCCAGAGTTGGGAATGGGGCTTGTAACATGACTATCAAATAATGATACCAGGAAATAGTGCCACTACTGCCCACTCTTTAAAAGAATACCAGCACGATGTCCGGTGTGTCATGAAGGTTTTGTTTTGTTGCAGGTCGCTAGTTTAATGCAGAGGTGCTGGTATGCTGCTCCATATCTTTCTTTTAATTTACCCAATAAATAATGACTGTGTGTGAAAAAGATTGTGTTTCATTTAGCAGCGGTAGATGTGTCCCCTGACGACCCTCGACCCTCTGACGACGATTTGACGATAACGGAATCGACGACGAAGAAAGAAAATCTTTTTTAGGGTTCCGTGCCCAAAGGGTTAAAAGAGAACCCTATTACTAAGACTTCGCTATCTGTCCGTCGGTCCGTTCGTCTGTCTGTCCGTCTGTCTGTCTGTCTGTCTATCCGTCTGTCTGTCCGTCTGTCTGTCAGTCTGTCTGTGCGTCTGTCTGTCCGTCTGTCTGTCCGTCTGTCTGTCTGTCCGTCTGTCTGTCATGATTTTATAGTATATGTGTTACATCAAGTTGGACCGCAGAGGACGTTTTGGGAGCAGGGCAACGTGGACAAAAGTTTTCGTTCCTTTTACGTTTCACATTAGTTGTTCATTAATTGTGTTCCTACATCAGAGTCGCGGGTTTTCAGATTTGCCTATGCAGTTATTTGGTACCTTACCTTTACGTACCTCTCTTGAAATTTTGTACCTACACCCGTAAAATGATATTTTAAAAATTAGGTACACCCGCCATCCTGATGTCAGAACCGCGGGTGTACTGCTAAGCAATATATAAGTGCTCTGTATAAGTGGATTTGATGTATTCCGCCTCGAGCGCCCGTTCGAGTCGCACGCATCCCACCTCCACGCAGCTCTCCGCTACGACCGTAGCAGCGGACCCCCGGCGCTACGCCCCCGTAGCCTCGCGCCACCGCCGACCGCTACGCGCACCGCAGCTCGGACTTCGCATCGTCACAGCGTAGGTACGTTAGCTCGCCTACGCGTGCTACGTAGCTCCGCCCACTCCGTAGCAGTGCTACGAGACTTGCTACGCAGTCTCTTAGCGTGCTACGAGGTGACTCGTTTCGGTTGCAAGTGATTTCTTTCGCTTGCTATCGATAGAGATTTGCCCTTCAGGTAAAATCCACTGTTTGTGGTACTTGGTGGATACCTTACGGTGCCAACTAAGCCAAGTGGTGTTGACCCGACACACCTACCAAGCCCCTCCAGGGCTTGGTAAAGTCGGAAGGGTTTAGGAGCGCGGCCTTGGGGGATCTCCTAGTCGCGCCCTAAATTCTAACCCCGTTTCTTTCAGTGTGCACCTGGTGACGGCTGGGTGTGTCTACCCCTACGTCACCAGCTTGGTCGAAAGACCCATAGGGCCCCACTGCACATTAAGATTGGCAGTGGGTATACAAGCTTAGGGCTCACCCCAGGTACTCACCTCCCTGACCGAATCCGGCAGGGAGGGTACTCATTCCCGGGAGCTCCCACCCGGGGAGTTAGGCTTAGTGGCCCTTCAGGCCCAAGACAGTTGTGCTGCCGGAGAGTTTGTTTGAGCTTTCTTCTCCCCGGCTAGAGCACTAGGAAACGCTCAAGGGAAGGGCTCTTTTTGGGGAACTGTCTTTAGGGACAGGAGCTTAGCTCCCCCCCCCCCCCTCTCAGGATGAACGCCTCGAGCGCCATACCTACTCCTTCCCCATCGGTGGCCACCATTATGGTAAACAGAGCCCCGATCCCCGACCACTCTCTCCCCTCTCCCGGCGTAGCAGATGCCCTTATGGCACTGTGCGCCGCCCTAGCTTTGTTCAAAGTACAAAGACGACCCCGATGTTGCGTTGTTCAACGCAATTCTTGAACGTATCCAGGGTGAGATGACCACTGTCCCGTCATCTCCACCTAGTGTGTCAACCCCCCCCCCCTCTATAGTGTTGGCACCTGCAACCCCCCCCCACGATGCTCGGTCGTAGTTCTTCCCCCGCACCCGTTCGGTGCCCCCCTTCCCCCCCCATCCCTGCCCCATCAATGTCTGACATCGCCCAATTCAGCGATGCCTTGGACAGCCAGCTCACTCCCGAGCTGAGCGCCCCCGCCCCCGCCCCCGTCCCCTCCAACACAATGGAGTATGAGTCTGGCTCCGAGTCAGACTCGGATGGACACCACTCCTCGAGCTCCTCGGACAGCTTCATAGTTGTCCAGGGCAAGAGGAAGAAGAGGTCAAATGCTGCCCAGTCAGCACCCAAGGCGAAGAAGCCGACCCAAAAGGCCCCCTCAGGCCAATCTTCCCCTCTCCCCTCCCCAGCCCCCTCTCGCCCCGCTTCACGCGCTGGTACCTCCCAGCAACGAAGCCGCTCCCACAGCCCCATGGCCATTGCCACCCCGGCACCCATCGCCCCCCCTAAGATCAAATCCCCACCCCCATTCTTCGTCCACGAAAAAACCAAGTGGACCGAAATCTCTGCGGCGTGCGATGCACGCCACATAAAATTCACTCGTGCCCAGACTGTCAATCTGGGCATAAAAGTAACAGTCCCCACGGCCACTGATTACAGAGGCCTACATAAACTCCTCCGGGAAAGGAACATTCAGTTCCATTCCTACTCTTTCGAGGAGGAAAAACAAATACGTGTGGTCGTACGTAATGTCCCACACGAAATATCCGTCCAGGATATTCTCAGCGACCTTAAGTCGCAAAAAATTCCGGTGGCTGAGGTCCACCGAATGCACCGTCGTGGGGGTAAACCCTACGACATGATCCTGGTCGTTTGCGACCCAGTTGAGGGGTATCACCCCATTTTCAAACTCAGCCAAGTCTGTAGGCTCTCGGGCATTAAAACCGAGAACCCAAATAGGAGTGGCATAGTTGGGCAGTGTCATCGCTGCCAACTCTACGGCCACACTCAGCGTAATTGCTACGCTAAGCCAAGATGCGTCAAGTGCCTGGGTGACCACGGCACCGCTGACTGCACACGCCCTAAGGACCGATCCCAATGTGTCGAGCCTCCCAGCTGCGTGCTGTGTGGTGAGACCGGGCACCCGGCAAATTACCGGGGCTGCCCCAGGGCACCAAAGTCTTCTTCTCCCTCACTGGCAAAGCGCGGTAACGTCCGCCAGTTTAGGGAGCGCCCCACCCAAGCCACCAACACCCCAATGGCTCAAAACCATCAGCGCCCTAATCCCTGGAGGGCAGCAAATCACAAGGCCCACTTCCCGGCCTTGAGGACCACTACCCCTCAGGCTTCACAGGCCCCTCAGGCCTCCCCTAACGCCTCACCTTCTAAGGCCATCCCCGCCCTGATGGATGTAGCCATCCCCCCATTCTCCCCGCCAACGGCTTCTCGCGCGGCTCTCGCAAAGACGAGGCCCCCCGCACGCCTATCACCACCCTCCCCTCCCCCACCAAAGGCTACTCCCGCAGCTGATCCAGCTGTTTTAGTCGAGTCAGTCGAAAATGTTGATGAGAATCTGTCTCTCATCACTTTCTTGGCCTTTTATTCTGATAGGGCCCTCGCCTTAAACGCGGCACTCAAATCCAGCGGAGGCAACCATGCCTCAATCTATAAGAACTTCAGTGATGTAACTCACTATATTTACAAATTCAACTCCATAGTTAATGGATAAGTCCACTAACCGTAGGCTCAAACCGAAGGCCCTCCGGATAGGGCTCTTCAATGCCAATGGCCTTCTGAGCCAGCGTGACGAAATCGCCACATTCCTCCGCGATCATCAAATTGATGTACTTCTGGTCCAAGAGACCTTTCTCAAGCCCCAACATCGAGACCCTAAAATTGCAAACTACCGTTTAGTTCGCAACGATAGGACCCGATGTCACAGGGGAGGTACCCTTATCTATTATAAAAATTCACTCTACTGCATCCCTGTGGATCCTCCCACTCTTGCACAAGTAGAGGTCTCTGTCTGTCGGCTAGGTATGACAGGCCATCAGCCCATCACGGTCATCTCCTCTTACATCCCTCCTCCTAGCGCCAGCAACACGGCGGCTAACACCTCGGAGATAAAAGATGACCTCATTAAACTTCTCGGTTTGAGTGATTCCGTCATTCTGGCGGGTGACCTCAATGCCAAACACCCCTCGTGGAATAGCCTCACGGCCAACCCCAGGGGGAGAGTCGTTTTCGAACTCTCCGGCCCCCTCAACTTTGATGTCATCGCTCCGATGCATCCCACTCACTACCCTCATGACCCCAACTTTCGTCCTGATGTGCTCGACATTGCCCTCTTAAAGAATGTTAGCCTAAGGCTGCATTCTGTGGAGACAATTGACGAGCTAAACTCGGACCACAGGCTCGTTATTCTGGAGCTTGCCCCCAGATCCCCGAGAGATCACTGACTGGAGAAAAGTAAGCGAAAAGCTGAAAATCACCACGTCACCTCACTTGGATAAGATCCCAGATCTCATCGAGTCTGCCGCCGACACGACGGCTGCGGTCTGCCAGGACTGCGTAGCAGTCGCTGGGAAGGGATGCTTGGCGACCTCGAACCCAATCACCAGGCCTTCTGGGAACTCCAGAGGAAGTTACGCGCCTCTGAGGTTACAACTATGCCTCCCCTCACTCGCCCTGACAATACCATCGCATTTGAAGACGATGAGAAAGCAGAATGCCTGGCCGACAGCCTAGAGTCCCAGTGCTCTCCTAGCTCCTGCCCGGTTGACCCAGTTCACCTCGCCAAGGTGGACGCTGAGGTCGAACGTAGGACTTCTCTCCCCCCCGTCGAAGACCCCGAGGACCCCCTCCCCCCCATCACTCCAGATGAGGTGAAGGATATAATCGGGAAACTCAAACCCAGGAAAGCCCCTGGGTCAGACGGTATCACCAACAAGGTGTTCCGTTTTTTCCCAGCTTCCCTTATCTACACTAATATTATAAAGAGGAAAGATTTGTTTGTTTGTTTGTTTGTTTGTTTGTTTGTTTGTTTGTTTGTTTGTTTGTTTGAAATGAATAGGCTCCGAAACTACTGGACCGATTTGAAAAATTCTTTCACCAGTAGAATCCTACATTATCGATGATGGACATAGGCTATAGAATATTTTCAAAAAAGTTAGGGATCCGTATGAAAACTTCGATAATCTGACCCAAGGTGTGAGAAAAAATCCGTATATCGCGTACGCTGCGGAATCTATTGACAATAGAGCAAAGTAATGTACTACAGTTTTATAGAAGTCATCAATATCTACAAAAAAGTCCGCGATGCCATATGTCTAACTATTATGGATAAGTCACCATGACCGCTTTTTGTTAATATTAGTCAAGCAAATCCCATGGTGAAATAAAAAATGGTGATTTTAGTACCATGATATTAATCCTTATCCATTTAAATGGTTTGATAATTAAGGTTGATTATGTCCGTGTAAATTACAATTTCAATTATTCAAATCGGACCTTTCGTTCAAAAGTTACTACGGTAATAAACATGCTCGGAGTAACAAAAATGTCGCGGCTTGAGCGAACTGGGGAGAATCGTATCAGTGCTTGGTCCGATGAAGTTGAAACACCACGGCATTTTAATGTTTTCGATAAAACAATAAGAATAACAAATGTTTGGATTTTTCGAAAATCAACTAGGTACATACTTACATAATAAGGGGTGAAGCAGGGGTGAATAAATTTTTAGGGGAGGAAATTATAGCTTGCTTCAATTTACGTCGGAATTCTATGAACAAACTAAAAGTGGGATAATTGAAACAGATCATGTACCTACCTAACAATTTTTGCATAATCAACCCCTGACGGGCTGCACGGGGTGAACAGTTGCGCTGAACCAATAATGAGAATCGTTGTGCTTAATTTTCCAAAACTAACCTTTATATGGGGATATGTATAGGGGGCGTTGCAGTTTGTGGAGTACCTACTATCCCCACGCGGACGAAGTCGCGGGCGAAGTGCTAGTCATGTTGATGACTGCCATTTTCAACGGCGCTCTGTCCAACAACATGTTCCCACAATCGTGGAAAGAGGCGACCGTTATCGGTATTCCAAAACCGGGAAAGCCAAAGTCCTCCCCTAATAGCTATCGCCCCATCAGTCTGCTCAAGGTCTTAGGTAAAATCTACGAGCGCCTTATTTATAAGCGACTCAGGGACTATGCCGAAGCCAAGGGCCTCCTCCCAAATGAACAGTTTGGCTTTCGAGCTAATCACTCATGTGTCCAACAGGTTTACCGTATCGTTGAACATATCAGCGACCGCAAACAACGCGGTTTAAAAACGGGAGCCGTGTTCTTTGATATAGCGAAAGCTTTCGACAAAGTCTGGCACAATGGCTTAATTTATAAGCTATACAAACTCGGCGTGCCTGACCGTCTCGTGCTCATCATACGAGACTATTTGTCGAATCGCACCTTTCGGTATCGTATCGAAGGTGCGCTTTCCTCCCCCCACCCTATCCGAGCCGGCGTCCCTCAAGGCGGTGTGCTCTCACCCTTATTTTTCACGCTGTTCACAAGCGACATTCCCAGAAATGACAAGACGCAGTTAGCTCTTTTTGCCGATGACACGGCCATCTATTGCTCAGGCAGTAGTGAAAAGTCAATAGCCAAAAATCTCCAGAAGGCGGCCTTCGACCTAGGCGATTGGTTTAAATTCTGGAGATTTGAAGTTAATCCCGAGAAAAGCCAGGCGGTCTTGTTTTACAAGCAGCGGGCTAGACTCGTTCCCAAACCACCGAGTCCGATCACCATGTTTGGTAAGCAGATCCCGTGGGAAAAACAAGCCAAATATCTTGTGTGATACTAGACCATAGACTCACTTTTGCTGAGCACATAAAAACGGTACGTTCGCGCGCCGCTTTTGCTCTAGGTAGACTCCACTCCATGCTGAATGCACGCAGCAAGCTGTCCCTTAAATGTAAACTGCGCATTTACACAACGTGCATTCGCCCGATTATGACTTATGCGTGTGCCACATTCGCACACACAAAGTCAAAGCAAATCCACAGGATGCAAGTAGTCCAAAACCGGTTTCTCCGAAAAGCCACGGGCGCCCCGTGGTTTATTAGGAATGAACGACTTCATGTCGACCTCAAAATCCCGACAATAAAACAATTCATGAAACGTCTTACAAAGCGTTTTATTGAATCAGCTGAGAAACACAGCAACCCTTTGATTTCAAAGGCCTCACAATACACTCCCTCTCGTATTAGCAAGATTCGCCGTCCTCGGCATACACTCGTCGAGTCAGATGACGAGATCACAACGATTCAGGAAAGCTGTAGGGAAACCAGCACTCTTAGAAAAAACAAACACAGACCGCGTTCCGTATTCCGACCTCGCCGCCGAGGTCCGTCGCGACGCCCCATTCAAAACCCTCCCCGACTTTTGCAAACGAGCCAGCCCGCGCCGCTGAGCCTTTAGCTTTAATAACCCCTAAATAATAAAACGACCCAGCCTGATTGTCCCTTGCTGTCCCAAACTGACGCCGCTAAGCCGAGGTCGTATTCCATAGGGAATGCCCTTAGCGAGCGGTCAGTAGTTTTAGCTTGTAGCTAGATTTGTTGCCTTGGCTGGGGGCCTTAAATTTTTTTGAGGCCACCACAGGTTAGTCCGGTTAAGCAGTTGCTAGCCCTTGCGTGTTAACTTGCTAGTGGTCATACCGAAAAAAAAAAAAAAAAAAAAAAAAAAATGGATTTGATGTCAGAACCTCGGGGGGTATTGATGTATGTAGCTAAGTCAGTGAACGCAAATAGCTAAGTGCACTGTATGTGGATTTGGTAAGTACCTCTTGCGTACCTGCAGAAACACGTATAAACAAAATACTGTTCCTGCGAAAAATAAAAAAAAATCGGCCAAGTGCGAGTAGGACTCGCGCACGACGGTTTCCATACCGATGCATATAAAAAAATCTGTACGGAAACCCAATTTTAATTATCTACACTAATATTATAAAGAGGAAAGATTTGTTTGTTTGTTTGTTTGTTTGTTTGTTTGTTTGAAATGAATAGGCTCCGAAACTACTGGACTGATTTGAAAAATTCTTTCACCATTAGAATCCTACACTATCGGTGATGGACATAGGCTATAGAATATTTTAAGAAATGTTAGGGATCCGTATGAAAACTTCGATAATGTAACCCAAGGTGTGAGTAAAAAATCCTTAAATCGAGTACGCTGCGGAATCTATTGACAATAGAGCGAAGTGATGTACTACAGTTTTATAGAGGTCATCAATATCTACAAAAAAGTCCGCGATACCATATGTCTAACTATTATGGTTAAGTCACCATGACCGCTTTTTGTTCAAATTATTCAAGCAAATCCTTGGTGATTTGAAAAAATGGTGATTTCGGTATCATGATATCAATCCTTATCCATTTAAATTGTTTGATAATTAAGGTTGATTATGTCCGTGTAAATTACAATTTCAATTATTCAAATCGGACCTTTCGTTCAAAAGTTACGACGGTAATAAACATGCTCGGAGTAAGAAAAATGTCGCGGCTTGAGCGACATTTTTCGGTCCGATGAAGTTGAAAATGATTTCGTTAAAACATAAGAATAACAAATGTTTGGATTTTTCGGAAATAAACTACATACCTACATAATAAGGGGTGAAGCAGGGGTGATTAAGTTTTTAGGGGAGGACATCATTGCTTGCTTTAATTTACGTCGGGATGCTATGAACAAACTAAAAATGGGATTATTGAAACAGATGTACCTAACAATTTTTGCATAATCAACTCCTGACGGGGTGAACAGTTGCGCTGAACCTGAGACCATGGAATAAGTAGAAATGGCTAAGTAATTAATGTAAATTAATGAAAATCGTTGTGCTTAATTATCCAAAACTAACCTTTATATGGGTATAGGGGGCGTTGAAGTTTGTGGAGTACCTACTAAATCCGCGCGGACGAAGTCGCGGGCGAAGTGCTAGTGAGATATACCCTGGTGACAGACAGACAGACGGACAGCGGAGTCTTAGAATAGGGTCCCGTTTTTACCCTTCGGTACGGAACCCTGAAAATCACATTCGATCATGGTGGGCTGGTGGTGTGGTCAACTGCCAAGGTAAGTTTTGTACCTCGCTGACATTTGGGTGACTATAGTATTAGAACGCACCCAAGGCCAAGGTATTTCAATGCCATTATTGCTATTTTCAGATATGTGTTGCCAACCTGTACAGAAATTATAATAAAAATCCTCATTGCAGACCAAACAAGATTCATGAAAAATGCAAAAAAATAAATTGTGTGAAGTATAGAATGTGTATGTATGTAAGTATTTATGTATGTATAATGTCCATTTCTTTGGCACGCCCCACGTAGGAGTATTTCACTTAAAAAACCGGTCAAAATTGAAAATACTGATGTTAATCCAACCGCACCCAAAATACATGTTTCTTTACCTACGATAACCGGTTTATCAAAAGGCAGACCCCCAACCCTCAACTCCCGCGCATGCGCCACAACGTCTCAGTCGGAACTCAGTCATCGTACTGTACGCGTGTCTGTGTTCTCGGCGCTCTCGTTTGTGTTTATCAGTTTTCTGTGCTAAAATGGCTTCGTGTAGCAAACAACAGGAGATTAACTATTCGGATATGGATATAGAAGGTTAGTACTATATACTGAAATATATTTTATTACGTTTCTTCCAAATTTTCTATTTGTATAGCCATCAATAAACAGCAGCACTTTTTTGACTTGTTTTTTAAAGAAATTTGAAATACATTAGTGTTTTTGTTTATGTGTCGCGCCTTGTCGCCTCAAAATTTTTATGTGGGCATAAAATCTAGACTCTAAGGAAGTAGAAACACGAATAAAAAGTCCCCCCAACGTACCCCATATTTTTTTATAGTAGTTCAAACTATATGGGGAAGATTATAATTATATTGACAAAACTAATTTTTTTGCTTTCTTTTGTCATAGATCCTTCGGAAAGAGTGAAAAAATCACCAGAATGGAGCTTTATACTATTATAAAAGAGTTCAAAGGGAAGAAGATTGAAGTTGTTAGAAGAAAGACTTGCGCAACTAACTTCATGTCCACCCGCAGAAACAAGTGTTCTTACCCGTTCTTTGAAATATTTCAAGACCAGTTTCAAAGAAAGATGGTCGACCTGGCGTATAAAGCGCCCTTACAGAAGTGGCAAGCCCGAACGGCAGAAGACAAAAATGTTTTGAAGGAAACAAAACAGAAGATACAAAAAAGCTTCAAAGAAGAGATGGGCCTTCTTGTTGACATACCCAAAGTCGGTTACGGCAATAGTAACGACGGAAATACGTCAAGAAGATTTTTTGACAATCCTGAATGCTCATCTCGGATTACTGGAATAAATATAGATTTAATAAGAAGGTTCCAAATCATTCTTGAAGTGATATCAAGTGGATATTATTATGATATTGATCCTGCGAAATTCGATGACTTTGCTCACACAACTGCCAAACTGTACGTGGAACTGTATGGTTGGCATCCCATGTCACCTACAGTTCACAAGATTCTGATGCATGGCGCACAAGTTATATCAAGTCACATTGTACCTATCGGACAGCTATCAGAGGAGGCTGCTGAAGCCCGGAACAAACATTTTCGTAAATATCGCGTAGACTTTGCAAGAAAATTTTCAAGAGTGGACTGCAACACAGATATTTTAAATAGGTTGTTGCTGACATCTGATCCCTTTATCAGCTGCAACAGAATAAAACGGAAGAAAAAAAGCAAGTTCTTTTCCCAGGAAGCTATTAGTATGCTTCTCACGAAAACACTGAATTGTGACAGTTCCGACGACGAAGATGGTGAGGATCAAATCACCTGTGAACTCGGAGACAGTGATTCTGATTGATTCGGTCCCCTCATGATTATCCTCTTGAAAACAAATCCTGTTTTAAGAGTAAATCTCTCTTAGATTAGTAACTTTTTTTTTAATTGTTTTCTTTTTAAATAAATGCCTAATTATGATGAATTATTGACTTTTAGTTCATAAAATAGTAAAATAAATATAAAATAATTTTGTCCGGTTTTTTATGTCAAATACTCCTATGTGCGCCCTACAGCCCAAACGACTGGACGGATTTTGATATATGAGGTGTCGTTGTCGTCGTCGTCAGAATTGTGGTATGTTATATAAATTTTCAAAATGGCGCCCACAAATTAAAAGAGGATAGGTTTGTTATATCAAAATAAAGGGCACGAGCAGACGATTCCAAAAATGTAACTCACTAAAATGTAGGAAATAAAAAAAAATAATTTGTCAAAAAGCCCGACCGCAAACGACTAAAAAGTTCCAAACAAGTCGCTTTTCAAGCAGTTTGTGGCCTCAGATCATCGCTCGTAAAGTCATTTTTTTATTATTATTTGTAGGCACGAGCTTGACCACTAGCTCACCTGTTGGCAAGCGATGATTGGTCGAAGATGGAGCACGCTTATCTAGAAGTAACCTTATATTCACTCTTGACTTAAAGTCTCCCGGGTTGTAGCTATCAGGAAACACGGACAGACTCTGACAGGGAATTCCACTTCTTAGCTGTACGCACAATAAATGTGTTCCCAAAACGTTTTGTACGTGTGGGTGGGATGTCTACCATATACCGGTGGTGCATCGCCGTAGGTACGTCTTGTGGACCGATGATGGAACGCGGCAGGCGGAAACTAAACTATGCAATTCCGTCGCACACTCCCCAAAATGCAGCCGATAGAAAACCGACAGGCTAGCAACTCGGCGTCGAGGCGTAAGACTTTGGAGCTTTGACTCGACGAGCCTATCATTGCCGATGATCCTTTTGGCTTATTTCGAGATTGACTCAAGGGCATCAAGCTGGTATCTGGCAGATCTGTCCCAAAGATGAGAGGAGTAGTTACTCCATACACGATCGAACTTGCGCTTGATAAAGTTTGAGAAGCTGATCCAGCGTGAAGTACCTACTGTCGCACCTTTGCTAGGATCCCCAACTTTTTGGCAGCCACTTGAGCCATTGCCACTATGAATGGAACGCTCAAGTTGGTCGGTTGCGGGCACGGTTACGCCTCGAAAAGATCGAGCTGGGTAGAATTGGCTGCTTTTAGGCGAAAAAAGACAGGCCTTGACCAGAACCATCAGCTCGCGCGTTGGACACTTATCTCTCAGCAACAGTGCTGTCGTTTGCTTATCCAAAGGTATCGGGTTTTAGCAGATCATTAATATGGAGTAAGAACAACTTTGCCAAGAGACCGGCATTAATGTCCAGCAGTCTGGACGAGCAGCCATCTATGACCACTCGAATAGACCGATCCCTCAAGAAGTCTGCAAACCAGTCACATAATCCGGCGGGCAGACCGAAGGCAGGAAGCTTACCTATTATTAAGCACGCGTTCCATAGTCTTGCAGAGTATGGAAGTTACCGGGATCGGTTTATAATTTGTTGGGTCAGCTCGACTACGCTTTTTGGGCACGGGCTGCACGATAGCTTGCTTCCAAGCCAATTCAATTCACTTTACCAATTAAATTAAATAATGTACTTATATGCAAACTTTTATATAACTTTTCTTTATTTTTTTTGTTTTATTTACTTGTATGTATTTTATACTTTATTTATTTGAACTGTCAAATAAAGTCGAATTTAGGTGACAGCACTGAAAGAGTCTTTTTTAGATCCAGGCACCTGTCAAATTTTAAATTTTTTCACTATCAAAATCACGATTTAAAATATTGATCTCTTGTGAATCAATAACCAATAATATAATAGTAATTAACCTCTCAAGTGCCACTTTTTTGTTTACACCTAACCCAAAAACTCTCTTGTAGATGTGATTGGGTTTGAAAAGGTAAGAATTTTAACTTTTGGGGATGGCAACATTACTTCTACGTCAACTGTCACGTCTGTCAACAAAATTGACGCTAATGGGTGGAATTTGGTGGTTATTGTTTGTGTTTTGAAGTGTAGATTTTCACGAAATTGTGTAGTGCTCAAGATAAACATGACTCCAGAAGATCGTTTAGATACATGTTGTATTACTATGTGTAAAAACACCGTGTCAAATAGCTGCGTGAGCTTCTTTAGCTTCCCGGAGAATCGATATCGTTCTTTCCAGCGGAACAAATGGGTTCAAGCTATCAAGAACAAGAAGTAAGTAGTTATTGAAAAGAAAAGTGTCCTTTCAGCTCTACTGACACTTCATCTACCGCAATGTGCAAAGTCGACGGCTCTCTTCACCGCACTGCTGTCCATCACCACATGACACGACATGACGACTATTCTGCCAGGATAGTCGTCATCGGCTGAGTTGCCAAAGAAGAAAAGAAAAAGTAGTTATTGATCAAGGAGGTTGTGTTCTGTAGACTACTTAAAGTTAATCCACACGTACCATGGCTGTGCGCAGACGTGGACAGACTGCGGAACCAAAAGTGGGTCCAAGAATGTGCACGGCTCGAAATACGCCATTTGGCAAACTGGCCGTTTCTGTTTGTTGTGCACTGCTGTGGATTATCCGTTCATTGTTCTAGTGGTTGCAAGCGCTACTGCTTGTGCACATGTGCTTGTGAGTTAAAAGAAAAATGATACCTATATCTTTTGTAAGTAGATTAAAACATTACACAGTTCTCGTCAAATAACTGTGCCCCTCTGAAGTTGGCTATGAGTGGCTGCGTAGTAGTCAAAATTACGAACAAACTGCGCATGCGCAAGAGACATGGGTGCGGGGATTATGGCGGTGCAATTTTATGTCTCAGTCGCTCGTTTACGTTCGATGCATGCTTGCGTCCCACTTGCTCCCGTCTACGTGACTGCACCTGCGCGATCTGGGCATGCTCGCTTCATCATGGACCTCATCTATCGCTTTCCATCAGGCATGATCAAGGTCAAGAGCTACCCCATTCATAAATAAAAATAAAAAAATTAAAATAAATGGCGAACTTCAGAGGGGCAAAGTTATTTGACGAGAACTGCACTTCATGTCAATGTTTTTTGGTCATTTCACATTTTGGTCAGTTTTGCTGGATGAGGCTGGCTAATGTTTCCTAACTGACTACCTTAAGAAGAAACACTGGTTTGATTCCTAGATTGGGGGTAGTTCTAGATTAAGTAAAATATAATTAATAGTATAAGTAAGTACACCAAGTTACAGAAAAACATGAAGAAAACTTTACTTAGCCCCCCAATGGGCGGCCATAAAAGCAAACTTTTAAAGATGACCTTCTTGTTCGTCTTTTACCCGGCTTATAGCAATTGGTTCACCCCTTTTGCAAAGTAGAAGTTTCATAGCCAAAAAAACAACAGTAATTCAGTGATATACTTACCATACAAGTTTGATTTTATGTAATGTCTATGCTACATAATAAGATTTCCCATGCACAGTTTAGTAACTCTACTATCCACAGCGGTCCGTGGTGGATACCCAGCGAGAACAGCGTAGTCTGCGGTGAGCACTTTGTGAAGGGGCAGCCCCGCGCAAGATCCCAGGATGTGGACTATGCGCCTTCCATCTTTGGTGGTGTGAAAAAAGTAGAAATCAAGTAAGTTGTTCACTAAAAAAGTACCTACGGACTAACACCATCTTATTTTGTTTTTAGGGTACTGAATGTCAATAAAAAACAGAACCCTAATAGGATCCGTTGTGTGTCTGTCTGTCTGTCCTTTTGACACAGCCAATTTTCTCCAAATCCCAGTATATTGAGAGATAATTCTATTGAAATTTCATACACATAATTATGAACTTCTTCAAATAAGGATGCGTTACGTAAATAAATAAATGAGTGTTGGGGGACAAATAAAAAAATTAAAAAAAACAGTTTTGTGTGATCACATGAAAAGGGTTCTGAATATATATTTTTTCTCTTCATCCCATGACATGGGGATGAAGCCAACTCACAGAGGCCCCCAGCCAGGAGTCTCAATATGTGCAGATACTAATTTTATTTTTGTAGACAGCTTCAAGCTATCACATAAACTGTATGTACTGTGTGAGTGTGTGTAATTTAGTGATACAAACAAAAGTTGCTAATTCTCTTTTGGTGGAGGGTTGGTGATGACAGTTGTTGAGCTCATGTTTGTGTAGGTCACGCACTGTCTCTGTGAAGAAGTTCGCGCTAGAGTACATCAAGTACGATGCCTTGCTGGAGAAGCCCTCCAGCACCAACGTCAACACTGTGAGTACTCCATTGTCACTGTATGTGTGTGTACTTCCAGTCACAATGACATTGTACATAATTTTTGTTCCTGTATTTGTGCTTTTACACGTAGCGTATGTCAGTCCCATCGTATCCTAAACAATTTTTAACCGACTTCAAAAAAAAGAGGAGTTTCTCAATTCCGTTGTATTTTTTTTTGTGTTTGTTACCTCATGTCTCCATTATGAACCGATTTGATTTTTTTTTGTTTTATGTGAATACTTCCCGATTGGTCATGGTATGTCATCCATGTATAGGAAATTGCGTATTTTGCTTTCCTGTGGTGTTAGGTGTGGGGTAGGTACCACTAAATAGAAACCGACTTCCAAAAAAAAAGTTATATGACATATATTAAAGTACTTTGTAGTGATTTATTTTTGGAAACCGGTTTTTTTATTGTCATCATCCATCATCATATCAGCCGAAAGACGTCCACTGCTGGACATAGGCCTCCCCCAAGCGACGCCACAACAACCGGTCCTGTGCGTCTCGCATCCATCGGTTACCCGCGACCCTCACCAGGTCATCGGTCCACCTTGTGGGAGGCCTTCTAACGCTGCGTCTTCCGGTACGCGGTCGCCACTCCAAAACTTTTCGGCCCCATCGACCATCTGTTCTGCGAGCAATGTGCCCTGCCCACTGCCACTTCAATTTGGCGATCCTTCGGGCTATGTCGGTAACCTTGGTTCTCTTGCGGATATCACCATTCCTGATTCGATCACGCAAGGAAACTCCGAGCATTGCCCTCTCCATTGCCCTTTGGGTGACTTTAAGCCTTCTGATGAGGCCCATTGTGAGCGACCACGTTTCGAGTCCAGTTTTTTACTTTCACAAGACGTAGGCCATGGATTTAAACAAACTATTCGCATCGTCGCCATTTGGTTGGGATAGAATTGTAAGAACATGTCTACATCAGTTCTGTTCCTTACCTCTGACCTTACTAAATTATTTCTACTGGACTCATATTGGACTCATTCCATCAATAAATGTTGTAGGTCCTCGACAACTCCACATTCGTCACAATTGGGTAAATCGATTTTCTTCATAATGACGTCAAATTTTTTGCATGGAAAACAATCAGTTTTCTACTAACATCACTATTCACGAACCAGGGCCCGCGAAAAATTGTACATGTTACGCTCCCAGACAAAAACCCTTATTGAGTGAAAAAACAGCTCGGCCACAGCGCGTTGTAGCTACTTTCAATCTGCCATATCGCGAATTTCACGTCTTGGCACTTAAGAAATGAGCCACAACGCGTTGTCGTAATGAAGAAAAGCCACGACGTGTTCCGAGCTCTTCTAACTGATGCAAGCACAACGCGAAAGGTTAGCTTTATGGTACTGAGGGCGCCCGATACGGATACGTTAGGTTCGAATGGGATGGCGGGAGTTAGACTGAGCGAGCGAACTTAGCACGCGTCATAACATTCATGTTAGGTTGAAACCCTGCAGACAAAAATAGTAGCACCGCACAGCGGGGCTCCGTCGTTGCAATTCGGTTTGAGAAGGCCGATAATGTCAAAGCATTTTGTCTATACGACAATTTGTTTCGCGAAGTGCTTGCATTAGTTAGGCTCAGAACACGTCATGGCTTTTCGTCATTGTCACTACGCGTTTAAGTGCCACGCACGACACGACACGACTTTCGCGATGTGGTAGTTTGAAACAAGAAACAACGCGTTTTGGGCTGTGTCAGGTCTTGGAGCGCAACCTATTATATCTTGTGTCATTTCGATTATTTGTGTTATGATTTCAGTTTTGTATAGGTATTTATCGAAAAACTGGTAACGCATAAACATTTTTTTCAAGCATATTCCCTATCGTTATATTTAATGGTTTACAATAAAATCTATTTTATTAATCTTTTTCAGGATCTACGAAAATGTGCGTATGTGAAGCTAGCGGCCTCGCTCGGCATTCCCGTGCCCACAGCGCGCACTTGGGAAAAGCGGTTCCGAGAATACTTCGAGCTAAAGGTAACCTTATATAACCTGGCCATAGAGACTATTATCCCGTGCGTCTCCGTGGTCACCTCTCGTGCTTGGGAGAGGCGCTTTCGAGAGTACATCGAGCAAAACTGAAGTTTATTTTTTGTCCTGCAAACACCTTATGTTTGTGCTACATAACTGTATTTTTGTGTAGACGGCGAACTTGCCGGACAAGCGCAAGCCGCCGCATTGGCTGGTGTTGGCGGCCAAGCGGCTCCACAGAAACCCCATGCAGGTATGTAACACTTATGTACATACCTACCCGACCAATTATTCGCCACTTGCAAGCTAGCACACTCCATCGTACCAGCATACTCAAACAAACTCAGGCAAAAAATTAATGTAAACCAAACTTATTAAGCCTCCAGGAATAAAGGGCGTATATTTCTATATACTTTAAAGATATAAGAGAGTTATCATCTGCAAAGAGTACTACATCACAGATATCTTTTAAACAAATAGAAAATCTGTTATACACCGGAAATAAGAATATACCCAATAAAGAACCTTGAGGCACTCCTAAATGATCTGGTAGCTCGGAATAGGGTAGATGACTAAAAAAATCTAATAATTCCGTCAGATTTTCAAAAACTATTACACACGTATTTTTTCTTTTTCCACGTAAACAAAAAAAGAAAACGATAGTTAAGTTTCGGCGGTCGGGATTTTAGTTAAAAAAATATTTATTTATTACAATATTAATTTAATTATAAAAATACAGGATATTAAGCTGATGGCTGATGCAAGACTGAATACAATGCAAAGAAAAATAATTCTATTGAATTTCCGGTAAATGCATAGTTGCAAAATGACGCATGCTGGCGGTGCTGCATGCTCAGCGTACACGCGTGTTACGATGAGTTAACTCGACACAGTGCGTTGACAACTCGTGTGACGCCACTTGTAAGTACACTTTTTACGTACACGTGTCGTCACAACCCCCCACTCCTGATCTTTGATGCGTTTTATCTTCGTCTTTTTTTTATTGATTTGATAAAACAAAAAAAAAACGTGTCCAATATTTTTCGATAATCCAACTGACGGACTAAATAGAATCATATATTTTTTTGACCAGGAGTCATCCCTATTCACACCATTGACAGTACATTTTGTCGAGTTATGAGCACACAAATTAATGTATGGAGCAGTCGATTTTTTTTCGCGTTTTCAGTGTCGGTCCAATAGCGCTCTACACAAGTGACACTGTCAGCGGTAGTGTGGCGAAGGTGATTGTCAAAACGTCAAAAATAAAATCTTTCTAAAATAAAATAAATCTTTATTAAATGTTTTACACACAATATAGTTACATATAAATAGCCACAAGTAAATCTTAAATAAATAACTATGCTAGTAACCAACAAATAACTATGTGTTTAACTAAATTATCAACATATTACGTCTTATGGAAAATTTATTTTAAGCCTACAACTATGTATAATTAGCGACTTTCCTGAGCTAGGTTTATAAAACCTGTGTTTCAGGTCATCACTTAACAAGACTAATCATTAAGGGGGCATGTATACAGAATTAAGAATAACAACTTACGAACTAAACCTTACAATCATACTAGAACTTCCAATAGTTTCTCTGTGTCTGTGTAATTGAGTTTTAATAGATACTCTGATATTAATGTACCACATTTAATGTAATTTACGCTATATATATCTAACAATTTGTTTAGCTTGTTGTACAAAAAAGGTCCTAAAAATACGTAAAATCTATGAGCAAATGCGTGTCTTGTCTGTGGTTTAACGCAAACCAAATCTTTCCTCCTCCTGGATGAAAATGCTGGGTCATAAGGAAGCTCAGAGTGCTGATAAAGTATGATGTGCAATATAAAGAGTTGACGTACTGTTAGTATTTTGCATACTGTGTACAAGTCGTGTGTGGGAAATCTGAAAGGTCGGAAGGTTGCAACCTTTAGAATTGCTCTTTGAGCACGTTCCAAAGGAAGTAAAATAGTCTTTGCAGCACCACCCCATGAGGTAATACAGTAGGTAAGCACAGATTGACACAGAGCCAAATAAACCTGTTTAATTAACTTATAGTCGGCTATGTGACGTAGGTTCTTAAAAATATATATTAATTTGCGCACTCTTGTGCACAGTAGCTCAATATGTTTACGGAAATTTAGATTTGTGTCAATCGTAACACCAAGGTATTTTATGTGGTCAGCTTTAACTAATCTAGGGCACGCACAAGCAATGTCAGCATGCTTGCAATTGTGTGCAAATATATTAAGGTTAGTAAGCGGTAAGTTAATGTTCCTCATTGAAAATAAAATGTATTTAGTTTTATCTATATTTAGTGTTAGAAGATTTTGATGTAACCAATTAGACACAATATTAAAACCGTTTTGGGTATGTTGATATGCTACACTTTGAGACTCAGCAGAAAACAACAAGGCCGTGTCATCCGCATAAGATAATATTAGCCCATTGCGAAGGACTAAACTACATAGGTCATTAATGTAAATTAAAAATAATGTAGGTCCCAGAATACTACCTTGTGGTATTCCGAAACCACTATTTTCCATCTCAGAGCTTGAGTACTGCCCTATTTGAACACTTTGTTGACGGTCTCTAAGATAATCGGAGAATAATAGAAGTTGCTCTCCTCTTATCCCAAGTGTTTCAAGCTTGTGCAATAATATAGAGCAAGAAATTGTGTCGAAGGCTTTGGCGAGGTCCAGAAAGATCCCAATGGTGTGCATGCCTCTATCTAGTCTCGTACTAATGTATTCAGATAGCTTGTGAACCGCTTGGTTAGTTGATCTTTTAGGTCTAAACCCAAATTGATTATTGGAAAGTAATTTGTTAGCTTCAAGATAATCTATTAATCTGCTATTTATAATTTTTTCTAAAATTTTGAGAGCCCTGTTAGTACTGAAATGTGTCTATAATTATTAACACAGGTCTTATCTCCCGCTTTTAACACTGGCGTAACTACTGCTTTTTTAAGCAGTTTCGGGAATATACCGTTAGATAAACATGACTGGAAAATATGGGTTAATGGAGGGGCAAGAAGATGTTTAAACCTTTTCAGTATGTTGTTAGATATGCTATCCCATCCCACAGCGCAGTTGTCCTTTAACCCTGTTATTATTCTTAAAATTTCATTGACATCAGTGTCCAATAAAACAAAAGATTTCGATGTTTTTGTAAGGGTTTTCTCAACCGATATTTGGTGAAGAGGGCTATTATGGTTCAAGGACTTTTCAGCCAAGTTTTTGCCGACGTTAACAAAAAAACTGTTTACTTTATTCGTGGCTTCCACTGGGTTTATCCCTGTTGACAGTAATTCGAGTGGAGGTTCAGGATATTTTGATCGAAAAGTATTTGTTTTAATAAATTTCCAAATAAGTTTACTGTTTTTACCTGCCTTCTGTAATTCGTTCTTCTCATATTTATTTTTAATTTTTTTTAAAAGATTATTGCAAAAGTTTCTGTACCTCTTGTATGAAACAAAAAGTATTTCATTATCAGGTGCAAGTTTCGATTTTTGGTGTAGTTTATCCCTATGCCGTATACAACGGACGAGACCAGGAGTGATCCACGGTTTAATTGAATTATACCGTCTAGACACAGTTTTGGTAATTGTGTTATTGTTTATTGCATGTTGCATCGAATGTATGAAATACTGTAAAGAAATATTTGCATCATCAGTTTTGTAAACAGGGTCAAAGTCAATACCGCGAATGTCACGTTCAAGATTAGTCATATTAATTTTTGTACAGCTACGCATGCAGTTTATTCTAGGTGAAGATTTTTGTATCGTTAGCAAAATAGCTTGATGATCCGTAAGCGAAGAATTAGTAACCAAAGTTTTGTTTGGGTGTTTTGTTTTCAAGATGAAATGATCTAAACATGAGCCGCTCTGGTGTGTGGAAAAATAATGACTTGGTAAGAGACCATGAAATGAACAAGTATTTAAGTAATTATGAGCATGAGTATCTGATCTCCCGGAAGCAATATTAATATTTATGTCACCCATCACAATAATATTCTTAAAGGCTGATAGAAGTTGTAGATTTACATCAAGAAAATCCAAAAATCTGTCAATGTTTTGAGACGGTGGCCTGTAAATGGCCATAATTACAGTATCTGGACAGATTTTAATAATTAAACAGTTACTGTCTTGAACTTTGGGCTCTTCTACAAGTGCTTTTAAGTTGTTTTTGATGTAAACCACAACACCATCGTTTTGATTAATGTTTAAATTTGTTTTGTGAGTGCAGTAGCCGTCAAGGGAAGGTAAATTGGCTGTCTGAGCAGACAGCCAACATTCTGTTAGGATAATAATATCACAGTTAATGTCAAGACTTTGTAACAGAACTTCAAACCCATCCATGTTGCGATTAATGCTACGAATATTTTGTGTAAGCAGCGTAAGCGTATTTTCCCCAGAAGGAAGAAGGAGTTTACAGTCCTCTACATTACAAGTATTGGCTTCAGACACAGAAAGTCCATCCAAATCAGCGATTAGCTGACTGGTCATTACGACTAATAATTAAGATAATAAAAGATAAACTAACTCTATGTAACCTGTAACTAAGTGCTACTAAATTAACTATTCGTGGGCGCTCTTAGGCGCCTTCATAGTCTATTGAATTTATAAAATTAACTTCGGCGTATTTACGCGCCGGACAGTCTACGTCACCGGTCTGATGGTCACACTTTCTCTTGAAACGCTTGCACGTCGCACATTGTGGTGGAGAAGATTTATTGCTACACTCCTTGTGGGAATGACCATTATCTCCACAGTGGTTGCAAGTTGGACTGGTTTCTCGGCAAAACTTGGCTGCGTGACCGAACTGCTGGCAATTGACGCATCTTGTGACTATTGTGAAATCCTTCACGGGGCATGATGTCCAATTAATAAAAATCCGGCCTTGGTTTATTAGGACTTTTCTGATGGTGGCGGGTAGTTCTAAAATATAGTTGCAGGTAGGAAGACCCTTCTTACCCGACTTATGGCTCAGTTTGACAGTAGCAAGGAAGGATTCACGAGTAGTGTTTGTCAATTTTCCTGAGAGGTTTTGCTCGAAAATGCAGTCAAATACTTCCCTTTCAGTCAGTGCTACTGGAACTCCAACGACAGCAATTCTGGGTCGCCGTTTAGGAGTTTCTTCTACTGTGAGGCCTGACGATACTAGCTTTGTGGAATTCTTAAGCTTGTCGATATCGCCTTTGCTTTCGGTGCTAATAAGAACACCCCCGTTTTTAACTTTCTTTAGGCCACGGACTTGAAGCTTCAGTTCTTCAGGTGATATTATTTTCTGCACAAGTGACTTCGTGTCTTCGCTAGATTTAGTTTTGTCGCAAGGATAGATGGCCACAGAACTCAGATTTGCAGGACGGATGAAGCTTTCGGAACTTTTTTTTACCATGCTAGCGTAAGAAGAGGAGGTAGCGTCAGAAGGTGGTAATTTGTTAATTACCGCCTCTTTGATCACTTTTATGGATTCAGCGAGTTCCAGTTGATCTTTCAAGTGCAGTACTGTGCTGTGTGCTTGAATAGTTTTCTGCTTTAATGCTTGGTAGAGAACGGCCATCTGAGATGTTCCACTGGAAACCTTGCGGCAAAGAGCGGTGACACGGTGCTTTTGTTCACTGTTCATTTTTCCCTCCGTAACTATGGTGCAGACCTCAGTTAGAATGCCGTCTATTGACACCATCCATTTTTGGATCTCTGACGTCGAAATAACTTCTTCTGGTAGCTCACCAGACGACACGGGTGGAGCTCGAGGTGGTGTTTGCTCCCGAGGTTGAACTGGTACAGGTTGGGTTGGAGTCGGCGGAGGACTACGTCGTAAAAGTTGGCTACGCCCGAAAGGGCTAGCTTCTTGATTAGCCATAACTACCACAAATATACTATGACTATAAAATATTTAGTTCATATTGCACAATATATAAATTAGTAAAATCACACGCGACACACTTTACTTTAGAACTGACACCGCAGATAATTTTATGATATTATTGTTATGCTTAAATTGTTTTTCAAATGTTACGTTATAATAAATGCAAAGTACACGACTACTTGGTCTCGCGTCTTGGAAGTGAATCAATCAAAAATGTATGTATTTGTAACCACTGTCGCTGTCACGTTATCAAACCTTTTATAAGCTGTTAAAAAATCAATTGCAAGAACTTCGTGTACATGCTCGGTATCATCTAAACAAAGGAACCCAAAAATTTTTTTTGTTACTTATTTTATTTTAACACTTAAAAATAATTTTGCAAAATATTTTTATGTGCACTGTACTGTGGGGCTGCGTCTACGGAGCGGCGCACAGTGGTCTGGAAATCGAGCTCCATACAGAACACTCCATACAAGACGTAGATACTTAATTCAAATCTTTGACTTAAAGTAATTAAACGAAGTTGGCGACCGCATTACTTATTTTATCGTCGGTAGTTAACGGCATGCTAATGGCCTTAATTATGACAATTATTAGTATAATAAAAACAACCGGTATCGTCTTCATTAGTGGCCTCTATTTTTGCCATACAGTCGATCTCCTGTCCATCCTGCTATTATTAGTGAACAGTTCGATGGAGACATTTTAAAAAGACCTGTTGATGGTAAGTGTCGGTAATGTGATGTCTGACGAAAGATGAGACCACACGACATATCAAATTTGTAGTCGCTAGACTCTAGTGGCAAGAAGCCTTAACCCAGATGTTACTGAAACTATTTTTAGCCTCCGATAACCGTGATTTTTGGATATGTTTCTTTATATGACTCATTATAACTAGGAAAAATAATGAAAAAAATTCAACTTTTCGGGAAAAGCCAGAAAAAGGTGGCCTTTTAAAAGGCCCGTCGTAATATGGGGGTCGTATACATGTATGGCGGTCTAGTATTGAAACAAAATATTGTAGAATCAGTATTTAATCAATTTAGATAGTAAATAAACACAAAATTACGGTTGTATTATAACAATAGAAATACACACACACCCATGCAAATGCCCTCGTTACTGAGTTTGACTGTGATATACCATAAAACAGTTCTTGGGGTGTAAATGAATTTTACACTTTTGATAAATAAAAAAGCTTTTTGATTTGCTAAGTGATCAACCCCATGATATCGAGATAATTCCTGATGAGACCTAGCTGTAGGACAGGCTCCTCTCTTATCGCTCTTTTTGTAGGTTTCGAGCAAACCCTTTGCCAGCGATCTGCGAAAAGTATGGTGATCATATTCTCCGCCGTCCCGCTTATATAGTTGCCATGCATTATGTACAGCCATATCTAGGCTATGACAGAAAAAAAAAAGTACCATTTCTTGCCACGAATAGAAGTTCGATACAAACCTATGTTCTGGATCCGACCGATCTACCCCTCCCATATTTTCATTATATTTTTTATAACAAAGGGTTGATCAATATGCACATATTTCTTGTTCTTGTGAAAATCTTTTGACTTTATTCAAAGGCTCTACAGTCTCAGCATTTGACCCAACAGTAACAACACTGTTGTCATTCCACTTGCAAACTAGAATGTGCTCAGGTAAACTAGATTTGTACTCATATGACCCTCTATCTGTCTTTTTGAAGTCTCTGTTGGTTGTAAGAGGACACTTAGACGTTCTATTTTCTTTGAAACTTCGCTATCTTCACCGATCGTGTCAATTGTGTGTCTTCTCTTACGCAAGCTCGACAAAGGCACGTCGTCTTCCTCGTCAGAACTCTGAGAGAACGTTACCTCAGCAGGAGCTCTTAGCTGAGAGCCTGCAAGAAAATAATATAAATATTGTTATAATACAAAGCACGTAACACACCTACTCGTCGGTTCACTGACATGTAAATGAAATAAATTCATAATTACTTTACCTACCTGGAAGATTTTGTAATGTTACGAACTCTTCATCTCCTGAGTCTTCGTCAGTAACATCCGCGTTGGCATTCTCAGGTGGGAATATGGTTATTTGGTTCGGCAAAAAAGTGTCTTTGACATCTCGCTCTAACTCATCAACAATTTCGATAAGATTGAGCACTTTTACTAATCTCGTGCTAAAACAGAAATTATCATATAATAAACCCCTATATTACGACGGGGCTTTTGAAAGGCCATCAATTTCAAACGTAAAAAAAGAACATTTATTTTGAGTTTCGACCCAAACAAATGAAGTTATATTTTGATGAAATAACTAACATATAAATATCAAAGCGAATTCCATCAGATTCTGCATATAAATAACATAAACGCTTACCTTTGTGCAGCCATTGTAAAAAAAAACTCCAAGTTCTTCAAAAACACTCAATATACATGAAAATATGTGTCCAGTTGTGAACTTAACTGCATCAAATAAAAGGTGAACAGGTACTAAGTAAGCTAATAATATGAATATGTATGTCAAGTAATTGAAAAATAATGAAAAATGCAGATAGATTTAGTTATTTTTTTGGGCCTTTTAAAAGTCCCGTCGCAGTATCTGGGTTAACTCAGCCACGGATAAAAGAAAATCAGTCAGTAAAATTAATGTGGGATATTCTAGTTGAGACAGATATCACAGTAACACATACTAGGCCAGATATAATTTACGTAAACAAAACAGAAAATGAAGCATAAAGGACAATGACAGAAATAGGCTCAACGGCTCAACAGACTTACTACAACAATGATAATTCATAATAGAAAACAGTAAGAATTATACATTATAAGTCAAATCTGTAGAAGTACACCGTTAAAAAGTCATTTTAAATAGTTACTCAACTTTAACAATTTACCAACACAATTCCTAGATGCTAATCAATAAGAAATGTTGCTATTACCAAAATAAAATAATATCGATACGAAATTGCACTTGAAAAGCGATTACAATAATATCAATATTAAACTATATTTATTACGTATTACCAAAACAAAATAATATCGATACATTACCAAAATAAAATAATATCGATACGAAATTGCACTGGCAAATCGATTACAATAATATGATATAACGTTCATTGTTATGAGGAAAACACACTGATTCGTTACTAAAGTTTATTGTTCAGTAAAAACACAATTGTCGGCACAGTACACGTTACAATTAGGATTTTAGGTACTTGTCAAGGGAAAAACAAGCGCGGACTCACGAGCCCTTCCGTGAATCGACTGGCGTGTGGCGCGAACGCACCGTAGCCGTTGGTGACGTTCCCGCCCCGCCCGCAGGCTTCCACCCGCGCGCGCCCTACGCTGTATTAGGATAGGGATGAGCGCGTTATAATGAATATTAAACTGCGTTCTAACTTGCGCAGAGTCTATGAGAGTAAGAAAGAAAGAGATATTTTATTTCACTTTATGAATACTAATTTTTTAACCGACTTCCCCTAAAGGAGGTTTTCAATTCGACTGTTTTTTTTTTTTTTGTGTTTGTTACCTCATATCTCCGTCATTTATGAACCGATTTGAGAAATTCTTGTATTATGTGAAGGAATATACTTCTTGATTGGTCCCATTTAAATTTTATCAAAATCGGTTCAGCATTTTGGTTTTTAAATTCAAATAGCTGGAAAATATATGTGGAAAAATCATCGATGTTTACGAAATTGCGTATTTTTGCTTTCCTGTGACTTTCCAGTGGTGTTGTTATAGTGAAATATAAAAAACTTTTTCACAAAAAAAAAAACCGACTTCCAAAAAAAACTTTCCCGGTTTTTTTTTTGTGAAAAAGTTTTTTTTTTATATTAAAACCATATTATTAAATCCATGCATAACTAGTTAAGTAATTTAATCGCGATTCCAATGATTTATAGTAATATAATAATTATAAATATTTTTATTCGATTATCGATACCGTTTAGAATGGTTTTTTCATAATAATGTTATCATAGTGCTGGCAACACTTGATTTAAAACTTAAACTTGTATTTATCTGTTTAGTTGTAATTTCCGAAAAGTTTAACCCCTCATCAAAGAGTATGTAACACCCTTCACCTTCTTGATATAACGAGCGACGAAGTGTTTCCGGTTTTTTTTTGAGTTTTGAGTTGATTATTGCTGTTTCCGGACTCTGATTTTTCTACCACTTACGACTACCTTGGCTGTTGAAACTGAACCTGAACCTGTATTACTCGTTAATAACTAGTTTCAATGATAAGAAACATCATTAATAACTATGAAAGTGGGAGAGAGAACGTTAAGCCATACTGTTGTAATTGCGTTGTTGGCGAAGAACCGTAGGTTGCTGTGCACATACAATGACATAATAATATGGTACCTTGGTTGGGCAAGATATCAAACAAATATAACTCCTTCAGCCCAGTTTTTAGACGTTTTATTAATTGGATGATGATGTGGGTACAGTTTGACTAATAAAAAATTGTTAAAAAGTATAAATGTGTTTTTTTTTTCACTTTTCTAAAATAATGTAGTTATGTTATAAATGTTTAATTTACAATAAAAACATATATATGCGACGGTAGTGTGATAATAGTAGTTTATGCAACGACCATATAAAAGGGGTTATTAAAACAGGAGTGTGGGTTTATCACACGAGGCGTAGCCGAGTGTGATTTTTAATACCTAATTATATGCCGTTGCATACACTATTTTATCTTCACTCATACAGTTGAAATAAAGTAAGTGGAAAAATAGTTTATTCCAATATGACGGATATTTTCATTGCGTATCCGAATGACTGCGCAGTAGTACGCAGCGCGCGCATCAATAGACAAAGATATAAGCTGGCTCCAATGAGCCCGCAACAATAAATTAAAAAGTAAAGTGTGCTATAAAAATTTAAAAGTTGTTTTATGATGCAGTTGTTTAAAAATGGAAGGGAAATGTTGAACTGTAATGGTTTTTATCTACACTCACAACGTAATGTTCCAAATATGAGTTCAAAAACGAATGCATAAATACATACTTTTTTTTCGTGGATAGGTAAAATAAAAAAAAAACCCATTACAGTTCAACATTTTCCTTCGATTTTTAAACAACTGCATCATAAAATAACTTTTTAATTTTTATAGCACACTTTTTCTTTTTAATTTTTGGCGCGGGCTCATTGACTTAAGTCAATGAGCCAGCTTTTATCTTTGTCTATGTTTGAGCGCGCTGCGCAGTCATTCGACTACGCAATGAGAATATCCGCCATATTGGAATTAACTATTTTTCCACTTATTTTATTTCAACTGTATGAGTGAAGATAAAATAGTGTATGCAACGGCATATAATTAGGTATTAAAACACTCGTGTGATGCTATTATCACACTCGGCTACGCCTCGTGTGATAAACCCACACTCGTGTTTTAATAACCCTTTTTATATGGTCGTTGCATAAACTACTATTTTTTTAAATTTTACCTATCCACGAAAAAAGTACGTGTTTATGCATTCGTTTTTGAACTCATATTTGGAACATTACGTTGTGAGTGTAGATAAAAATCTTTAATTCAATTAGTCATTTAATAGTTTATTTCATGTCATGCTTTTTTTTTTTTTTTAGGGGATGGGAAATTATCAAATGACCCCTCCCGCTCTGGGTGGAGCGGCAGGGAGTGTCAGACTTTTACTGACTAAAACCCACCCTTTGTCCTCCTAGTGCCTTTCCTTCCAGGGCCGCGGTAACTCTTTCGAACATATTCCGCAACCCTGGCAGGCTCTGGCCCTAACGGGCCCCGAATCATGCTGACGACTGCTGGTTTGGCGCGCGTAGAACACAGCGCGCCGTCAACCCGGGCCTGTTCTGATCGGACAGCGAGCTACCCATTGCTCGCCGTCCACAGGCATCAGTCACTGCGCCATGCTCAGGAGCATCAGTTCCTGGGCGGCGCAGTGGCTGACGTTCAACAGGAGGGGGTGAAATGGGGCCATTACTGGCACTCCATTTCAGCCCCCTCCGGAGCCCTTTGTAGGGGCTCTACTGCGGCTGTTGCAGTAGCAGCAGCCGCAGTGGAACCGGCTATGGCGGCGGAGGAAGCGGCGGCAGTGGCGGCGGTCGCGGCAGAGACGGCGGTGGCGGAGGGCTTTCTCCTGTTTCCGGCTTTGGCGGGTGGGGCACAGGCCCTACCCCCAGCCCAGTGGTCGGCCGGCTTGCCAGCTGCCACAGCAGTGCGGCGCGGCGTCGCAGGAGCCGGCCCTGTGACCGGGCTGACAGCAGCGGAAACATAGACCGCTGCGGTCCACCTCCGAGGTGCATTGAGCTCCCACATGGTGGCCCACTTGGCACCGGAAGCACCTCAGAGGTCGGGGTTCCAGCAGTTTGACCTGCGCGGAAACCCAACCCACCAAAAATCTTCGGCCCTCCGAGATGGTCTTGGCCGCCGACACGGGGCAGCTCACCACAATGGTTCGCATGCCCGTGTTGTCAGGACGTAGGGTGCCCGCCTTCACCTCCTCTGCTGAGCACCCCCCCGTCCTAACGACGGCGGCCACCACCTCCGCCTCCGTGACGGAGTCGTCCAGGCCCAAGATGCGCATGTCAATGCACTTAGTGGGCCTGGACACTCGGGCATCGTCCGCGCTTAAGGACGCCCTGAGCCTTTCGGCTAGAGCGTCCGCGGTTGGGCCGCTGGCTGCCCCGGGGATCTCCAGCATCCGGGCCCCAGTCATGGTGACCCTGAGCCGGAGGCCTCCTACGATGCCTAGCTCACCAAGGTTCACCGCCTCCTTCGCCTTGGTGAGCACGTCCGCGTACGTCACGCCCCCGGTGATGGCGATGCGCCACCGGTATATGGTGGACATCCCACCCCCAGGCACAAAGCGTTTTGGGAATACATTCATTGTGCGTAAGGAGTGGAATTCCCTGCCGGAATCTGTTTCCTGATAGCTACAACCTGGGAGTCTTTAAGTCAAGAGTGAATAGGTTGCTTCTAGGCAAGCGTGCTCCATCTTCGACCACATCGTCGCTTACCATCAGGTGAGATAGTGGTCAAGCGCGAACCAATAATAAAAAAAAAAAAAAAAAGATCTGTAATTTGGTTACAATAAAATTGCACGTTCACTTCAAGCAACGTATTTTTTTCATCATTCCCGTAATTATACCTACCTGGATAAATCCCGCACGGGTATAAAAATGCACCAAGTCACATATTATTATATGTTGCGGTTTGAGCGAACTGGGGAGAATGTTAATGCTTGGTCCGATGTAGTTGAAACACGGCATTAATGACCCGTTCAACCACTGACGGCGTGAATGGGTTGAACAGTTGCGCTGATGCCCACATAATCAGCAGCAGAAATGGCTGGCTAATTAATGAAAATTATGCTTAACTTTCCAAAATTAACCTTTAAAAGGGGGTAGAGAGGGCGTTGAAGTTTTTGGAGTAGGTACCTACTAAATCCGCGCGGATTAAGTCGCGGGCGAACTGCTAGTGATATCAATAGTAGAAAAAACCGGGCAAGTGCGAATCGGACTCGCATGCAAAGGGTTCTAAACGAATCTCGTCTTAGATTTTCTGTAATCTATAGGCAAAGAACTATTATTTGTATTTTTTTCATCTGATTTCTTGAATTAAATAAGTACTTCAAGAATATATTTTTTTAAATTATTTAACAAAATATATTCGAAACTCAAAATACGCCTTTCATTTGATAATAATGTCAGTTGGTACAGTTAGATACGCTTTTTTTTAAGTTCTAGTTTATTTTCCCCATTTTCCCTCCAAAAAGTGACCCCATTTTCAAGATTAATTTATTTTCATTACACGTCCGTGTTTGGGTCACAGAAGAGTATATAAATATTTAAATATGGGCTGTGACAGACGGACAAACAGACAGACAGCCGAGTGAACCTATAGGGTTCCGTTTTTCAATATAGAGGTTCATACAACAATCCTATATATTCTAAACAACTTAAAGTTGCAGTTGATTTTTAACGCCTTATGTTTTGGCATTTTGACATTTACATTCGCTAATAGAATGGCACTTAGTTTAGAGCTTTTGGTAAAGACCGCGCGGACATCCAGGAAGATTTCCACCCCGATACAAAGAAAAGGCTTATGACTAGCACTGGACGTCTTTCAGCTGATGTCGCTGAGATGAGATTGCGACTAGAATATTTATTTTTTTTTTAAGTAAGAGATTTGGCCGTGGCCTTTTGGCTGAGTGTTATATTGTGGCGATGTGGTACCCCGTAGCGCCTGCCTGCATATGGTAGCTCGGTGTCGCCGAGCGGCGTGGTGGCGAAGCTGGTGGACACAGCGTGCTTGCGAGGGACGCTGTGCTCCACCCCGCTGTACAACGAAGTGAAGCGCGCGCTGCGCATCTCCGTCGCCATCAACGACCTGCACGCCATCTGGTGAGTGTTCCTAGATACTGCCGATGTGATTAATAGGTTGTTTTTTGGATGAGAAGCCATCAAATGACTTCTCTCGCTCTGGGCGGACTAACGCTCCCTCCACTCCTCTCGTACTGACTAAAACCCACCCATGTTCCTCCAAATGCCCTTCGCGTTCCAGGGTCATGCGCCGTGGCGCGTGACCCTGGAACGCGATTTGCGGAATTGTTCGAATGAGTCACGACTCATTCGAACAATTCCGCAAATCGTGAGTCAGCTACCTAGGTACTGCCCATGCGATCAGTAGGTAGGACTGCAATACCTTCTAGTCCATGAAGATGCTTATGACGGGTGATCTGCTGATCTCTCTGAAGCGCAAGATCATCGACTTGTGTACAGTTCTCGTCAAATAACTGTGCCCCTCTGACCGTCGCTAGACGCTAGCCGAGTCTCAAAGTGTCTTGGGGTCAGCAAGCACTCGAATCGGTGTGAAAGCTCTTGTGCTTCCCTGTAACACTGTACAATACCCTTAGGGTGTCGGCGCAGCGCGTGGCGCTGGAGCAGGTGGGCGTGGCGGGGCGCGCGGGGGACGCGGCGCCGGCGCTGCCCCCCCTCGCGGCGCAGGTGGCCGACCTCGTGCTGCTGCACTCTGACGTCGACATGCACCGCCTCGTGACAGACGTAAGTGCTAATACCTTACAGTTTATCTTAATTGTGGCTCTTAACTAAATAATAACAGCAGCACAGGCCACAGATCACTATATAAACTAAAAATAGGAAAGGACCCAAAATTGGGCCCCGAAGTACCCCCATTTTCACTTTCAATCCCATTGCATTGTGGCAATTTATGTGAACCTTCTGCTGTCTATCTTATAAATACGTTTTTACTAAGGTTAAGGATGTTTTGTCTTGTCCGTAGTGCTCAGGTTTCATTCAGGAGTAATGCTTTGAAGCTCACACTGTCACCTTCGAAATGAAAACTAAAACTGTATCACTGGATTTTTGATAAATTGGTTTACCTAGACAGGAACCTGTAATTATTACACCATTCGAAAGTGTCGCTAAAGGATCAAATTCTGGGAAGTAATAACCAGAGATCGGAATAGGTGCAGTATATTAGGTTGGGGAAGTCTTTTCGCATTATAGTATATATGAACTTGTAATAAAATCTCTTTGGCTATACTATTTGTATCTGGCTGGTTTTGGTATCATTGAAAGTTTAAATTTTAAAGAACATAATTCCAAATTCAAATAAGGAAAATGTGTGATTTTCATTTGTTTTTCGTACTGTCAAGTTGAGTGAATCTAATGAAGAAATTCGATACATTTTAAAATTTTACTACAAAAAAACTTTTTTACAAAAAAAAAACAACCAACAAAATATAAAATAACTATAATTTCGGAAGTCGGTGTCAAAACGAAGAAACAAAAAAAACACCGTCTTCCGAAATTATAGTTATTTTATACTTTGTAGTGTTTTTTGTTTTGAAGTCGGTTGTTTTTTTTTTGTAAAAAAGTTTTTTTTTCACTTTTTAGTGGTTAGCTTTAACTAAACCCAACGCAAAAAGAATCATCAAGATCGGTTCATAAACAATAAAGTTATTCCTGAATAGATAACCCCAAAACCATGCACATCTCCGTACCCCTTCAAAGCGTACCGGCATGATGATATGTTATGAACTGGTGTAAACAATAAACAGACATGTGATTCCAGCAATCCCGGCAGGTATGCTATCATTTATTGAAGAGTTCCGTAATTTATCTCCAGAGTTCTCCATCAAATCTTCACTAAATTGAAATGAGACCAGTCCGGGAAAATACTCATCCAAACAACAAAAGAATCATCCAAATCGGGTGACAAATGGCGAAAACATCACTGAACAAACATTTTTATAAATAACTAGCACTTCGCCCGCGACTTCATCCGCGTGGGGATAGTAGGTAGGTACTCCACAAACTGCGACGCCCCTATACATATCCCCATATAAAGGTTAGTTTTGGAAAATTAAGCATAACGATTCTCATTATTGGTTCAGCGCAACTGTTCACCCCCCCCGTTCAGCCCGTCAGGGGTTGATTATGCAAAAATTGTTAGGTACATGATCTGTTTCAATTATCCCACTTTTAGTTTGTTCATAGAATTCCGACGTAAATTGAAGCAAGCTATAATTTCCTCCCCTAAAAACTAATTCACCCCCGCTTCACCCCTTATTATGTATGTACCTAGTTGATTTTCGAAAAATCCAAACATTTGTTATTCTTATTGTTTTATCGAAAACATTTAAATGCCGTGGTGTTTCAACTTCATCGGACCAAGCATTGATACGATTCTCCCCAGTTCGCTCAAGCCGCGACATTTTTCTTACTCCGAGCATGTTTATTACCGTCGTAACTTTTGAACGAAAGGTCCGATTTGAATGATTGAAAGTGTAATTTACACGGACCATGGGATTTGCTTGACTAATATTAACAAAAAGCGGTCATGGTGACTTATCCATAATAGTTAGACATATGGTATCGCGGACTTTTTTGTAGATATTGATGACTTCTATAAAATTGTAGTACATCACTTTGCTCTATTGTCAATAGATTCTGCAGCGTACGCGATATAAGGATTTTTTCTCACACCTTGGGTCACATTATCGAAGTTTTCATACGGATCCCTAACTTTTTTGAAAATATTCTATAGCCTATGACCATCGCCGATAATGTAGAATTCTACTGGTGAAAGAATTTTTCAAATCGGTCCAGTAGTTTCGGAGCCTATTCATTTCAAACAAACAAACAAATCTTTCCTCTTTATAATATTAGTGTAGATTTGAATTTATTTGTGCTTTTTTTATGGATGGGAAATCGTCAAATGACTCCTGCTGCTCTGCGTGGAGCGGGAGGGAGTGTCAGACTTACTGGCTGAAACCCATCCGTGTTCCTCGTAGTGCTTTCCAGGGCCGCGGTAACTCTTTCGAAAAAAATCCGCAACAATTTATTAATGCTTAGTCCTTGATTTGAGATGATGATGATGTTGACGGTGGGTGATCCGTGCTGCTGTTATTGGTTCACAGTTGGTAGGTTGATAGTGGATGATGATGAAGGTGATGGATGATAATGACGATGTTGATGATTATGATGATGGCTATTAGATGTGATGTGTTGTTAGGAGAGCGTCAACCTCTACGAGGAGTCAGCCGCGCTGCACACGCTGTGGCAGCTGGTGCAGCGCCACCGCCTGGAGGACACCGCGCCGATGGACTCGCGAGAGCGTGCGAGGCGCTGGACACTAGCGCATAAAGATTATCTTGACAGGTATCGTGCACACAACATCTCATCGTCACAGTTTGTATGGATGCCCATACTTTTCTTGTTTATACGTAAAGTTAATCTAAGCTATCGTTTCCGTGGTAGTACTCATCATTGCTAATAACTTCTAAGATCAACGTTCGTATTTTAGAAGTCAGACGATGATAGTCGAAGTCGGCCGATGATTACCGAATTTTCGAAATCAGCCGAAGGTATGCGGCGTGCTAACCTCGTGTTGTGTGTGGACAGCGGACGCGTGACGTCGCTGGTGGTGCTGCAGCGGCGCTGGCACGAGCTCAAGCTGCAGGCGCGCGTGCGCCTGGCCGCGCACTGGCGCCGCGCCACCTTCCCGCCGCGCGCGCCCGCGCACCCCGCTCCGCCCGCTCCCCCCGCGCCCCCCGCGCCCCCCGCGCTCCCCGAGCACCCCGCGCCGCCCGACCCCCCCTCCTCACCCCCCGCACCGCCGCCGCACGAGCTCTACCCGCGCCCCGCGCCGGTTCACATCTCTATACTCAAACGGTCAGTTTATGGAATCTTCTTCTTTTTGAGTCGATGGTTCACTCCTTAGGTCCGCATGCGCAAATGGCTGACACAGGGTTAAATAAGATTTCACACATCATCGCACCGGGTTAGCAACTAACTCGGTGTTCCAGGGTTCCAAATCTCTATATGGAAAAACGGAAGGATCACTCAGTTGTCGGTCTGTCTGTCACAGCCGATTTTCTCCGAATTTACTTGACCGATTCAGTTGAAATTTGGTACAAATAAAATCTTGTGTGGCCCAAACACGGACACGTAATGAAAATAAAAAATATTGAAGATGGGGTCACTTTTTGGGGGGCAAATGAGAAAATAATAGAAAATATTTATGTACCTGTACCGTGCGATATACCAATACCAAATGATAGGGCTTCAAAAATATTATTTATCATAATTTAAAATAAAATTTCTACTTTTTAGACGTTACATTAATTCATTTCGAAAAATAAGGACTTGAAAGTTTGTATAGAAAAAAAGTATCCTCTTCTCAAGAGACACCAAAACGAACTCAGAGGTCAAAGTCCATATAATCATACTGGTCAAATCATATGAGAACCATGTAGGGTAATGTCTGCGGTGGTCTTTCGAGGAAAGTGCCACACAGATGTGAGTGCACCTGTCCAGACAGTGCAAGCATTTGTCAGTTGTCGTGTAGCTCAAGCTTGAAGTTGAAGGAGCTCACCTGTGTGACGTCACAATGTTGTCGCCAGGTACCCGCACATCGCCACGGGAGCCTTCAAGAGTTGGCGCCAGCTTGTGACAGACGGCGCCGTAGTCATCGAGCCACTGGTGAGAACAATATCGCAATATTCACTAACAATGTGGTATTTCCTGAAAGAACTAGGTATCATTATCATCAGATAGATTTCCGACACCTGTTTTTTCTTTTACACGTAAACAAGAAATTTTAGTATTTTTTAATAAAACGTGACGTCACTGAATAATTTCGAAAAAAAAAACGAATTGCTATTTTTCTATCGACTAAAATACCTTATTGTTAATTCAGCTTTACATATACACAGGCCCATATTCCAAAACGTAAACTCCAACTCAACTCGAACTCCAACATGAGCACGCGCAAATTGACTTTTGTCACCCAAATTTAGCTAATCTTATTTTAAAGAGTATAAGCCATACTGCTTTCGTACTACGTAGTATTTTCACATGCTGGGAATTTCTAATTGACGTTTTCGTACTCGAGGGATGAGCGAACAAATGCAAAAACTTCAATTTGGAGTTGGAGTTCGAGTTGAGTTGGAGTTTACGTTTTGGATCATGGGCCACAGTCACCAAAACGCCCACTGACACGACACTGAATTATGTCAAAACTAAGACCTGGTATATTGTTCACTTTCAGGGAGAACACACTAATATAGAAAAAATACAAGACGAAGATCACGAAAATTCTCCTAAAACAACCGAGCCACCACAGCTTGACCCCGAAGTCGAGCAGCCTGCAGTCGTACCGAAGGTGGAGCACACTCCGTACGTTGACCATAAGGCTCAGAAGCCTACGCTGAATGAACTTAATATGGAAAAAGTGTCCAGTGACCGTTTTGTTGATCATAGTTCAGTTAATGACTCTTTGGCCAAGCAGGCTTCAGATGAGACAGTCGACAAACCTATTGAAAAAACAATAGTTAACAAACCTTTGGTCAAACAGAGTACTACGGGTGATCCTTTGGTTGAGCAGCCTGAAGTCTATGAACCTATGGATACTGACATTTGGGAAGATAATTCTGATACAGAAGACCTTTCAGCTATAAAACCAATGGTCAGTGAACACAGGGATGATCAAAGTGACATTTTGCGCGAGCAGAATGCCTCGGGCGACCCTACGGCTGTACTGCCAACGGTCAATGATGTCAAGATTGAGCAGACTCTAGACAATGACCCTTCAGTGGCGATGGTTGACAGTTCAGTTGTAATATCAACTGCTAATGATCTTAAGGTTGAGCTGACTCTAGACAATGACCCTTCGGTTGCGATGGTTGATAGTTCAGCTGTAATATCAACTGCTAATGATCTTAAGGTTGAGATGAATCTAGACACTGACCCTTCGGTAGACAATTCTCTAGCTGAAAAGCCTATGGTCAATATCCTACTGGCTGAGCAGCCTTCAGTCATGAAACGTAACCTTTTGGACGAGCAGGGTACGAATGACGACCCTTTGCTTGTTAGGCCTGCGATCAATGAACTCAAAGCGGAGCAGGATACGGACTGTAGCCTTTTAGCCGGCAACCCAGTTACTGAAGAAACTACGAGCAATGAACCCAAGGTTGTGCAACCTGCAGACAATACCCTGTTAGTCGATCAGAGTGAGGTCACTGAGAAGAGTACGGACAGTGACCTGTTTGATGTGCAGACTGCAAACAGTGACCTTTCAGCGATGAAGTCTACGGTCAATCTACCTATGACTGTGCATTATGTGGACAGTGACCTCTTGAATAAGGCGAGTTGGAAGAGTCCGTATGACCAAACAAGTACTCCGAATGTATCGGAAGCACAGGAGCGAGCGAGCGAGCAGATACATCGCGAAGTGATGTCAAGTACGTCTCCCGTTTGTTACTCCTTATCTGTTTTTTTCTTGAGTTTATTGAGTTAAAAAAAGTTTAGTTATGGGCACCTAATTGGTTACCGTGCGTTTTACGATCAATTAGCTTGACTAATTATCAAATAAATAATAATTAGTCAAAAACTAATCGAAAAACGCGATTTAACGAAATTTTCATCAAAATTTTAACCATTGGTTGTAATCATCATCGTGTGGTAATATTTCGTATATTTTTATTGGTACTTTAATCTTTATTTTGTAAGTATTGCTATAAATAAAAAGGCCCAGACGTATTCAGTTCAATTCAAACTACACAAATAAAATTCTCACCGAATTATAACCTCACCGCTGTATGTACTAAAAACCATTTTCGTATATACAGGTGGCGACATATCGCGATACCGCACCCAAGCAAACTCAGACACAGACTCGGATACAGAAGACAACTTAGTCATAGACGAGTGTTCCAACAACGCACCGTGTCCGCTCAATCAGGAACAAATAGCGCACACACAGACACACAGTGTCGACACTGTGTCTCTCGGGAACACGGTCCCCACAATAGCAGCGTTGCAAATGATAGATCCAAGTACGGTGAAAACTGAGATTCTTTTCGAAAGTGATGAAGATGACTTTGAGCCTTATACTGAAGGGAATAAAGTTGAGATTAAATCGGAGACGAAGAAAGAAGTGTCGTTTATAGCTGACAAGATAATGTTTGCGGAAGATGAGCCGGATGTGCGTTGTGACGTCAAAAGTGAGTGTGACGTCACGGAGCGCATGCGCTGTGAGGACGCGCAGGCAGCGGACGAGCTTGATAATGACACATCCACTATCGGTAAGTGCACTTTTTTATTATACATTTTAGTATTAGTCCACTTTTCTTGACTTTTACGTTTCCGAATCCCCGTAAGGAATAGCGGAACCCTTATAGGAATACTCGTTTGTCTGTCTGTCACAGCAAATTAGATTCTAATTTACTGGACTGTTTGGCGATACTTCGGGCTATGTCGGTAACCTTGGTTCTCTTGCGAATATCATCATTCCTGCACCATTCTATCACGCAAATAAACTGCGAGAATTGCCCTCTCAGATTGATTGATCGGCAAACTGAAAAAAATCAGCTGTCCCATAACTCGTCAACATGTACGGACTGTAGGGAGCAGCTGATTTTTTTTTCGCGATTTCAGGTTTGGTCCCATAGTAAAAGTTGTTTGTTATCATGAGTATAATCATGTGTTTAAGTATCGGTCACTTATTACCAGTCACCCTATATAGGGTCACTTATGGGGGACAAATTAAATTATAAAGAAAAACAATTTAGCCGTGTAACATATTAAATGCAAAGGCTCGTCGTTGGGGTCTCAAACGTTTTTTTTTTTCATAATTATTTTAATAAAATTAGATGAAAAATAGCCTCAACCCCATTTTTTTTTATTTTTTTTTTTTCGAGGATGGGAAATCATCAAATGACCCCTCCCGCTCTGGGTGAAGCGGCAGGGAGTGTCAGACTTTTACTGACTAAAACCCACCCTTTAGTCCTCCTAGTGCCTTTCTTCCCAGGGCCGCGGTAACTCTTTCGAACAAATCCGCAACCCTGGTAGGCTCTGGCTCTAACGGGCCCCGACCCATGCTGACTGCTGCTGGTTTGGCGCGCGTAGAACACAGCGCGCCGTCAACCCGGGCCTGGTCTGATCGGACGGCGAGCTACCCATTGCTCGCCGTCCACAGGCATCAGTCACTGCGCCATGCTCAGGAGCATCAGTTCCTGGGCGGCGCAGTGGCTGACGTTCAACAGGAGGGGGTGAAATGGGGCCATTACTGGCACTCCATTTCACCCCCCTCCGGAGCCCGTTGTAGGGGCTCTACTGCGGCTGTTGCAGTAGCAGCAGCCGCAGTGGAACCGGCTTTGGCGGCGGAGGAAGCGGCGGCGGTGGCGGCGGTCGCGGCAGAGACGGCGGTGGCGGAGGGCTTTCTCCGATTTCCGGCTTTGGCGGGTGGGGCGCAGGCCCTACCCCCAGCCCAGTGGTCGGCCGGCTTGCCAGCTGCCGCACAGACTGCGCAGTGCGGCGCGGCGACGCAAGAACCGGCCCTGTGACCGGGCTGACCGCAGCGGAAACAAAGACCGCTGCGGTCCACCTCCGAGGTGCATTGAGTTCCTACATGGTGGCCCACCTGGCACCGGAAGCACCTCAGAGGTCGGGGTTCCAGCAGTTTGACCTGCGCGGAAACCCAACCCACCAAAAACCTACGGCCCTCCGAGATGGTCTTGGCCGCCGACACGGGACAGCTCACCACAATGGTTCGCATGCCCGTGTTGTCAGGACGTAGGGTGCCCGCCTTCACCTCCTCTGCTGAGCACCCCCCCGTCCTAACGACGGCGGCCACCACCTCCGCCTCCGTGACGGAGTCGTCCAGGCCCAAGATGCGCATGTCGATGCGCTTGGTGGGCCTGGACACTCGGGCATCGTCCGCGCTTAGGGACGCCCTAAGCCTTTCGGCTAGAGCGTCCGCGGTTGGGCCGCTGGCTGCCCCGGGGATCTCCAGCATCCGGGCCCCAGTCATGGTGACCCGGAGCCGAAGGCCCCCCACGATGCCTAGCTCACCAAGGTTCACCGCCTCCTTCGCCTTGGTGAGCACGTCCGCGTACGTCACGCCCCTCTTCGCCGCGTCCGGCTGCAGTGTGAGTACTACAGCCGCGGTTTTCGGAGGGCGGAGCGCAGCCGCGACGCTTCGCGCCTTCTGCCGCCGCTTCCTCTCTCGCCTCTTGGCCGCCCTGGCTGCCTTGCCCGCCTTCTTCTTCTCCCCGGCCACTTGCTATTCGGCTTGAGCCGGGGGGGGATCTGAAGGCGAGGAAGCCGGGGGAAGGTGCTGCACAGACGGCGCAGGAGCCTTCGCCGTCCGCGCAGCAACCCCACCCCTCCTCTTCCGTCCCGGGGCTGGGTCCGGTATTCCCGGCACCGGCTTCGCGGGTGCCGGCCCGGACCCTTTGTCCTGGCCGGACGACCCCGGTGTGGCAGCCACGGCGGCCGCATACGACGCCTTTTTCTGGCCTGGGGGGGCCTTCCCACTCGCCGCTAACGGGGGGCGCAGGACGATGCCCTCCAGGACGGAGAACCGCGCCTGGAAGGCAGCCATCTCCTGCCGCACGAGGTCCAGCACCTGGCTCTCCTGCGGCACGGGCTGGCTGTCCTTCTTGCGCCCCCCTTGCGGCGCCCCCTGTGGGCCGGCTCCCCGGAGCCTGGCCAGGTCTGCGCGGAGCCCCTCGTTCTCCTTTCGGAGACGCTCCGTGGCGGCAGCCAAGCGGGCGACCTCCGCCCGCAGCTCGGACATCTCGTCCGGCGGAGGCCCACCTTTGGTAACCTCCGCTGCCGCCAGAATGGAGGCCATCGCCTCGCTTATGGCCTTGTTCTTAGAGGAAAGCTTCCTCTTCAAGGCCACATCGCGAAGCGCGGCCTCCACCACCTCCGCAAACCCGGCCCTACGGTCATCCGGCTCACCGCCGGAGGACTCATGGACATGAGCCCCACGACCGCCATCTTCGGGGGGTCGTCCAGCATCCTTGGAGGCAAGGACTCTGCCCTTGCCTCCCTCTCGGCCCTTACCCCGCCTGCTGGTGGGGATCTTCCGGGCCGAGGCCACCTCTTCGCTGCAAGACGACCCCCGGTCGTCTTCCGGCCTAGGCCGCTTGCGGAAGGACCTCGAGTCCTCCACTGCAGTCCCTGCCCCCTCGGGTCCAGAGCTCGCCGAGCTCACGGTCACCAGGTCGTCGGAGTCCAACTCGGACTCCGACTCTGCACCCGCGTGACGCTCAAGCGAGCCCTCCCTCCGGAATAGCGCGCCTCTAACCGCGCTTCGCCCGACCGACACTTTGTCGGGTGGGCTAAAATTATACCCGATCAGTTCCTGAAAGGACGGTTTGGATCGGGGGCCTCCTCGGCCACTGTTGCACTTGGCAAGCGGAGAGTGGATAACACTGTTGCCCCCCCCAGAATACGAGGGGCTTGACGCGCGAGGCGTGGCGGATTCCCGAACTGCTGTGCAGTCCGGACCGCCCTGGGGTACATCTTCTCTTTCAGTGTTATCCATAAGTTCCTTTTAAAGGGTGCGGTCCCTGTCTCCCCTCCTCTCTCCCTCTCTCACTGCCTGCTCGCTGCCCTCACAGTCACGTCTGATGATCAGACGCGTACCAGAGAGCAGCGAGCAAGCCAATGAGACGCACACCGTCCGAGGACCCGAACACTGCTCAAGTCTCCGAACGGTGTGCCCCTCTTGTGTCTCTCTTGGTCTGGTCTCTCACTTGGGACCTTCCGGCATGAGTGGCTCTACCGGCAAAGCCCCCAAGATCACTGAGACACGCAAGCCCCACCACGACGGCAACGTGGAGACACGGTTGGTGGGGAGCCTCAAACCCTTAACTCCGAAAGTATTGAGCCTAGTTTTGAAAAAAAATATAATTATACATTATTATAATATTTTATATTGGATATTTGTTTACGTATAGATTACAGGGAACCTATAAGGTATGGTTGAACAGTAATAATACATGTCACAAAAGCATGATTTCTTTGGAAGCCATTGGGCGAGTTAACGAACCCCAGTCCCCCAATATTAGCTTCATCAGCTAATAATTATACTATTTTAGAATAACAAGTATAAGTCAGCATTGCTATCTAGGACATGCGTCATTAGCAGAGATGATTGGTTAGCAATAAGATGTATATTCTGTAGAATTAAGTTAATTACTGTCTTGCTGTAACTGGGTACAAATAAAGTTTATTTTTTAAACTCTTCCGTTGTCGCTTACTTAATTCGCGCGAGGTCGGCTCACACTGGTCGGTTCTTACAAGCTTTTATCTACACTCACAACGTAATGTTCCAAATATGAGTTCAAAAACGAATGCATAAACACATACTTTTTTTTCGTGGATAGGTAAAATTTAAAAAATAGTAGTTTATGCAACGACCATATAAAAAGGGTTATTAAAATACGAGTGTGGTTTTATCACACGAGGCGTAGCCGAGTGTGATAATAGCATCACACGAGTGTTTTAATACCTAATTATATGCCGTTGCATACACTAGTTTATCTTCACTCATACAGTTGAAATAAAATAAGTGGAAAAATAGTTAATTCCAATATGGCGAATATTCTCATTGCGTATTTGAATGACTGCGCAGCGCGCTCAAACATAGACAAAGATAAAAGCTGGCACATTGACTTAAGTCAATGAGCCCGCGCCAAAAATTAAAAAGAAAAAGTGTGCTATAAAAATTAAAAAGTTATTTTATGATGCAGTTGTTTAAAAATCGAAGGAAACTGTTTAATTGTAATGGTATTTTTTTTTAATTTTACCTGTCCACGAAAAAAAAGTATGTGTTTATGCATTCGTTTGTGAACTCATATTTGGAACATTACGTTGTGAGTGTAGATAAAATCCATTACAGTTCAACATTTCCCTTCGATTTTAAAACAACTGCATCATAAAATAACCTTTTAATTTTTATAGCACACTTTTACTTTTCTATTTATTGGCGCGGGCTCATTGACTTAAGTCAATGAGCCAGCTTTTATCTTTGTCTATGAATGCACGCGCTGCGCAGTCATTCGAATACGCAATGAGAACATCCGCCATATTGGAATAAACTATTTTTCCACTTATTTTATTTTAACTGTATAAGTGAAGATAAAATAGTGTATGCAACGGCATATAATTAGGTATTAAAACACTCGTGTGATGCTATTATCACACTCGTGTTTTAATAACCCCTTTTATGTGGTCGTTGCATAAACTACTATTATATAACTTGCCATGTATGTATGTAACTATGTTCGGGGGGATTCTTACAACTCAATGTTAACGTTGCATTGAATCAAAGGGAATTATTTATATAAAAGTAATTATTTTTAAACGTTAATATTGTTAACAGATCCTCAACTCTTCATGGAGACAAAAGTCCTACTCTTCAAAATAGACAAAACTCGTGCTTGGAAGAGCAACGTGCGTAAAGACAAATCCATCAAGGTGTCGAGAATTCACAAGAGATACTACACACCGAATCCAAAAAAATATTATTTTACACCTACAAGTGATCACAATAGTAATACAAAGCGAAATAAGTCTGGTAAATACATAGTGAGACCGAAAAACACTGTAAGTGCAGCGAAAACTACCAATACAAATTGTAATACTAATGATAACAGTAAGACACAAGAAATGCAAGTGTACAAGTCTATGCTAGACGAAGTCGCCGACACACTCCGTGTCAGACAACTCTATAGCAACATTAAAAGAGAGTTCATTGAGGGACAAGACCATATCCCGAACAAGAGGGTCAAGACTGATGACGGAGGATCTGATACAGATGACGACCAACCTTTACTGGTGGTTAGACAAAACCCGCCAAGCGAGACAGACGATACAGAAATGGCTGAGACAGCAGATGGTGTGAGAGAGATGAGGGAGGTCGTAGAATCAAGCTCGGACGAAGAGCTTGTCAACGGCGAGATATTCCTGAATAAGTACTGGGAGATGAAGCGTAAGGCCGGGAAGCGCAGCGCGGCCTCTACTATTGAGTGGAGTGCGGAGTTGGCAGGGGCGCTAGGGCCGCCCGGGGCGCTGGGGCCGCCCGGGGCGCTAGGGCCGCCCGGGGCGCTGGGGTCGCCCGGGGCGCTAGGGTCGCCCGGGGCGCTGGAGCCGCCCGGGGCGCTAGGGTCGCCCGGGGCGCTAGAGCCGCCCGGGGCGCCGGCGCGGGTCGCCAAGCGCGTGACGCTGCCGGACCGCGAGCAGCTGCGGCGCGATCACTCTGGCTCGAGGGTCGCGCAGGTGGCGCCCATCACTGTCGACACGGTTAGTGACACTACTTTCACATTTTTTTATTATTATTCCCTTTATTCACATACTAGCACTTCGCCCGCGACTTCGTCCGCGTGGGGATAGTAGGTACTCCACAAACTGCAACGCCCCTATACATATCCCCTTATAAAGGTTAGTTTTGGAAAATTAAGCACAACGATTCTCATTATTGGTTCAGCGCAACTGTTCACCCCGTTCAGCCCGTCAGAGGTTGATTATGCAAAAATTGTTAGGTACCTACATGATCTGTTGCAATTATCCCACTTTTAGTTTATTCATAGAATTCCGACGTAAATTGAAGCAAGCTATAATTTCCTCCCCTAAAAACTTATTCACCCCTGCTTCACCCCTTATTATGTATGTACCTAGTTGATTTTCGAAAAATCCAAACATTTGATATTCTTATTGTTTTATCGAAAACATTTAAATGCCGTGGTGTTTCAACGTCATCGGACCAAGCATTGATACGATTCTCCCCAGTTCGCTCAAGCCGCGACATTTTTCTTACTCCGAGCATGTTTATTACCGTCGTAACTTTTGAACGAAAGGTCCGATTTGAATGATTTAAAGTGTAATTTACACGGACATAATCAACCTTAATTATCAAACCATTTAAATGGATAAGGATTAATATCATGGTACTATAATCACCATTTTTTATTTCACCATGGGATTTGCTTGACTAATATTAACAAAAAGCGGTCATGGTGACTTATCCATAATAGTTAGACATATGGTATCGCGGACTTTTTTGTAGATATTGATGACCTCTATAAAACTGTAGTACATCACTTTGCTCTATTGTCAATAGATTCCGCAGCGTACGCGATATAAGGATTTTTTCTCACACCTTGGGTCACATTATCGAAGTTTTCATACGGATCCCTAACTTTTTTGAAAATATTCTATAGCCTATGTCCATCTCTGATAATGTAGGATTCTACTGGTGAAAGAATTTTTCAAATCGGTCCAGTAGTTTCGGAGCCTATTCATTTCAAACAAACAAACAAACAAACAAACAAACAAACAAACAAACAAACAAATCTTTCCTCTTTATAATATTAGTGTAGATAAAAATTACCTACATTTTATTACTTATTTCAATTTTAAATAAATACAGGTGAAACGTGTAACAGAATAAATGCAATACCCCTTAGGTATTGCGTTTATTCTGTTACATTGGGGGGGCATTGTACTCATCATTATAAACATCTTTTACTATGGGACCAACCCCGAAATCGCGAAAAACCGACATCCATGCGAACAATCTCGCGACAAGCTTTTATAATCTATAAATTGTGTAATGACGTTATTAGTTGACAGTAAAAGTTTTAAAGGAAAAGTTTATTTTATTCTTTTTAGCGCATTTAATACAATTATTATTATTATTTATTTTATTCATCAACAAGACAACTTTTGGTCCACAGTAGGTGTTAGTAGCACTTAATACTATGATAGTTAGGTTTATAAATATGTCCTAGTCTCTTATGTGAAATAAAATTGTCAGTTTAAAAAAAAAAAAAAAATAAAAAAAATAAAAAAAAAAAAAAATAAAAGCTTGTTTTCAAATAAGTGTTTTTTTATTTATTTTTTACTTTTAGTTATTGCTGGACGGGTTTCTCAGTCTGTTCATCTCATTGAACGCATAATGTTCGAGTCCTCTCATTTGATACCCATATTGTAGGAAAGCATAAAAACTTAGTCCGCCATCTTAAGAAATCAGCCATATTAGATTTAGAGTTAGCAAAAAGGAGGGTTATGAATTTGACCGGTATCTATGTATCTATGTTTATCTGTTCCCTCAAAACTTCTAAACCATTTATCATAATTTGACAAATGAATGTCATTGGAAGCGTCAAAATTGTCCGCTGGTTATAGGCTAGGTTATGTTGCAATACATTGCATGTGGCGCTGCCTATGTATTTACAGCGGCCTTATTACTGAGCTGCCTATGTATTTACAGCGGCCTTATTACTGAGCTGCCTATGTATTTACAGCGGCCTTATTACTGAGCTGCTTATGTATTTACAGCGGCCTTATCACTGAGCTCCCTATGTGTTTACAGCGGCCTTATCACTGAGCTCCCTATGTATTTACAGCTGCCTTATCACTGAGCTCCCTTTGTATTTACAGCTGCCTTATCACTGAGCTCCCTATGTATTTACAGCTGCCTTATCACTGAGCTCCCTATGTATTTACAGCTGCCTTATCACTGAGCTCCCTTTGTATTTACAGCTGCCTTATCACTGAGCTCCCTATGTATTTACAGCTGCCTTATCACTGAGCTCCCTTTGTATTTACAGCTGCCTTATCACTGAGCTCCCTTTGTATTTACAGCTGCCTTATCACTGAGCTCCCTTTGTATTTACAGCTGCCTTATCACTGAGCTCCCTTTGTATTTACAGCTGCCTTATCACTGAGCTCCCTATGTATTTACAGCGGCCTTGTCACTGATCTCCCTATTTATTTATAGCGGCCTTATTACTGATCTCCCTATGTATTTACAGCGACCTTATCACTGAGCTCCCTATGTATTTACTGCGGCCTTATCACTGATCTCCCTATTTATTTAGAGCGGCCTTATTACTGATCTCCCTATGTATTTATATCGACCTTATCACTGAGCTCCCTATGTATTTACAGCGGCCTTATCACTGATCTCCCTATTTATTTAGAGCGGCCTTATTACTGATCTCCCTATGTATTTATATCGACCTTATCACTGAGCTCCTTATGTATTTACTGCGGCCTTATCACTGATCTCCCTATTTATTTAGAGCGGCCTTATTACTGATCTCCCTATGTATTTATATCGACCTTATCGCTGATCTCCCTATGTATTTACAGCGACCTTATCACTGAGCTCCCTATGTATGTACAGCGGCCTTATCACTGATCTCCCTATCTATTTACAGCGGCCTTATCACTGATCTCTCTGTGTATTTACAGCGGCCTTATTACTAGTCTCCCTATGTATTTACAGCAGCCTTATTACTGATCTCCCTATGTATTTACAGCGGCCTTATCACTGATCTCTCTATGTATTTGTGCAGACGGAAATGCTCTTCAAAGATTTGGGCACAGTAGATCCCCCAGGTGACGCCGCGGACGATGACACTCCATTAGGTAAGCTGATGCAGCCGGTCATTGACCCTGCCTAGTGACAGGGTCGATGACCTGTTTCTGTCACTGAAATCCATATAAATTATTTACGTATAATGTTTTGAAATATTATTTATACAACGTGTAACAGAATAAAACGAGCTCCATCGTCGACCACGTCATTGCTTCCCCTCAGGTGAGACAGCGGTCGATCGCGAGGCTGTCAATCAATCAATATACAACGTGTCACAGAATAAACGAGAACACCTCTTAAGGGGTCATTGAACTCATCATTATGAACAACTTTTACTTTGGGACCAAATCCGAAATCGCAAAAAAGTCAGCTGTTCAGTACATTTTGTCGAGTTATGCGCACAGAAATGTAAGGAGCCGTCGATTTTTTTTTCGCAATATCGATATTGTTGGTGCCATTGTAAAAATTGTTCATAATGATGATTGCAATAACCCCTAAGAGCTAAGTATTCCGTTTATTAAGTTACACGTATAGAATTAAATCCTTGGAAGTACTTACATATTAGTTACTACAAACAATTTTTTTTTTTTTTTGTAAAGTGTTAGGTATTCGAGCCACGCGTATTTGTGATGCTACGGTTTACAGAACTACCTGCTCGGTAACTGTATGTTCATTTAGTAAAGTAAACCTTGTCTTGCAACTTGAGTCACGCGACATTTTGTCAAATCCCTAAGGTACATGATACATTCCCGGCAGATGTTAAAATAGCAACTCTGTGGCTCATTTCCATAGAAAGTTAGTGATCAAATCCCTAAACTGTTTTAGTGAAAAAACTAAATACTTAAGATATTAATAGTATGTCGGATCCAGTATTCAGGATCGTGATCAAATACACTTTGGGCCAATTTCACCAATGTAACTGAACGCGATCAGCGAATAAACCACGTTTATGAGCTGTCAGTGTCATTATTTTTCTATAGAATATTGACGCTCTGTCAGCGTCAATATTCTATAGAAAAATAATGACACTGACGAACGCAGAACGCTCTTGAACGCAGTTTAGATGTACTGATCGCGTTCAGTTTCATTGGTGAAATCCGCTCTTAGTGACATATAGTGTCAGATCACAACCGTGGCTGCAGAATTGGGATACACACGGGCAAACATGAGATACAACTTCTGAACCTCTTCACTTTTTATCAGGTACAGACCAGTACCATCACTACAGTACTGAACAATAGTACAGAATCAAACAAGGAGTAATTGACACTCTGAATTTAAAAGGAAACATTGAGCAGTTCCTCGGCCAGTATGTGTCACCACCATGTCATCATCCATCCATCCATACGTTGGTTAATCTTTTACGGACCCTATTACTAAAACTCCGATGTCCATCTGTCCGTCCGTCTGTCACCAGGCTGTATCTCATGAACTGTGATAGCTAGACGGTTGAAATTTTCACAGATGATGTATTTCTGTCTCTAAAAACAGAATAAAATAAATATTTAAGTGGGGCTCCCATACGACAAACTTATTGCACGGAACCCTTCGTGCGCGAGTCCGACTCCCACTGGGCCGGTTTTGTACGCTTGTCTCTTTCCAAGTGCAAATTCATGAAAGATCTAACAAGTCTTAATATTTATTTGGTAAAACATATGGAACGTCTGTAGTGTGTCAGGAATTTAGGTTTCTACCTTAGGGATTTGATAAAATTCCCAATTTCATAATTTCCTGCGACATGCGTACATACTCGACTGTCGTTGACGCTTGTGACGTTGCAGCGTGGCGCGCGCTGGACCTGCCCGCCGACGACCAGCTGGAGGCCGCTCTCGAAGAGCTCACGGTCAGTACACACACAATCCTACATAGCTTAGACAGGGATCATAGACCTTCCATGTTTATGCGTAACCAATGCACTTGAGGAGTACTTCCATAGTGAATGCAGGGATTGTCGTCGCTTTGTGCCCCATTCCAATGGAAATGTCTAACGGGGTCTGCAAGTTGGCTTCGGCCCCACCCTACCTACAAGGCGAAGTTTTGAACTGGATGCTCAAGAGGCTCGGGACCGATTATGATGAAAATTAATACGGTTGCATCGTATACTTTGATACGGCTCTAATGATGTTTTGCTAACACGTGATTGTCACGTTAATTTGTTCGGCAAAACCGAAAAGCAACCTCTTAGTGCGTACGACGCGATCAAGTATGTGACACGACTGTGTAAATGAACGCGACAATCGCGTATGCTGTGCAAATGAACGCGACAATCGCGTGTTCGCGTGATTATCGCTTTGTATTAGGGCGACGCCCTATAAACCGACTACATAGTCTATTGATCTTTGTGTGTACAGTCGGCGTCCAACGTGGAGCACGTAATGCCGCGCTCGCTGTGCTGCGCGGCGCGCCGACACCGCGACGTCAACGACGCGCGCCGCCGCATCGGCATCGCGGAGCTGCCGCAACACACGTAAGTGTGCACATCATCATAGAACAGAACAGAGCACGTAACGCGCGCTCGCTGTGTTGCGCGCGCGCCGCCGCATCGCCATCGTGGAGGTGCCGCTACATACGTAAGTTTTCACATCATCATATAATAGAACAGAACAGATCAGTGAGTACGTTTCCCGCAGGCACGCGGACGGCGTGTGCACGTGTTGCTGCGCGCACGTGAGCGACGCGGATGCGCGCGCGCGCCTGGACCAGCAGCTGCGCGCGCTGCACACCGACATCGAACGCATGCTCTGGGTGAGTTTGAAGCGCCATCTATACCGCCACATACGAAACACAATAACACCTCGTCTTCACACAAATAATTACTACAAAAAAATCACCCGTGACAGACAGACAGACACATGAGTGATCCTATATGAGTTCTGTTTTTCCACAAGAAGGTTCGGAACCCTGAAAATAGCTAAAACGTTCCAAAAAAAACACTACCTACCTTGCCTTGCCTTTACATAGATCAATCACAGATGTTATGTCACCGCCCGCATCAGACCGCTTGAAAAGTTATTTGTTTGAAACTTATTCGAAAAATGTTATAGTTGTTTTATCTCACGAGTGCGGGCGAGCCATGTCTTAGTGTGCGTGAGCTTGTGTCAGTCGCTCTCAAGCTCACGCACACTAAGACAATGTGCACGTACACTACACAACTATGGCTCGCCCGCACTCGTGAGATAAAACAACTATACTAAAATAGTACGATTACTGATAAAAACCTAAAATCGGTACAAGAGAAGTTACACGCTTCTGAAGTTGTTCCTCTATCCTGGTCTACTACTATGACGTGACTTGAGTGTGCTCACAACTCCGTATTTTCTTGTTTCCTTTCATTTTTTAGGGTTCCGTACCCAAAGGGTAAAAACGGGACACTATTACTATGACTCCGCTGCCCGTGTGTCTGTTACCAGGCTGTATCTCATGAACTGTCACAGCTAGACAGTTGAAATTTTCACAGATGATGTATTTCAGTAGCCGCTATAACAACAAATGCTAAAATAATAAAATAAATATTTAAGTAGGGCTCTCATACAACATACGTGATTTTTTTGCCGTTTTTTTTTAATAATGGTACGGAACCCTCCGTGCGCGAGTCCGACTCGCACTTGGCCGGTTTTTTTTATTACCACTTATTAATTTCTCTATTGGGGTAGGTACTACTCATCCTTTGAAATCATCGTCGCCCTGATACAATGCCATTGCGCGAATACGCGATCGCCGCGTTCATTTGTCCGGTAAAACCAGACGGCCCCCTCCGTCGGCGCGACCATGCGGTCAGGATTGTCGTACAAATAAACGCGACGATCGCGTATTCGCGCGATGGTCGTTTAAATCATACTCCAATTAATATTCATATTTTGAGTGGTCTCTTTTCTTACTTGTGAATTTTGTTTTGTTGCACCGCTAAGATGAGGAAGCAGAAGCGCAAAGAGCAGGTATGAGCGAACACTTGCAACGCTATTCTGTTACGATCTCATCGTGGTGACGTAGGTCAAGTGAGCTTGCAGTGAAGTGGACTGTCACTGCCTGCCATCAGTTGCAATGAGAGCTCACTTCACGCTCGCTTCACCTAACGGTTCACGGTGACTTGTTTCTGGAATCGAGCACCTAACTTGAGTGTCTTGTGACTCATTCGTAGCTTTGTGTACACTTCGTGTTTAATTAATATTATTTGATGTATTTCAAGACTAAGTTTGTATGGTAAGCGCCAGAGAAATTGACAATAACGTACGTTGACCTTTTCCTAATATCTCTTCATAATGAATCGTGTTTCAATTATCTAATGCGAAGAGCCACGATTACACAGATTTCTATCTTTACTAGTTTGTTTTCCGCGGCTTTGCTTGCGTACTAGTTTAATTTATAAGAATCGTAACAAACTCACTTCACATTTTATAATATTAGATGGTTAACCTGGATCCTAAGTCTGGTTTTGGAATTGATAATGTTATTCAATGTAGAAATACGAATGTGTGTGTATAAATGCATGTGTTGAGCGTGTCAACGACCGCTAATTCAAATTTATCTGGCGCCTACTATAGCAGTTAATAAATGTAATATTTGAGGGTTAGTCCTTTAGTTAGTTTTTCATATTGTTTTAATGATTATTAACACTTGTACCCAATCTGAGCTCACAATGGGCCTCATCAGAAGGCTTAAAGTCACCCAAAGGGCAATGGAGAGGGCAATGCTCGGAGTTTCCTTGCGTGATCGAATCAGGAATGATGATATCCACAAGAGAACCAAGATTACCAACATAGCCCGTATGATCGCCAAACTGAAGTGGCAGTGGGCAGGGCACATTGCTCGCAGAACAGATGGTCGATGGGGCCGAACTGTTGTGGAGTGGTGACCGTGTACCGGACCGATGACCTGGTGGGGGTCGCGGGTAGCCGATGGATGCGAGACACACAGGAACGGTTGTTGTGGTGACACGTGGGGGAGGCCTGTGTCTAGCAGTTGACGCCTGCAGGCTGATATGATGATGAACACTTGTACTGTATGACTGTATAATAGCTCTACAGTTGTCCACAGCAGAAAAATTGGGCTAGTGTTCCAGTCAAACGAAAGAATACCTTCAAAGGGTTAAAGTAGGTACCAGTGATGCCAAATCATCAATATTCCTAAACTATTTCCTGATAGCTACACCCTGGGGGTCTTGGGGGTCTTTAAGTCAAGAGTGAATAGATTACTTCTAGGCAAGCGAGCTCCATCGTCGACCACGTCATTGCTTCCCCTCAGGTGAGACAGCGGTCGATCGCGAGACTGTCAATCAATCAATATACAACGTGTAACAGAATAAACGCAATACCTACCTCTTAACGGGTCATTGTACTCATCATTATGAACAACTTTTACTATGTGACCAACACATAAATCGCAAAAAAAAATCGACCGCTCCATACATTTCTGTGCGCATAACTCGACAAAATGTACTGAACAGCTGATTTTTTTTCGCGATTTCGGGGTTGGTCCCAAAGTAAAAGTTGTTCATTATGATGAGTACAATGACCCCTTAAGAGGTATTGCGTTTATTATGTTGCACGTTGTATATGAAACTCTGCGTTACTGGGTGACTGGCAGACAATGCACAGCCGAAACTACTGGTCGTAGAAAGAATTTTTACATGTAGGTTCCTTAGGGAGTGTGCAGGGGGAGCATTAAGAGATGATTTCCCTAAATTCCCAAGGGAACGGAAAAAAAACGGGATATGCGCGTACAAAGTCGCGGGCAAATGCTAGTTTAATAAATATGAGGACGATGCACCTAGAGCATACTACATGTAGGAACAAAGTATTACCAGCAGAGGTAGACTTGTTCATTTTTTAAATAAGCACAATATGGTACAAATATTAGAACTATTAATTAAACAGGCTGTGAGTTAACAGAATAATAATACAAAATGTGTTTTTAATATTTAGCAACACGAAGATAGACGTAGGAACTTCAATTTTAAGTTTTTAGAAATATGTAGTTAGAACAAGAGCTCTGAACTAATACCATGAGAATCAGTGTGCTTGAGTGGGGCGACTGCGTTATTCTTGGTAACAGGGTATTTTTGTTGAACAATCTATCTAATAGTCCGTCAGATTGTCATAAAATATTTTTATCTACACTCACAACGTAATGTTCCAAATATGAGTTCAAAAACGAATGCATAAACACATACTTTTTTTTCGTGGATAGGTAAAATTTAAAAAAAAAACCATTACAGTTCAACATTTTCCTTCGATTTTTAAACAACTGCATCATAAAATAACTTTTTAATTTTTATAGCACACTTTTTCTTTTTAAATTTTGGCGCGGGCTCATTGACTTAAGTCAATGAGCCAGCTTTTATCTTTGTCTATGTTTGAGCGCGCTGCGCAGTCATTCGAATACGCAATGAGAATATCCGCCATATTGGAATAAATTATTTTTCCACTTATTTTATTTCAACTGTATGAGTGAAGATAAAATAGTGTATGCAACGGCATATAATTAGGTATTAAAACACTCGTGTGATGCTATTATCACACTCGGCTACGCCTCGTGTGATAAACCCACACTCGTGTTTTAATAACCCTTTTTATATGGTCGTTGCATAAACTACTATTTTTTCATTATACATTTTATAAAAAATGACTTTGAATAAAGCAGAAAGAAAGGTGCTCGTGACGTCACCTGTTTGTAAAAAGTGTGCGCCGATGTTCCGCTTCTCGTCACACGGAGACGCGAAATATCACTATATCTTCTTAGTTTTTAACCGACTTCAAAAAAAGGAGGACGTTCTCAAATCGACTGTTATTTTTTTGTGTTTGTTACCTCATGTCTCCGTCATTTATGAACCGATTTGAAAAATTCTTGTTTTATCTTAAAGGATACTTCTCGATTGGTCCCATTTAAATTTTATCAAAATCGATTCAGCAGTTTGGTTTTTAAATCCAAATAGCTGGAAAAAAAATGTGGAAATATCATACAAAATTGCATATTTTTGCTTTCCTGTGACTTTCCAGGTATGGGGTACCACTAAAAAGTGGAAAATAAAATACTTTAATTTCAGAAGTCGGTGTCAAATAACGAAGAAGCAACCAAAAACACCGACTTCCGAAATTAAAGTTATTTTGTACTTTGTAGTGTTTTTATTGGGAGCCAGTTTTTTTTTTGTGAAAAAGTATTTTTTAAATATACAAAAAATTCTTTTCAATATTTTTTGGTAATCTGACTGAAGGACGAATTAGAGAAATATTTTTTCTACATAAACAGGAAAATACCCTATTGCTAACTCGGAGTTGCGACATGCAATATATTATACTAATACTATGTATTTATTTTTCATTACAGAAAGCTGCAGGAAGTAAGTTTCATTTTCCCTTATTATTTTTTTCCGTTAAAAATGTTCTCCATTTTCTTAAAAAACAATTTTATCCACAACAGGAAGCCATTCAAAAGCGGTACAGAAACAGTCTCGGTCACCGAGCCCCACATCGACTTCCACGGCAACTAAGCCGACCAGCACCACGTGGAGCACAGCAGACATGCCGTCGAGCACACCCACAGTGAACAAGAGCTCTAAGACTAAGCCCACGACTTACTCGAACCGCTCCAGGCAGAGGCGCGCCAAGCCACGCCCCCCCACCCCCCCGCGCGCCCCCTCGCCTCCCGTCGACTACTACGAAGAGTGGCAACGCCAGAAGACTATGAACGCCCAGTACTTTCATATCAACACTTCCTGTAAGAAAGAGAAGACAGTGCCGCCAACTATGGCACAAACTGCCACTAAACAAAGTTTGCCACAAAAAAGTAATCCAAAAAAGGTGGCGCAACCTGCTATTTCAAAAAATGTGGCGCAAACTTCTATTTCAAAAAATGTGGCGCAAAGTGCTACTTCAAAAGATGTGGCGGAAACTGCTATTTCAAAAAATGTGGCGCAAACTGCTATTTCAAAAAGTGTGGCGCAAACTACTATTCCAAAAAGTGAGGCACAAACTGGTACTCCACAAAGTGTAGCACAAACTGCCACTGCACAAAGTGTGGCACAAACTGCCACTCGACCAAGTGTCATCACACACAGTACCATTGCCAACAGAGTGACTTCCCCACAGACTACACAAGGAGGCCTCATGCCTTATATCCGCAAGTCCCGTCTAATCGCCCCGGTGGAGACACGACATATGATGTGTATAGAAGTGCCCACGTTGGTGCCCGTGCCATACCCGCGAGGACCACCCACGTGGTTCATCGCCCAGAAACAAACAAAATGCGAATCACCCGCGCGTGTGAACACCGCTCAGACAGTACCCGTCTCGAATCTGCAAAGGAAGACTCCATGTCCTATAGCTCCCAAGCCTGACAACATGCGGCGCGCATCAGAAGCACCGAATACCGTCAAAGAAGAACCGGGAACTACGACAACATCTACAGATGTTACAACAGAACAAGTGGCTGAACCACGAACACCGACCATTCAGCCTGTAGACAAACCTCTGTCGATTTTAGAAGAGTACTCTCGCACGCTTAGTACTGAGCCCGCCAGCATCGTACCTGTCGTCAACGCGCTCAGTCTCCGCGTCCCTGACGGACCAGAGGGATCTAAGACCACTATCGTGATGGCACTCACCGTGCCTTCAGAGCAAATTATAAAGCAAACAATCAATACTCTTTATACGAACGAGACAGTCGACCTCACTAACGAACCAGAGAACCCTGCGGTCAAAACAACTGAAGCACCGAAAATGCCTCCAGTTGTAGATATTGTGGCTGCCGTCAAGAATCTTATTGATGCTGGGACCAGTGACAGGAGTTTACTTAAACCATTGAATATCACTGCAGGCGGGAGTGAACTGATATCCCCTTTAGAAAGTCCTCTTTCAACAAGCAAGCCTAGAAGCAAGGCTCCCATGCTAATGTCCTTATCGAACAAACTACATGACGGAGATATTATAGAGATTGACGACACAGACTCTTCTGACGATAGCAACGACAGCCATTCTAGAAACGCTAAACGTTCTATTCTCATCAATAAAAGTTCTACTCCTGCTGTTTACACCAACCAAAGTTCTAACTTGGCAAAACCTAGTAACACAAAGAGTGGTCATGAAAGAACCAGCAACACGGATGTGTTATCAAGTCAAACAGTCACTAGTGACACAAACAGTTTTGGTCAGAGTACTAGTGAAACAGTTAACACTTTAAATCAAGCTATAAAAAGTAACATAAATACTAATTCTAAACAAGCAGCAAGTAAAAAAGATGAGCTCCTAAAACAAGCTTTAAATAGTAATAAAAGTATAAGTGACGTCAATCTATCTAAATATAGTAACTTATATAAACTTCTTGAAACGACTACTCATTCAAGTAACAGTAATCAAGTTGTTAGTAAAACAAACGAAGCTAGCAGCCAAAATAATAAAACAAAGAGTTCCAGTCGAGCTACTCGTTATATAAACAAGAATAAACGAGCTGTTGGTAAAGCAACGACTTCCAATCAACCGATTAGTAAAAAAACGACTTCGAGTCGATCTGCTAGTAAAACAACGACTTCAAACAAATCTGTTAGTCAAAGTACTAGGAGTGCAAGTAACATTGATAAAGATTTAAATAAACCAAGCACCTCAAACCAAAGTACTAGGAAGACATATCCGACTGAAGAGTCAAGAAAGGTCAAGTCTTACAAATCACCGAAAGACAGGATTAAGAATAAAGTGAACACGCCTCTCCGGCTGCAGCAAGAGCCCAGCCCTGTGGAGGCGGTCAAATTGTACAACGTGGCGTACGAACAGGTTTGTATATTTTTCACTTATTTAATATGTTCTAGTATCATCTGCCAGCAGCTCCGCCCGCGTGAATCTCGGAAACTCCCAGAAGTCAGACACTATCGCGTCAGAAGCTAGTAGAACATGACATCACGAAAAACGTTTTTCTTTTAAGAGTTTCCTCCATCTTGTTGTTAAGTATCGAAAACAGTAACTGTTTTTTTTTAACCGTTGCCCCACACTAGGAATTTCTCCTGTATCCTGGGTGCGTTTACAAACTCACATACACAAACAGCCAGACCCGGAACAACTATCTGTAGGCTATACAAATATTTGTTACGTGCGGGAATCGAACCCGCGTCACGCAACGCAGCAGTAACGAATCGCTCAACCACAGCGCCAACCGTGTTGTCGATTATGATCACTTTGTTTTAAATAATAATGTTATACACGTAGTAATTGTTAACGAATTGACTATGGCATTCTTGGGGAAAGTTGTTCATTTACATGGCCAGAATTGGTTCTTAAAAGTTTGCGCACTGGCTCCGAAGTAACCCGGTATTTTGTTTTATTCTTTCCTTTCAGGCGTTGCTGTCCCTGAAAGAAGTCAGCGACCGCTGCCCGGCGCGCTTAGCCAACGTGGCCGCCATGCCCGGCTTCATGGACAAGCTCAGGGCGGCCGCCGCCAACATGGGCAACGGTACGTAAACGTTCAGAGGTACTGGAAAGAGAGGGTCCTCCGACCAGACGGTTGGTTTGTCTGGTGGGCAACTGCCCGAGAGTTGATATTCGGGCTTTGCATATGTTCTAATCGCACGGTAAACTTTGATATCGCGATTTAGGATTTTGTCAAGCTAGTTCGCAGCTGTCGAGATAGATGGCGCTGCGAGTCTCATTTGTTGATTCTGCTACGTTGATTTTTTTTGTGGCGGTATTAATGTCGCCTACAAACGTTCACTCAACCTATGAAGTTGTTTACCTTCTGTGCCGTCCCTATAGTAAGAGTTGTACTCTCCAGAGGTGTACACCCACAAGAGCTCGGCGCCCTGCGTGGCGGCCAGCGCGCTCGCGTGCGGCGACACGCTGCTGTGCGTGGAGGGGCTTTACCTTCTGTGCCGTCCCTATAGTAAGAGTTGTACTCTCCAGAGGTGTACACCCACAAGAGCTCGGCGCCCTGCGTGGCGGCCAGCGCGCTCGCGTGCGGCGACACGCTGCTGTGCGTGGAGGGGCTTTACCTTCTGTGCCGTCCCTATAGTAAGAGTTGTACTCTCCAGAGGTGTACACCCACAAGAGCTCGGCGCCCTGCGTGGCGGCCAGCGCGCTCGCGTGCGGCGACACGCTGCTGTGCGTGGAGGGGCTTTACCTTCTGTGCCGTCCCTATAGTAAGAGTTGTACTCTCCAGAGGTGTACACCCACAAGAGCTCGGCGCCCTGCGTGGCGGCCAGCGCGCTCGCGTGCGGCGACACGCTGCTGTGCGTGGAGGGGCTTTACCTTCTGTGCCGTCCCTATAGTAAGAGTTGTACTCTCCAGAGGTGTACACCCACAAGAGCTCGGCGCCCTGCGTGGCGGCCAGCGCGCTCGCGTGCGGCGACACGCTGCTGTGCGTGGAGGGGCTTTACCTTCTGTGCCGTCCCTATAGTAAGAGTTGTACTCTCCAGAGGTGTACACCCACAAGAGCTCGGCGCCCTGCGTGGCGGCCAGCGCGCTCGCGTGCGGCGACACGCTGCTGTGCGTGGAGGGGCTTTACCTTCTGTGCCGTCCCTATAGTAAGAGTTGTACTCTCCAGAGGTGTACACCCACAAGAGCTCGGCGCCCTGCGTGGCGGCCAGCGCGCTCGCGTGCGGCGACACGCTGCTGTGCGTGGAGGGGCTTTACCTTCTGTGCCGTCCCTATAGTAAGAGTTGTACTCTCCAGAGGTGTACACCCACAAGAGCTCGGCGCCCTGCGTGGCGGCCAGCGCGCTCGCGTGCGGCGACACGCTGCTGTGCGTGGAGGGGCTTTACCTTCTGTGCCGTCCCTATAGTAAGAGTTGTACTCTCCAGAGGTGTACACCCACAAGAGCTCGGCGCCCTGCGTGGCGGCCAGCGCGCTCGCGTGCGGCGACACGCTGCTGTGCGTGGAGGGGCTTTACCTTCTGTGCCGTCCCTATAGTAAGAGTTGTACTCTCCAGAGGTGTACACCCACAAGAGCTCGGCGCCCTGCGTGGCGGCCAGCGCGCTCGCGTGCGGCGACACGCTGCTGTGCGTGGAGGGGCTTTACCTTCTGTGCCGTCCCTATAGTAAGAGTTGTACTCTCCAGAGGTGTACACCCACAAGAGCTCGGCGCCCTGCGTGGCGGCCAGCGCGCTCGCGTGCGGCGACACGCTGCTGTGCGTGGAGGGGCTTTACCTTCTGTGCCGTCCCTATAGTAAGAGTTGTACTCTCCAGAGGTGTACACCCACAAGAGCTCGGCGCCCTGCGTGGCGGCCAGCGCGCTCGCGTGCGGCGACACGCTGCTGTGCGTGGAGGGGCTTTACCTTCTGTGCCGTCCCTATAGTAAGAGTTGTACTCTCCAGAGGTGTACACCCACAAGAGCTCGGCGCCCTGCGTGGCGGCCAGCGCGCTCGCGTGCGGCGACACGCTGCTGTGCGTGGAGGGGCTTTACCTTCTGTGCCGTCCCTATAGTAAGAGTTGTACTCTCCAGAGGTGTACACCCACAAGAGCTCGGCGCCCTGCGTGGCGGCCAGCGCGCTCGCGTGCGGCGACACGCTGCTGTGCGTGGAGGGGCTTTACCTTCTGTGCCGTCCCTATAGTAAGAGTTGTACTCTCCAGAGGTGTACACCCACAAGAGCTCGGCGCCCTGCGTGGCGGCCAGCGCGCTCGCGTGCGGCGACACGCTGCTGTGCGTGGAGGGGCTTTACCTTCTGTGCCGTCCCTATAGTAAGAGTTGTACTCTCCAGAGGTGTACACCCACAAGAGCTCGGCGCCCTGCGTGGCGGCCAGCGCGCTCGCGTGCGGCGACACGCTGCTGTGCGTGGAGGGGCTTTACCTTCTGTGCCGTCCCTATAGTAAGAGTTGTACTCTCCAGAGGTGTACACCCACAAGAGCTCGGCGCCCTGCGTGGCGGCCAGCGCGCTCGCGTGCGGCGACACGCTGCTGTGCGTGGAGGGGCTTTACCTTCTGTGCCGTCCCTATAGTAAGAGTTGTACTCTCCAGAGGTGTACACCCACAAGAGCTCGGCGCCCTGCGTGGCGGCCAGCGCGCTCGCGTGCGGCGACACGCTGCTGTGCGTGGAGGGGCTGCGCGCGCCGCTGGGGCTGCCGGCGCGGGCGGCGCGGGAGGCGCGCCACCTGCTGCTGACGGACGCCGACCTGCCTTGTGCGATGCCGACCTACTGGACCCTCGCGCCCTTCAATAGCTTGTCTAGAGTGGTACCTGATCAAGTCACAGGTTAGTTCTTGCATTGTTTTGTATATTATTTATGTCATGGTTGAACAGGTACTTACACTACTTACATGAATACGAAAAGCTTTATTCCATCAGTCACAAATACGAATTTCAAAATAGCTACTGATTTTCATAATTCCGAATGGTTCAAAATTCCTAATTTAACAACTCCGATTTATCATTCATCCTGTTTTTTTAATTCCGTATTTTCAATATTCGTTTGTCATTCATTCTCAAAACTCCTAGTTTCAATAGATCGAATAACAAAAAATCCGACATAATGATAATTCAATACATCAAAAATACGAATTCCGATTATTAAAGTACCGATTAATTAAAATTCGGAAATAAAAACAATAGAACGGATCTGGCGCTCGGCGGCCGCTTCTAAAAATCTTCCTTTTTTCATTGAAAAAATCCCAATTCTAATCTAAAATATGCAAGCAAGCATGCAGCATGCAACATTCAAGCAAACATGCAGCATGCCACATGCAAGCGAGCTTGCAACATGCAGCAGGCGGGCCGCTCGCCCCTCCGCAGCTACGCGGGCTTAAGTAGCACATATTATACTAATTGAATCAGAATCCTAATTTTAGCAGTTTAGTCGTAGTAATGAAAATCGGAATGTCGTTTTTCGGACCGAGAACCCATCGAGCATTTGATTCTTCGAGGTTATGAAAATCGGAAAACAAACAAATCGCATTTACGACTTTCGGTAAAATAAATTTCGTGATTTTTATTCATATGCATTATAATTCTTAGGTATTATGACATTTGGACTTTTGAAAATCGGAACATCGAAATTCGGAATAAAATATTTCGGAGTATTTGATTGTTGTCTTTTTATATAATTACTGTCATTTCGACCGAGACTTCGCCTGCGCAGATTTAGTACAAACAATTTTCTCCTTTTAATTCCCTTAAGGACGCCTTTACAAATGGGTAGTCAAATCATTACCTTTTAACACTTTGCCAGAATTGTTGATAGATTGTGCGTGGTACGATTCTGAACTATAACTATAATTTTAGAAAGTCACATTTTCCCAATAAATGTACCGAAGTAAAAAAGTATTTTATTTAATAAACATACTTTTGTGTTACAAAGTAATCATTTGACCCATTTGTAACAGCGTCCTGGTCGAATCGTTATTTTAAATGATAACTCGAAAGCTTCGATTTGGCTGCCCGCGGACGCGGGGGTCCGCATGCTTCCACACGGAAAGTTTTAAATATTGAACCTAGCGCCACAACATCAAATTAATTCAAAACGTCAGCTGATTCAGATTTGCTCGCACGCAAACTTCATAAACTTCTTCTGTCAAAATATTTACTAAATTCAGCACTCTTATAAACAATGATTTTAGACGTAGAATAAAATAAACATGGAACGCAGACAAATAATTAGTAGTGTTAATAATTTTTTTACAGTCGGAAAATTATATCATGTTTTGTATATCCCCAAATTACTGTGTAAACTACTAATTCAATTTACTATTTATGAACGTGGCCATAATTGTGCGATAGAGATAACACTACAGATTTTTTAGCACTTGAAGGTATGGAGTAGACCAGTTGTAAAAAAATCATTAATTGAAAAATGTGTCATGAAAATGAATGAAATGATAAGTATTTTATTTCTTTTTTTCCTCGTGGCTTCACTCACGTAGCCTTTTTCACATAACCCGTCCATTTTTCGGAGATGAAATGTCTATGGCAACCACAGTTTTGTATCAGTGAAAAAAGATTGTACATCCTATTTGATTTTAATTCTTTATCATAGTTTATTTAAATATCTAGGTTACCAATATTAAAGTCAAAGTCAAAGCATTTATTTCAATTAGACCTAAGAATTAGACCATTTACAGGCACTTTTGAATTGGTCAAGGTCGGTCGGTCAAAAAGATGAAGCTATTTGCACGTTCCAAAGCGTAGATCTCTATGGAGAAGAACGTACAAGAAACTCCACGGACACTCTTTGCTCTTTTATATAGCTAAAAAAAGTAAAAAGATATTTTGAACTTTGTAATTTTTTTCTATCGAGAAAATGTCATCGTATCGTGTATTCCTTCAGTTGGACACCACATCATAATATGATTAAAAAGCATAATTATACCAGAATTTCATATTCCTGTTCCACGTTCCTGTCAAGATACGTTAAAACGAAAAACGGCCTTTAACTGAATGTATCACCTTAAAGGTTGAATTTATAAAAACACATGTATAAGTACTTATACATGTGTTTTTATACAAAACGCAAATACATAACAAAAGCGATCGAAGTAAAAAATAATCCATGAGTCTGCGGGGCTTACAGTTTCCACAGATTTACATTATAAAAATAAAATATGTAAAAAATAATTAAAAAAAAATAATCCAACTTCAAAACTAATTTATTGAATTAATAACTAAAGCGGGAGAAATAAGAGTCTTTTTATACCTACTATATACTATAATACCTATACTTTATCTATCTGCGGTTCAATACATAACTTCCTTTGAGCTTCCTTTTATGATGGAAGTGAGCACTACGATGGTATTTTTGGAAATTCAACCTAAAAAGGGGAACATCGTTTGTACTAAATCTGTGGAGACGAAGATGCGGGCGAAGTGCTAGTTTGAAATAGAATACTATGATTTTTTTTGTAAAAAGGGCATGTCTCCCCTGTTGGCCCTGACGGAGCTGACGGTCCTGACAAGACTGTCGTGGCGTCAGGGGCTGGCGGTGCTCGCTGGTGCGCTGACACAGGCGAGTGGATCATGCTCAAAGACAATAGGAAGATCTGTGACCAGAATCATAACTTCAAGGTATTTCATGCTTATTAGTTATCTTCTTTTCTGTTGGACGAGGAATCATTAGATGACTTCTCTCGCTGTCTGGGCGGAGCGGGAGGGAGTGTCAGGCTATTACTTTTACTATTACTATTTGCATGTATGTTCCCTATTGCTGTATCACATCAGCAAGTTCCAGTGACCACACATTCGGTCGTTGGGAAGTCAGCTGTGAAAAGCAGGTACAGCGTTGGACCCATTACACCGCCTTGCGGGAAGAGTCCCGCAAGGCAGTTAAGTCAACAGTTAATTTCCTCACAGACTATCTTAGCTATAGAGTTTAACTGTTTTACAAAAAAGTGTCTGTTGCTTAGGATTTACTTTACAACATTGCTGAAGTTTATAGGTATCAATTTTGAAAAGAAGTCCGTCATGAATTCACACAGTGAATGGACTCGATCGAATGCGTGAGATAAATCCAAAAATGCTGAAATAATCAAGGAGAGACAGTTTCTATAAAATTTAACAGACTTATTTAAATAAGTCTTAAATTTAATAGGAATTGTCTCTGACTCCCACGTGAAAAAACGATTGGATGATTTTGACGATTGGATGATTTTGACGATTGGATGATTTTGACGATTACTTTTAGTGACATATTCTTGGTTAGTATTTTTTTCCCACGCAAAGTAGTTGCTACAAGGCTAGGCAGATAATGATGACTGCTGTTTAAACCAACAGATCCTGACAGCGTTCTGCTCGGCGGACGGCGTGCGGCAGGCGGCCCGCGCCGGCGCGCCGCTGTACCTCCTGCACGTGCAGCGCGCGCGCGTGCTCGTGCTGAGCATGACGCGCGTGCTGGCGGGCGGCGACGTGCGCCACCGCGCGCGCGCCGCTGTCACGCCGGACCTGCTGCGGGTGAGCACATCACACAGAGACACTGTACCTCCTGCACGTGCAGCGCGCGCGCGTGCTCGTGCTGAGCATGACGCGCGTGCTGGCGGGCGGCGACGTGCGCCACCGCGCGCGCGCCGCTGTCACGCCGGACCTGCTGCGGGTGAGCACATCACACAGAGACACTGTACCTCCTGCACGTGCAGCGCGCGCGCGTGCTCGTGCTGAGCATGACGCGCGTGCTGGCGGGCGGCGACGTGCGCCACCGCGCGCGCGCCGCTGTCACGCCGGACCTGCTGCGGGTGAGCACATCACACAGAGACACTGTACCTCCTGCACGTGCAGCGCGCGCGCGTGCTCGTGCTGAGCATGACGCGCGTGCTGGCGGGCGGCGACGTGCGCCACCGCGCGCGCGCCGCTGTCACGCCGGACCTGCTGCGGGTGAGCACATCACACAGAGACACTGTACCTCCTGCACGTGCAGCGCGCGCGCGTGCTCGTGCTGAGCATGACGCGCGTGCTGGCGGGCGGCGACGTGCGCCACCGCGCGCGCGCCGCTGTCACGCCGGACCTGCTGCGGGTGAGCACATCACACAGAGACACTGTACCTCCTGCACGTGCAGCGCGCGCGCGTGCTCGTGCTGAGCATGACGCGCGTGCTGGCGGGCGGCGACGTGCGCCACCGCGCGCGCGCCGCTGTCACGCCGGACCTGCTGCGGGTGAGCACATCACACAGAGACACTGTACCTCCTGCACGTGCAGCGCGCGCGCGTGCTCGTGCTGAGCATGACGCGCGTGCTGGCGGGCGGCGACGTGCGCCACCGCGCGCGCGCCGCTGTCACGCCGGACCTGCTGCGGGTGAGCACATCACACAGAGACACTGTACCTCCTGCACGTGCAGCGCGCGCGCGTGCTCGTGCTGAGCATGACGCGCGTGCTGGCGGGCGGCGATGTGGTCGTCCTCCGGTCTGGACCGCTTGCGGAAGAACCCTGAGTTCTCCGCAGCAGCCCCCGCTTCTTCGCGTTCTGAGCTCGCAGGGCTGACGCCAGATGCCGAGTCTTCAGAGTCTAACTCTGCACCTACACGACGCTCGAACGAGCTCTGCCTCAAAGATTGGGTGCCTTTACCCGTGTTCTGCCGGACCGACACCTTGTCAGGCGTATTAAAACTATAATCGATCAATTCCTTGAAAGATGGTTTGGATCGGGGGCCTCGGCCCTTGTTGCCACTGGCAAGCGGTGATGGACAATCGTTGCCCCCCCCCCAATACGATCTATTTTGAAGCAGACATCTTCAACCGATTGAGCTGAATTTTTGTAAACACGTTTAGTTTGAATGACAATTAATGGTTAGCTGTGTGACGTCATCCTAAATCCAACATGGCGGAACACCCAAGATGGCGGATTTGTTATTTTTAATTCACTCCTACAATAAGGGTATTAAATAAAAATAAAATGACGTCACTCTAAATCCAATATGGCGGACTAAGTTGTTTATGCTTTCCTACAATATGGGCATCAAATGAAAGTACTCGAACATGATGCGTTCAATGATATTATTATGAACAGACTGAAAAACCTGTCCAGCGAAACCTAAAAAGTTAAAAAAAAAACTCCTTTAAAAACAAGCTTTAATTTAAATGCGCTAAAAAGAATAAGATAAACTTTTACTAACAACTTATAACGTCAATAAACAATTTATATAAAGCTTGTCGCGATAGTGGTAATATTATTGTTAAGGATAACATGCAATTCTTAATATCAAAATGCCAAGAAAATTTTACTGCGACCACATTCTGTCTACGTTATGAATGACAATGGAATTATGTTTGCTTGCAGGAGCTCGAAGTATTATTAGACGATGCGGAGATCGACGAACAACGCGCCCGAGCCGATGTCTCCGAAGAATGAGGCGCAGCACCGACGCGCTAGACCAATCAGGAGGCGGCATCGAAGTGGATCCACCAATCAGGGGGTTGCAGAAGGCATCGACAAAGTGACTGTATCAAGTCAAAAGATTCGACATGCCTCATATCAATGCCACGTGAACAATCCTATGTATACATAGATAGGTTCCTGTGTGAAAATTCTTCTTTTATGCGAAAGGATATACTTTCCGATTGGTCCCAGAAATGCCAACAAAATCGGTTCAGTAGTTTAGTTTTTAAATCAAAATGAATGAAAAAAATCATGTTATCCAAGTAAACAAAAGTGCGTATTTTGCTCTCCTGTGACTTTCTAGTGGTGTTTACGTAAAATTATGAAGTACTTACTTAACTACAACTTTACGAAAACAATACAACCGACTTCCGAATAAAATCACTACAAAGTGTAAAATTACTTTAATTTCGGAAGTCGGTGTCAAAAACGAAGAAGCAACCAAAAACGCCGACTGGATATTTCACACGCGGTTAGTTAAAAAACATTGTGTCATATCGATTCTGTTAGCGCATGAATAGAGTAAAATAGAATTTTATTTTGCAAAAAAAGATGTAAGTACTATTTTTTCGGGTTAAGTGCCTATATAAATGTAAATAATAATAGTTATAGTTTATGCAACAGTCATATAATAGGCGTTATTAAAACAAGAGTGATAATAGCATCACACGAGTGTTTTAATACCTAATTATATGCCGTTGCATACACTATTTTATCTACACTCACAACATAATGTTCCAAATATGAGTTCAAAAACGAATGCATAAACACTGTACTTTTTTTTCGTGGATAGGTAAAATTAAAAAAGAAAACCATTACAGTTCAACAATTTCCTTCGATTTTTAAACAACTGCATCATAAAATAACTTTTTAATTTTTAAAGCACACTTTTACTTTTTAATTTATTGGCGCGATCTCATTCACTTAATCCAATGAGCCAGCTTTTATCTTTGTCTATGGAGGTGCGCGCTGCGCAGTCATTCGAATACGCAATGAGAATATCTGCCATATTGGAATAAACTATTTTTCCACTTATTTTATTTCACCTGTATGAGTGAAGATAAAATAGTGTATGCAACGGCATATAATTAGGTATTAAAACACGTGTGATGCTATTATCACACTCGGCTACGCCTCGTGTGATAAACCCACACTCGTGTTTTAATAACCCCTTTTATATGGTCGTTGCATAAACTACTATTATCTTCACTCATACAGTTGAAATAAAACAAAAATGGATAAAGTATGTGGTATGGCGGGAAATTTAGATTCTCATTGCGCATGACTGCATAGCGCGCGCATCCATAGACAATGACACTATTTTTCTACTTTAAGTCAATCGAGACAATAAATTAAAAAGTAAAAGTGTGCTAAGTATAATCATAATCATTTTTATTTGTGTAACATAGGTAGGTGGTTAATACAGTTCCTAAATTAAGGTTCATAGGTCGCTATGTTATGCCAAGAAGCGTAAAAAAAGCGAAAAAAAGAAATTAACAATATTAATCATGAGAGAGGTAAACAAATTATTTGGAAAACAATTTTTTTTTAAAGTTACGTTATGATGCAGTAGTTCGCAAATCGAAGAAAAATTTTGCACAGTAATGGTTTTTTTTTTCAATTTTACCTATCCATGAAAAAATAGTAATACGTGTTTATACAATATTTTTCGAATTCATATTTGGAACATTACGTTGTTAGTGTAGATACAAGTTATTTATAATCATGAGTACACTGACCCTTTTTCAGGTACTGCGTTTATTATGTTATACGTTGTATAATAGTACCAAATATGGAACTTTAGCTATAAGTATGAGTGACTGAGGTAACTTGAGACAGCGCTGAACGTATTCTAAAACTCGATATCGTCGCTTATTTTACATTTCTACGTTCTCGTTGTTGTTAATTCTAATCTCAGTTTTCACCTTTTCTGCAAAAGTAATGTGGTTGCCTGTGTTGCAGCGCTAGATAATCTATTAGTAATGTTAAGTTAATCTTACAGAGTATGCAATGTTGACCATCCTAATCGATAAATAAATACCTCTTTAGTATACCACCTTTACTTGTCAACGTCTTTTTTGTTTATTTTAATTAGTATGTACCTTTTTAGTATTAAAAGAAGAAATATTACTCACTTAAAAATATAACAAAGTATTACTAAACTTAACTAAATACATAAGAATACACAATAATAGGCTTCGAAGTACTCTCCCGCATCGCTGTCATCAGGAAACGTTTGTAGGTGACAGCGATTGGCAACATCGCCATGTTGAATGTCAGCGCTCATTGTTTCAGCAGACTAGCAGCCAGCCCTCGGGGCTCGCAGACCAGTCGGCCGGCTCGGCCCACGGACGACTGAAAACTTACTTTTATTATAAATGCAGGATGAATCGATGTTTGTTACTCCAATAACGCCAAAACGGCTGAACAAATCTGGATGAAATTTGGCATAGAGATAGATATAGTCTATAGTGTGGTGTCATGTCACGTACATCAGCACGTCACGTGTAGCACATAGTTTAAGTTAAGATAAATAAGATGTGTGCGCAGTTACATAAGGAAAAATATTGTCGAATTGAGAACCTCCTCCTTTTTCTGAAGTTGGTTAATAATATCACACACGCACTACAAATTACATAGACCGCGCGATAAAAATAGGGATAATTCCTGGTAAAAAAAATATATGATTCTATTTAGTCCGTCAGTTAGATTATCGAAAAATATTGGACAAGTATTTTTGTTTTAATAAATCAATAAAAAAAGACGAAGATAAAACGCATCAAAGATCAAGAGTGGGGAGTTGTGACGTCATGTGCACGTAAAAAGTGTTCTTACACGTGACGCGTAGTTTTCAACGAACTGTGTCGTTTTAATTTTTTGTTTACGTGTAAAAAGAAAAAATACGTGTCCAATATTTTTTGGAAATCTATCTGACGGACTGATTAGATTTTATTAATCATCTACCCTATTACAGTAACTAGTATTCGTTCACTGGAGATGAACGCGTCACGGTGTTATCTTAACACTTCTCCCTACATCGCATGGCGACTTGCCAGGATACAATATCCAGAATAGTCTATACCGCGGGAGTACCTATGTTCCCCCTGAGATATTTCAGACATCCGCTCGGGCTAAGACGTTGACCTAGTTACATATAACGTTACTTCGTGTTTGTTTATCAAGAATGGCTATAAAACACTAAAAGCCACGTCAAATTTATTTAAATAAATATTAATATCGTTTATTAATTTTGCTATACCTACAATATTAATTACATTTTTAAATATTAAAAAAAAGCACAAAAAAGACATTTCAAAACATAAAAAATATAATAATTAATAATGTTATTATTCGTTTATTTATTTTTATATACTTATCGATTACATTTTTAAATATTTCTTAGAACAATCACAATATCAAGCAAATAAACGTAACTGTTTAAGTACCCTCCATTTCAAGAAATGCACCGAATTACCAGTCACCTCTATATTAGTTGTAGCTTATGTAATATAATATGCACACAACTTATTAGAAAATAAGTGTAACATCCAGATTCTAAGTCCTTTTGAAGGAAACTACTTCTACTCCAGTCGACTCAGTCGCGTTGACGTCGGAAATAATCCAACTTTTGAATAAATATACATAAATTAATAACGGTTGCTGTTTTAAAAAAAAAAATCATTGCCGGCGACTCTTTGGTAATTAGAACGAATGTAATGATACCTACCTCAATTGTTTAAATCTGCAGCCGTTTAGTCTACAGGGCGTGCCAAAGAAATAGACATACTCGAACAAACATATAGACCCGGAACAACTATCTGTAGGCCATACAAATATTTGTTCCGTGCGGGAATCGAACCGCGACACGCAGCGCGGCAGTCGATCGCTCGACCACTGCGCCAACCGTGCCGTCACTTTCAAACAATATTCTTGCTAATATTTATTTGACAAAAATCACATTTACTTATAAGATTTAAGTTATAATTATGTATATTTATAAGTGTTAAAAAAATGGGTGAATAATTTTTTTAGGGTTCCGTATCTACAATGGTTGTAAGAAACCCTTGTTTTATTGTTGGGACTGCTTGTCCTAAATACCATGTAAGATGTATTAATAGATATTAATTTTAAGCAATAAATGGTCTGAATTAATAAAATACTGTTAACTTTATGCTCGATTTTTTTTTCTCCAAACACAAAAAAAATCTTTTTTGCTTTATATGACCAGTTGTTTCGACCGAAACTGACAGAATATTAACCACTGCAACTCCTGACAGCCAGAATCAACAGTCGACCACCAGAAAAACGCCGAGTCAATGAAGCTGCTCAAGTACCGGAGAAACAATTCAATTGTCTTGGATCCTGAAATTAATCGGATGAGTAGCGTTGTTACCAATTATATATCGATTGCCATGTGACCCGGTGGTCGTGGGTTCGATTCCCACGGGAAGCATACTTTGTAGGCTTGAATCACCTGATTGTCTGATAAAAAGATGATTCTGTGCTTCGGAATGCACGTATAAGCTGGTGGTCCCGGCCGTCAAATGGCGGTCGTCAAAAAACCATGTCAGAGGCCCTTGAGGCGGTTTAGAAACTGACACTAGGGTGTGTGGGGTCGCTAGACCTTAGTGCTCACACGATAAGAAGACCAATTATATACACTCTTTTGCAAAAAAAACGGGCACCTAAGGAAATTTACGTTCTAAGGTCGATTTTAGTTAATTAAATGAAATTTATTTCTTTGACGTAGTCTGTATACTTATAATCGTGTAAATTAATGCGCGTGAAGTGAATTCGAGCAATTAAAAGAAAAAAAAACGACGGATTCTTTAAAATCGATGTACACGCCCAAACAATAAGAATTTAAGTGGTCGGCAATAAAGACAAGTTTTTTTTTACTTTTTTTAATTAGATAAAGTTACAAATGTAAAAACCTAATAACGAGTGTGACCTCCTCTTGCCAAAATCACAGCTTGAATCCTTCTGGGCATGCTTTCCACGATGTTTTTAATAAAGTTTTTAGGAATACGTTCCCACTCTTCTGCAATGACTCTTTTTAGCTCCCTGATGTTTTGTGGAGCAGGTTGCACTGATCTTACCCGTCTCTTTAGAACATCCCACACATGCTCAATTGGATTGAGGTCAGGACTTCGAGCTGGCCAATCTAAACGACGGATCCCAACTTCTTGCATGTACGCTTCCACGTCGCCAAAACGGTGCGGGCGAGCATTATCGTCCATAAAAATGGAATCTTCCCCAAGTGCAGTCAATGTGGGTTGTGCATATGGAATTAGGACTTCCATTATGTACCGGTGTGCATTTAATGTTCCATTTTCTATGAAAACTAACTCCGTACGCTCCGTCGAATTAATTGCTGCCCAAAACATAACGGAGCCTCCGCCATAAGGAGTGATTTCTTCGAAACACACTTCCGCATAGCGTTCCCGTGGTCTTCGCAGCACTCGCCGGCGTCGGTCCTCTCCACACAAAGAGATTCTAGCTTCATCAGATAACAATACTTTATTCCAGTCCTCCAGAGTCCATTAAGCACAGTTCCGAGCAAACTGAAGTCGAGCAACACGGTGCTCACGGAGTAATTTAGGGCCCCGAGCTGGGGGGTAACTCTTGATATTGGCAGCCAAAAGCCTCCTCCTGACCGTCCACAAGCTAACTTCTACTCCTCTTACTTCTTCAAGGCTCTTCTTCAGGTCCACACTTGACGCCTTACGATTACGCAACGCCTGACTCACCAAAAAGCGGTCATCTCTTGGTTCTGTGCATCGTTTTCTTCCCGAACCGGGTCTTCTTTTGACCGAAACAGTCTCTTGATACCGTTGCCAAGTCCTCTGGACAGTTGAACGACTCACATTTAGCCGCTGAGACACGTAAGTTTGCGAACAACCTTCTTCAAGTAGGGCTATAATTTTACCGGTTCTTATCGCTTTATCACTCATAGCAAAAAGTGGTATTTAATGTAAAAAGAAAGATTAAATTGTTTAATTTGCAGAAAATATCCAAAAAGTTTGAAAATATCGTAATCAATTAAAAATCGTTTCAGCAATTCGCGCCATTAGTAAAGCAATTTTAGAATAATCCACAATAATCATTATTTTTCTTTTAATAATTTCAAATTTTAAATTTGGAACGTAAAGAATCATGCCAGGATGCTTCAAAAAACATGCCAATACATCGTCAAATTAACAAAACCTATTTCTTGTTCTTCTTCATTGAAGTAGAGAAAAAAATCTAAAGTGCCCGTTTTTTTTGCAAATGAGTTTATGATTCTTGTTACTTTACTATTAAATGATTTTTCAACACACTCGCAAACTGACTTCTAGCTGCTGCTTTTAGGCGGAATGAGTTGTATTACGCAGTAGTGCGGAAAAGGGGCTTTGACCAGGCCCCAGGTTTGTATTTACTGTATTAAAAATAGCAGGCAGGTCGCCGGGCAGCCAGTTACCTACTAGATATGGGGATGAAAGTGGGCATGAAAAATAGAATATTTTCAAATATAAGTAGGTACCCAAATGGGGAATGATTTTGTTTAATTTTTTAGTTTATATTATGTTTGTTAAAGCTGACCTATTTAGTCTAGTCAACAAGTGCTTTGTTATCACACGTGAAACGTGGACAGTAACTTTGATATTTTATTGCAGTTACGATACCTAGCTAAATAATAAATGCAATACGTTTTTTTTCTTTCATTGTAGGCACTCATCATAGTGAACAAATTTTACAACTACTACCTGAAATTGCGAAAAAAAATTGCTGTTTAGAACATATTGAATGGTGATCGATATTTTTTTCGCGACTACGGCGTGGCCGCGTGGGTCTCATAGTAAAAGTTGATCATAATGATTGACTACAATGATTTTCAAGGTTTGCGTTTATTTAGTTTGGTACACGTTGTAAATGTAGGTACTTAAATGGTATTTATTTTGTAAGTAAGTTGTAAATAACACTTTTACACCGGAGGCATACGCAAGATCAACAGTCATAATATCAACAGTTAAAACATAAGACCAACGATTCAAAATCTCAACACTTCAGAATCTCAACAGCTTAGTAAGTCAACAGTTCAGAAGATCAAAGTTTAAAATCCCAACTTTGACATGGGGCACCCCGACTCGGACAGGTTAGGTTAGAAGGGGATGGCGGGGTCTAGTGAGCGAGCGAAGCGAGCGAACTGACCCCGCCATACCCTTCGTGGTTATTTTCTTTCAAACCCTTGAGCGAAGCGGGGCTCCGACTTGCTAGTATTGACCTAATAGGTACTTTCAAAGTTGGGATTTAAAACTTTGATCTTCTGAACTGTTGACTTACTAAGCTGTTGAGATTCTGAAGTGTTGAGATTTTGAATCGTTGGTCTTACGGTGTTGATGTTTTAACTGTTGATATTATGACTGTTGATCTTGCGTATGTATCCCCTTTTACACGTACCTACATTTTTTTTGGTCGTTTTTAAGCTAGATGAGGCCGGTGTTTCCTAGCTGACTACCCTGAGAAGAAACACCGAAACAAACTTACCTATGTTCTATTGGTATACCTACTCTGCCTTATGTTGCAAACGAGATTTGGACCGGTAATTTTCCACATCTCGTTTACCGATATTCAGTGACGAGAAGTTCCGTCTGTAACTAATTAGTGTATGTCCGCAATGAGTGCTATCTGCTATCTACTATCAGTTATCAGCCGCTATCGACGTGCTGGAGCGAGTCAAACGCGTCACCACGCCTCCGACGCGACGCTGACCTTTTCTGTTTCATTCTGAAATCAACAGATACTTGTGACTTGCGACACGGAACACTGCATTCTTGTAATCAAGATGAGTAGGTAAATCATGTAATGACTTGTAATACACCGACCACTCACCACGACTGAACGTTAGTTCAGTCGTGGTGAGTGGTCGGTGTTATGTATGTATATGTTAATATACAGGGTTATTTGTAAAGCACCAACAACCTTTCAGTGGGTGAAAGTACTTATGATTATGAACAACTTTTACTATTGGACCAACTCTGAAATATAAAAAAAGAAATCGGCTGTTTCATACAAAATGCAATGTTCACCCGATGAAAATGTATGAAACAGTAGATTTTTTTTTTCGATTTTTCTGGGTTGGTCTCGTAACAAACGTTGTTTGGCTGAGTACTTTCACCCACTGAAAGGTTGTTGGTGTTTTACAAATAACACTGTAGGTATACATACCTACTCTCTAAAACCATTAGGTACCCTCCTTTTTGTGGTACAACTACAACCTAGTAGTAGGTGCAATGTGGAGACACATTGAAAACGAAATTATACGACTTTATTCACTTATCGGCGACCGCCATCTTATTCTTTTTCGAAATATTATGTCACTTCGGCAAAAGACGAATGTAATGAATAGGTACATCACTTCATCATCATCATCATCATATCAGCCAGAAGACGTCCACTGCTGGACATAGGCCTCCCTGCGTGTGACGCCACAACAACCGGTCCTGTGCGCCTCGCATCCATCGACTACCCGCGACCCTCACCAGGTCATCGGTCCACCTTGTGGAAGGCCGCGCCAACGCTGCTAAAATGCTTTTGATAGGCACGCGCTTGACCACTATCTCACCTGATGGTAAGCGATGATGTGGTCGAAGATGGAGCGCGCTTGCATAGAAGTAACCACTCACAATCACTCTTGACTTAAATACTCCCCTGGGTTGTAGACCGACTAAATCACAATTTATGAAAAATGCAATAGGTACCGTCATCCCGCTACATTGACATTAATTAAACGAAAACGATTTCAAATTCCTTTGATCGATTGTAGTAAAAGTTACAATCTGTAATTATCTCCTACTGCATGTAAAAACTAAGGCCGCACCTTGTAAGAGCTTCAATCAGAAATTAAATTATATTCATCAGAAAACTGATAATAAAATATCGGTTAAGCGGGAGTCGGACTTAATTACGGGGTTCTGCAGAGCGATTCTGTAAACATGTCTATGTGAACACTTGGGCGAGGTGCACGACGCCAACCAAACCATCAAACCAAACCATACAAATAAGATGGAATGACAGCTCTATTGTCGTTCACTCCGCCTAGGTGAACACCGTGAGAACCTCCTCCTCTCTGAGAACTCGACTGGAGAGATTTATTGCTCATAAAGTGGGTAGATAATTATATTTTTTCTGTTATTCAATTATTGCAAAGCAAAGGAGCTGATGGCTAACCTGGCATTGCCAACCTATAGACAAAATTTCAGTAAATTTATACTAGTTTTTATCAATGGAGCGACTGCTTATCTGACCTCCACACTTACTTTTACATTATTATCAAAACGCAAATTGCCTGACACTACTGTTGTCCTATTTCTACCTCGCTTATAAAATTAGAAATGGTGTTAATGTTTTTTTTTCCTAACGTGCCAGTGAGTTATTACAGGTCCTGATGAAAGAGGATCTCTATGGATCTTTAGGTACTGTGAATATTATGTATCATTATAAATAGGCAAATTTCTACTTACTAGATAACTGTTTTAACTAGATTTTCCCGCGGGGATACCGCGTGGATTACTCAATAAAACCTCGTTTTTTTTTAAAAATAAAACGTACTTTATGATACTCAATGACATCAGAGCTAATGTAGTTAGGATAAGCCCTAGTATAGTTTTCTATCATTGAACTAAGTATTGCAGATAACAGTTCGGTACTTCCAGAGATTCTCTTTATGTTTATATTGCATCAAACTTAGCGAAGATGAATACTTTTTCTATCTTTACGAGCACAGAAAAAAACATTTAAGTTCTTCGTAATATTCTCTCGAATAGTTTTCACAATATTTCTGACGAAAAGTAAGGGTAACTGCCCGCTGTGCGAGCTTGTCTCTCGAGTTAGCTAGGTCCATCCATTTGGCCCGCGCCATTCAACAAAAAAAAATATTATTCTTAGAGGTCCTTTATCACATGTTTACGGTACCCCAAAACCCGGGTACTTAGCGTCAACGGGTTTCTTTCTGCGAAGCGTAGCTGCATGGTGAAGTGCGAAGGGCGGGCGGCCGGTGTAGGGCGGCTCATATATAGGGCGGCACGGTGAAGCCTTCCACAGTGCGCGTTGTCCCGCGCGGCTAGTGTCACGCGAGCTGAGGAGCTACAGGTGAGCCTTATATTATATTAGATCAAATGTAACTTAACTTATTATGCTTAATTTTATCTTTTTATTTATTTTTATGAAAGTGATTTATAGAATATTATGGTGTGAGTTTTTATTAGGTATTTAATTAGTGGTTGTATATTTTTTTAAATGAAATTGTGACAAATTTGAATAGCTATTTTTTGTACACGTAAAAATTGGTCACATTTAAGCGACGTATTTTAATTGGGATTGTGTTAAGGTATAACTCGTTGGCATAATAAGCTCCTGTTAGTAAACATGAAATTTAAAATAATGTTATGATTATTTTTTCATAAATTACTTAACCACATATTCTACTAACAACGGAATACGAAATAAATGGCACTGATATTTTAAAACTAATGCATACAAACGCGTTGATGTCTTTTGTTTGCTACGAACAATGGCTACGCCGCTACGAAAATCACATACCTACGCTATCAAAATATTAACAAAATACAGTGTGTATGTTACATGTAAAACTTATACCATTGAAATCTAATTAAAATAACTTAAAAATATCGTCACAAAATACCATGAAGATATCTCTAAACAATTATGAGAAATAAATTTTTTCGTTAGAAAAATACAAAAAAATAAAATGTTAAACCCAGCAAAATCTAAAGCGTTCTCGTTCAAATCGTCTCGCAGTACAATTGGCTTATAAAGTAAACGTTTTAATTTAAAAGTGCGCCATTCGTATCCGAGTTATAGTGCAATCAAATTTCACTCGTCTTTTTATACGTACTTCATTTTATTTTAGAGCGTGGTCCGTGGGTGGACACGGGACCACGCAGGGGGGGGGGGTCGCAGGGTGAAGGGGTTAAGGGGCACGTGTATAAGAAATAAGGAAATGATGGAAGTGAAGTGTAACTCAATTATAGAAGAGGCCGTCGGACGATGTAGTACGTGTAGAATACAGGTACAATCATTTTTGGTGAAGCGTCCAAGGAAAATTGCGAATAAAAAACTAAGTTTCAATGACTTGTCGCCGGTTTTAGTGATACTAAAGTAAAATGTGAAGTATTCATCAATTACCTGTGCTGCTACCAAAAACTCATTTTTGAGCAAATGTTCAGGTTTGAAACATTTTGATTATTTCTGGATTTAGCTGACTTTTACCTTGCACAAAGAATAAGTATTGCCATAGAACGTGGCAATGCCGCCAGTCTTTTGGGCACACTTCCAGTCGATAGCGATGCGGATGAATTTTTCGACGCCATATTTTAGGGTTAACTGAGCTAGTTTTTATTTTTATTTGTAGTGTATTATAAATTAAAACAGTTCTAAATATCTATGTTCTACATGTAAATTGATAGCTATAAATATTATGTCGAACGATAAGAGTAATTGTTTGTAATTTTGAACCATTCGCTTCTCTACGCACAACGGACCGAATGAGAGTCTAAGTGCGGATAAGGGAGTCCCTACTCTACTCTACTACCATTCGCTTCTAACTAGAAGCGAATGGTTGAGTAACTGTGACTGTGACACGAGTCGATCTACAAGGTTATATCTAGCTTGGCGAGGTCGCTCCGTGGATGGGTGACCATCTTAACATTTCAAAATTCCTCCGTGCCTCCGAAAGCACGTTTACCAGTTGGTTCCGGCAGACGTTGTAACGCCTTTTATTTCAAGAAAATTCGGAGTTCGTGATTATTACCAAAAGGAACAACAAACTCTGTCATACAAATTTCTAATTTCATAGTTTTAATTTAAATCGTCACCTAAAATCAACTTGGTCGTGTCCTGTACAAATGAAATGCTTAATCAAATCAACTGCCTAACTGTCCTCTACAACCCAGTAACTGGGTAACACGATACCCTTTTTATCACGACTGGTGTCAGCTTCCTGGCTGCTGACTTCCCTCAACGACTGCCAAAGGTCTACAAATGAAAACACCCAAGATTGAGGCAAGGAGGAGTCGGGTTATGTAATAGATGATCACCCATCCAAGTACCAACCTCGACTAGCGTTGTTTAACCTTAAAGATTGAACCGTGCGGTGTGTGAAGTACATATTGTGCGTCACCGGTATTTAAGTCTTTCATGGGCATTTTGTGCTTTAATTAGAATGTATGCTTGTTAAATAAATTATTTTTCTTTTAAAATTCATAATACGAATTTCAAAATTTTATTGTGACAAGTTGGGGAGAGATGTGTTTCGGAGATAATTAAGGGGGGAGAGAAGGTAAATTTTCTTCAGTAAAATCTGGACGGACACACACCTCGACAAGCGTTGCCAAGACCGACCCTTGTTATTATTTAGTCTAACACTGAACAAAATCGCCTAAAACTTCACTCGAACTACACTTTTCGTGCTGATGTACGAGTAGTATCCCTTTTGAATGCTAATTACTATTACCAACCTAATGAGTCGAGTGGGACACGTTGTCAATCACAACACAATTGATTCCGTAAATGTGCTTCGTGAATGTGGAGCACCTGGCTAATTTATAACAGCCGCGCGGGTCTTCAAGGTGAAGCAACGATGTCGGAGGTCGGTCCGTGGATGGGCGACCATTCATTACTCAGCAGTTGGTGCTAGCCTTCGATGTACACAAGATGTCTGATTAGCACTTCAAACACAGCTGGAAAAATAAGACCACAAATACGTTTGTGGTCTCATGTGAAATCAGTGTGTTCCAATTTTTTCGAATTTAATAAGGGTGTGTAAGCCAGATTTGTCATTTGTATGTTTTGCACCTTATTTGTAAAGTAAAATGATAGTTTTATACCAGGTTGTTTTTTTTTCCCCAAAATATCTTAAACAATAGTTCTTCTTTTCAATTATTACCAAAAAAATCTTTTAAATATTGAAATTAATGCGATTTTACATACGGGTCTCCTAGACCCGACCCTACTATCGTTGTTACATAATTATTTCCACTGTGCTGACGCCACGCCGGGTTAAGTATTGAATATTATTTCAGAATAAAAATATAATTGTAGTTATTTAACAATGACTGTTTATTTGAAGCATCTTTACATCCGATGACAGAATGCCTTACATACAAATATATCGTAATTTGTAATTTTTTTTTTGTAATCGTAATGAAACTTTATGCTCGAGCATTATGGTTTATAATCAAGTTAGGTGGTTGTTGTTGTTTTTAGCTGTTTTCTACTAGTCATAGTGTCAAATATAAATTGTGTTTGTGTGTGAACGTGGACACTGTTGCGACGTATTTTTGTTAGTGTATACTTGATCGAAGGCGCTGACCACTGTTTGTTTTAAATCTCATCGACCTCTGAGTACTTCACAGGCTTCTTACTATCTTTAAATGCTAAGTTAAGCGACACAGTGAGGGCTATTTCAAGTTTTATACTTAAAGTAAAAAATCACTCTGCCTGTATCTCTCAACTGTTTTGCGAAAAAGTTCTTACATACTTTTAGATCTGTCAAGTTCAAGCGTATCAAGATTCATTCCAATTGGTTCATTCATTTACAAGAATATAAGGACATAAGGGACTCTATGTTTTATCGTGGTTTCAAGGTAACATTGGAATCAATCGCGTCGCTGTTTGTATTTTCCCACCAATATCGATGTTTCTGGGTTAAGCAGGTCACAGAGGCAGGGTACCTTGTGCAGCCGACTGTCACTGGTCAGACAGTTTGTATCCTACTGCAGTGGAAAGGGTTAAGTTTACTTATCTAGCTTGTGGGCGTACTATTTTCCCACCTCTGCCCAAATGTTCTCAGAATCCAGTCCAGATGTTACGTGACATATTTGTCCACCGTCCCCAATACGTGGGCATCACCGTACAAGACAAACAATCAGTGTAGCTCCCTCATAGTCCTGCTATAAATACTCGGCCGTGCCGGACACGAACCGGACGGCCCGGGGCCGTGCCGGACGCCCGAGAAAAAACACGCTTCCGGCGAAAAAACAGCGCAACGCCAGAGGATATTGTCGCTTCCGTTCGATGGGACAATATTACCGACAACGTGGTCGTGTTGCGATATAGATACTGGTGAAAACAAAGACAGATATAAGTTTTATAGAGCTTTCTTGAGGGTTTTAATAACTTAAGGCTGATTCAAGGGGAACCAACGAAACCTTGTCTGTCTGTCAGTGGGCTATATCTCATGAACTGTAATGGGTAGACAGTTGAAATTTTTCACAGAATGTCAAGCTTAAGAAATTCTGTACAGAATAATAACATTTGTCTACAAGTAAAAGGAAAAATCAGACCAATTATGAAAGAATCAATTTTCACGTGTAACGAGAAGAATTTGTGAAATTAATTAAGTGGAACAGTCATAATTATCCCTCGCTCGCGGCTCACAGCAGCATAGGTCGGTCTTCAACTCTTGCCGATTAGTCCTTGGAAGGAGTCCCTCCGTGCCTCAGAAAGCTCGTTAAGCTTTTGGTCCTGACTTTCCTTGGAGATCTTCAAGTTGTTAGATGTAGTCAAAAGCCAGAAAATCAGACAGCAGCTTCCAAGTTCAGTTATGATTTATTATTTAGCCACGTGCTGGAGGAACTCGTGGCTAAATTATCAGCCGCACGCGCCGATCTTTAAAGTTAAGTAACGCTTGCCGAGTTTGGTCTGTGGATCGGTGACCATCTTAATATACCGAGACTCGGTCCCGACTGTCATTTGGAGATCTTTGGCAGTCGTTACGGATTGTAAGAAGCCAGAAAATCTGACACCAGTCTTGCCAAGAAGTACCGTGTTACCCAGTTAATGGGTTGTGGAGGTCTGGTAGGCAGCCGCTCCACGTAAAATACTGGAATTCAGCTAAATCCGGTTTGACTGAGAGCCCCCAATATAGTTAGTTAAAGGCTGGGCAGATGATGTGCTCCTACTCATTCATATTCATCATTCCCATTTTGAGTTATACATACTTCCTTGAAGGTTTCGTAATATTTCATGGCCAGATAATTTCCACCGAATTTTCTCAACCAGAAAACAAAATCATCCTTCGATGCAAATTAAACAATCCATACAACACAACATGAATGAGTCCACCCTATTATTTTATTTGATATCAAAACAAAAAGTTTTTGTTTACGTATAATATATTCCAGGTGGCCGGTGATCAACTAATTAAACAAAATATTTTAATATTCATGTTATGGTAACATTGTTGTACCCCCCTCCCCTGTGCGGGGTATACCGCGCCCCTGGCTCGTCCTACCGCTGCTAACTTTGCGCTAATTCAAGTTATTATAGTTTACAATAGTTAGAGGGACGTAATTGTGAAATTATCGCACGTTCTGTTGATTAACATGATATTATAGTGGTTGTGTCGTGTGATTGTTAAATGCGGGGGTGGGCTTAAGTATCTATCTCTGTGTGAATAGAATCAGATATCCAGTCGTCCCATGTAAATACTGGTATTCAGTTACATCTAGTTACACTGGACGCAGCACTGTTAGGAAAAAAACAGACACGATGGTGTGGATTATGGATGGAAATAATCGAATTAGGCGAATGTAATAAATGTGTGTGGTGTAGTACACCTACATCTCACCGGTACGTTATGTTTCAGTTCAATGTAGTCATTCAATGAATTTATTCTAGTTAGATCAATAAAAATTAAAAGTAAAAAAAACGCGTGCTACGACGTAGAGGTGCTACGACTGAGTAGTGCTAGGTCCGTAGAGGTGCTACGTCTGAGTTGTGCTACGTTGTAGTGGGACTACGACTAAGTAGTTCTAGGTCCGTAGAGGTGCTACGTCTGAGTCGTGCTACGACGTAGTGTGGCTACGACTGAGTAGTGTTAGGTCTATAGAGGTGCTATGTCTGAGTCGTGCTACGACGTAGAGGTGCTACGACTGAGTAGTGCTGGGTCCGTACAGGTGCTATGTCTGAGTCGTGCTACGACGTAGAGGTGCTACGACTGAGTAGTGCTGGGTCCGTAGAGGTGCTACGTCTGAGTCGTGCTACGACGTAGTGGGGCTACGACTGAGTAGTGTTAGGTCTATAGAGGTGCTATGTCTGAGTCGTGCTACGACGTAGAGGTGCTACGACTGAGTAGTGCTGGGTCCGTACAGGTGCTATGTCTGAGTCGTGCTACGACGTAGAGGTGCTACGACTGAGTAGTGCTGGGTCCGTAGAGGTGCTATGTCTGAGTCGTGCTACGACGTAGCTAGGAGCTACATTTCTTATTATTTCTTTTCTTTTTTTTTAAAAACGTTGCCCCACACTAGGAATTTCTCCTGTATCGTGGGCGCGTTTACAAACATATAAACTCACATACACAAACAGCCAGACCCGGAGCAACTTTCTGTAGGCCATGCAAATATTTGTTCCGTGCGGGAATCGAACCCGCGACACGCAGCGCAGCAGTGAATCGCTCAACCACTGCGCCAACCGTGTCGACATACATTGAATTAGTCCTGCGATGAACTAGTGCGGCATTGAATTTGTGTGTATGTTAACAAATGTGTATGTGTAGTGTGCTGACAATAGTTATCTGTGTATATTGTCGCAGGTGTGTCTGTGTGTCTCGGGAGCACAGTGTCGCGACACCGTGTCATGTGTGTGCGCGCGCGGGCGAGTGTGTGCGCGTGCGCGCTGTTGCTCGCGCTCGTGATCGCCGAGCACGACAAGCGCGCTGAGAGTAAGTACTCTAGCTTTATGTTTATAGTTACTTAAAGTATCAACATTAAGAAAGTCTTTGATTGTACTCATCGTCACTTTCTATGAGACCAACACTCAAATCGCAAAAAAAAACTGCGGTCACATTTATGTGGCCATAAAATGTACTGAAGAGCTTCGCTGCTCATTCCAATGTTCACAATTCTAAATCCTATGCCGTTTCTATATATAAGTGCTAACACTGCGCAGTGTCTCCGATGCCGTTCCTGATGGCGACGCGCTACGGCCGCAGTTCGCCGCCCGCTCGACACCTCTCGCCACGTAATGACAGGTAACATTCACACATACACCAACACAGACCTAATAAACTACACACAGGATATATTTTTGGGACATCATCAGCGGGAGGGAGTGTCAGACTCGTTCTGACTAAAACCCACTCGTTTTCCTCCTAATGCCTTTTGCGTTCCAGGACCGCGGTAACTCTTTCAAACAATTCTGCAACCACATCCTTAGCGTACATTAACTACCCTGTTGATCTCTTGGTCGCAAATGCGACTGCCGAGCAAGGGGTCCTGGGTTCGATTCCCCGGTCCGGCAAAAAGTGTTATTGGGTTTTCTATTAGGAATTTCTCACTACTAACCCCTAATTTGGAAGTTGGTGTTGGACAATCCCGTGCCTCATAAAGCAAGTGTCGTTATTGGACCTGTTTGTGATGACCATTACATTCATAAAATTGTATAGATTTAAAATAAGACTTTGACTTGTGAACTTTTTCTGGTGTTTATTCTTATAGAAGTAGCTAGGAAAATAGCAAGTAGCTAGCGTTTATTTTAAATGGACGCTTCATCGTAATCATAACTGCTGAAAGACGTCCACTGCTGGACATAGGCCTCCCCGCGCGTGTGACCACATCAACCGGTCTTGTGCGTCTCGCATCCATCGGCTACCCGTGACCCTCACCAGGTCATCGATGCACCCTGTGGGAGGCCTTCCAACGCTGCGTCTTCCGGTACGCGGTCGCTACTCCAGAACTTCTCGGCCCCATCGACCATCTGTTCTGCGAGCAATGTGCCCTGCCCACTGCCACTTCAGTGTGGCGAATCTTCGAGATATATCGGTAGCCTTGGTTCTCTTGCGGATATCTTCATTCCTGATTCGATCACGCAAGGAAACTCCGAGCATTGTCCTCTCCATTGCCTCTAGTGTGACTTTTAGCTTTCTGATGAGGCCCATCGTGAGCGACGGATGTTTAAAAGTGTTAGTTTTAAACAATCGCGAAACAAGCATAATTTTTCATCTTTATATTTTTGTCCATTTGAAAGTACTTTTGCGAACAATTAAAATCAATTCAAAAGTTAAAGAAAGAGTGTAAGTATGAGTGCGTGTGTGTGTGTGTGTGAGTGTGCTTCATGAAATTTGGATTATGATCATCATCATCATATCAGCCGAAAGATGTCCACTGCTGGACATAGACCTCCCCCAAATGGGGGATAGACCTCTCTCAAATGGGGGGATTTGCCATAATCGCCACGCTTGGCAGGCGGGTTAGCGATTGCAGTGTAGCTGTAGCAATGTACATACAGAGAATACTGCTGCCCATTCTCTGATGAGTCCCTCAGTCGCCTCATACGACACCCACGGGAAGTGATTGTGATTGTGGTTTATAATAATTGAAAAAAAAATTGACTTTAGAATTCTTAACTTAAACTGTTTTTGACATCACCTCGTATGTCCAGGTTCTTCATGAGCACGCGCTACGGCAAGCGGTCGGAAGGGTTGCCGCACGCGGGCGGGGGTGAGGGCGCGCTGGTGCACGCGGACGGCGCGGGGGGCGCGGGGGGCGCGCTGCTGTGCCAATTCACCGGTGTGTTCCCGCTGTACCGCTGCCGGCACAAGTGAGTCATGACATGACCCCCTAGTACTTGTAGAATTTGAATGTTTTTTTGGTCGATTGCAAAATGTTTGCCACATAGAGAACTTGCACGGCGTGGACTGTGTGATCTAGCGTTGTTAATGAGAAACTTTTACGAATTTACTACAACAGTCATTTGACGCTACCAGCCCGCCGATTTCATTATTATTTGATTATATAACTGCTTCGTTAGCCTCGCGATTGCAATAGCGACTGCTGAACGTGGGATCCTGGGTTCGATTCCAGGACGTGCAAAAAGTGGCATTGGGTTTTTTGTTACTTACAAATTTCTCTGTGGCAGCCCGGAGTTTGGAAGTTGGTGATATATCTGGCTATCATATCACCAACTTCCAGCGCCAGATCTTTATCCAGTCGTGTCGGATTGCCTCTCATCTGACTGTGAGAGTGAAGAGATATGATTTGAATAACGAAAAAGAGTTCCCTATAGTTCAGCCTACCACTTTGAGGGACGACAGGTATTCTGTCACGTTTGTTCTTTGTTAAATTTACTATAACAGTTGTCTTTGTTTAGGAGGAGTGCAGAAGAAACCAGAGAGGAGGACTAAACCTCCGACAGACGACCAGGCCACCGCGACCGACAGCCGCGTCCGACACGACCGACACAACTCGTTCAACTCGTCCGACATCAATCAACATTTGACCATTGACCATATAAACCATATAATTTTCCGACCATACTGTTGTTTAAAGCACAAATGATCATAGTTTTGTAAATGAACAATATTTTTTCGAAAACAGGTTACTTGTCACTAATGCAACTGGTAGGTTTGATGCAAGTAAGCAAACTCTGTCATTGCAGTCGAAGCCGTTATAGAGCCGGAGGACTGCAATGACAAATGCCCACGTGTATCAAACGACGTTTTACCAACACACTTACTCGAAAAATACATTTTATACTGTGAACTCTACATTGTAATCATTTTCTTATTAATTCATGAACAACTTATAAACTAAGTAAAAGATTTTTTAAATAGCATTTTCTAAATACATACAAAAACACCCCACATACATAAGTGTGGACGCGGCTGCCCGGAGTGCGATATGTACACAATATTGTACCTATACATACTAGTAATATTTGTACTTATATACTTAATATTAAATCTGGTTACTCGCTTCAGAATCTAGTCTTCTAACTTTTATTTCTCAACGCACGCACACATGTAAACATTCACCGACGTTTATTTTTACGGGGATTAGCGGAGAGTTGGGAACTTTTGTTAAGATGTGTGCGTCCAAGTGATAAATGTAGGAAGTCTAGGGACTGCAAGCAAGACAAGTAATGCTAAGTTGAGTCTGTGACGCGCTACGGCTGGGGGCGCGTTACGGACACTACTGCTAAGACTTGCACACACATAATGAAACTATACCCTAGTTTTCAGTCCAATCTACGGTTCCCTGGTAGAAATTTCTGTCTGCGATAAGACAGCTACTGTACACATAGAACTATGTTTGTGTAAAAGAGTTACTTGTAAAAAAAACAAGCTGACCCGCGCAACGTCGCTTACATCACATTGTTCATGACCAATAGGTCGTAGCGTGATGTTATATAGCCTATATATAGCATTCCTCGATAAATGGGTTATACAACACAATTTTTTTTTTAATTCGAACCAGTAGTTCCTGAGATTAGCGCGTTTAACCAAACAAGCTATAAAATATTAGTATAGATACTTAGAATGGTTCACAATAAGGTAACGCCGAAAGCAACCTCCCAATATGCAATAAAAGATCTTGACACAAATTGACACACGCAATAAAAAACAAGAACAAGCCACTACACCCTTCATCAATTTCAGTCTATAAACTCTTGCACACCCTTACCACATCCTAGCTGCGTACCATCACGCTGCGCCTGTGATGGTTGGCTAAGACACGTTCTTCACATATCCTCATTTTATTTTCTGCGAGCAAAACCGGCGAAAATGTATTGTGTAGTTTCTACACCATTTATGTCTATGGTCATTTATTCTACTGTGGTTGGTAGATGTTTTGTCTACTTCCAAAGAAATAAGCGATCTTGCCATAAACATTCTGTTAAAATGGTTTTCGCAAACATCCCCTGTTCACTGAAATGAAAGACGTTTCACCTCAATAAGTAGGTACAGAAATCTCCCTTACTACTTATTACTGATGCACCTGACTTTATCCTTTTCAAAGCATCTCCGTGAATCCTCACAGTTTCAGTAAGTCTTGTCCTCGTATAATCCCACATTTTAAGCAAACTTCTGAAGCAGTTGACTTGCGTCGTTTCATCGCTATACAAATGCAAATTTCTCGGGTCGACGGATTGCTATTCATTGTAACAATACAAACAAACCAAGCTAAACACTTTCTGGTTTCACACCAGGGAAGTTTACCAATCTACCATACTTATAACAGGTATGGCAACATACTGTACACATTTTGATCACCTCGTACATTTCGGCACGCAACTATTTTTCCACCATACATTTTTTTATGTCATTTTCGAAACATAGCACGTGTAATTAGTTCGTATAAACGGTGTGTTTAAACCGATTGAAGGCAGCCATGTCTGAACGTAGTGTGTGTGCAAGTCGACGCAGCTAATGTATGTAGTAGTAAACTAACACTATGTACTAGATGTAAGCTATATATAAGCCGCCGCTGTCAGAGCACGATCAGTCAATATAAACGTTTGCTCACAATCAACCTCTTTTTATTTCATGACACCCTAGTAGATGGTATTCTGCTTCTATTAATTTAATTTGAGACTGTAAAATTCCACCTACTCACCTTGAGTGTTACCGCCGTACGGCATTTCCAACAAACATTGCAAGTCCTTATTTTTCGAAATGAGTAAACTCATTTTAATGAAACTTACTACGCATGTGCAGGAATCATAGGTGTAATAAGTTATTAGAGAACATTTTCGAAATGTTTTATTTAAAAAAGATAATTGGAAATCTCTGTTTCTATGGGAAAATGAATATCGCTCGAATTTAGATGTTACGCTATTTTTCGAAAATGTTCTCTGATATCTTTTTAGACCTATGTAACCCTGCTTATGCGTGGGAAGTAGGCAGGATTTTGATAAAACATCTAAGAACCATCGTCAAGAAACTAGTGATCAAATAAAAAAAACTGAATCGAAATCAGTTCAGTCGTTTAAGAGCTACGATGTCACAGACAGACACAATAGTCATACATTAAAACTTATAACACCCCTCTTTGACTTCGGGAGTTAAAAATAAAGTTGCAATATCGTTTCAGCGACAAGCAATGTCAAAAATTTGACAAAATTAAGGGTACTTAGAAATATTTTTAACAGTTTGCTGCTACAATGTTAATCCGAACGCTAGCTGCTTAAAAGCAGGAGAATGACCGCTCTGCTGTAAGAATAAACGAGAGTATCATACTGTAGTACTAGCGGCCCCCGCGCTAGCACCACATACTAATATTAATAAATAACACACCGTTTGTGAATGTGTATTTTTAATAAGCATCTGCCTAATTGTAGAGCTAATACATGTCTGACGTATAAAACAATACCGAACGTATTTTTCATTCATAATTGAAATAGGTAGGTACTATTTATATTTCTGCTAGACACTTCCAAAGTTCCAACGACTAACTCGTCTGCCAGTGACTTGCAGCCAAAGAGTTCACAGTATACTAATTCCATGGCTAAAACCACATATATAGATAGACATACCTAGTTAACTCAAGTATCACGATCTGTATGAAAACCAAGCGAGCCATTTTTTGACTACCTACTATGACGTCACACTTTAAAATGATGGGAAAATAAAATTGATTCAAAAACGCCGCCGCGTGTGGCACCTGACTGACCGACTGGCGTACACCGATGCAGACTGAGTGTGAAAGTGACGGCTTATGATTTTTGATCGTAAGCTGGGCACCGAAACGGGCACGCGACGAAGTAGTTGCTCTAGCGTTATCTATGTCTATCTGTATCTGTGGTCTGTCTACATATCAATCTGCCTGCCTTCTCCCAGCATGTCGCGGACGGCTTCCAGTCTAACTAGATGTAGCTGAACCCAGTAACTGAGTAACACGGTACTCTTTGGCAACGTTGGAGTTCGATTTATTGAAACTACCCGAAAGTCAAAGATCTTCAAATGACAACTGGCATCAACGGCTTGACGTGCGTCATGGTGAGGCGCAGAGGCAAGACTCCTCTGCATGGTTCGCCCATCGTTCGGCCTGGGTAAGCAACGCTGAACCGAGTTCTGCTATGCCGAAGAGGTTCTTTCTATGTCTGGGTTGTGCTACGCGTAGAGGTTCTTTCTACGTCTGAGTTGTGCTACGCCGTAGACATACTACGTCTGAGTTGTGCTACGCCGTAGACATACTACGTCTGAGTTGTGCTACGCCGTAGACGTACTACGTCTGAGTTGTGCTACGCCGTAGACGTACTACGTCTGAGTTGTGCTACGCCGTAGACGTACTAAGTCTGAGTTGTGCTACGCCGTAGACGTACTACGTCTGAGTTGTGCTACGCCGTAGATGTACTACGTCTGAGTTGTGCTACGCCGTAGACGTACTACGTCTGAGTTGTGCTACGCCGTAGACGTACTACGTCTGAGTTGTGCTACGCCGTAGACGTACTACATCTAAGTTGTGCTACGCCGTAGATAATAAATAAATAAAATAAATAAATATCTTGGGACAACTCACACACGGCCATCTGATCCCAAGCTAAGCAGAGCTTGTGTTATGGTAACCAGACAACTGATATACATACTTATATAATTTATAAATACATACATATTATAGATAAATTACACCCAGACACAGAACAAACAATAATGCTCATCACACAAAGTTTGCCCTGGGTGGGAATCGAACCCACGACCTCCGGCTTTGCAGTCAGGGTCACTAACCACTAGACCAACAGGCCTGTCAAAACGTAAGATATACTACGTCTGAGTTGTGCTACGCGTAGAGGTTCTTTCTACGTCTGAGTTATGCTACGCCGAAAAAAAATGAGTGGAATTGGCGCTGTGATTTCGGTAACGTAAGAATTATAATAAGTGGCTGAGTAACGGAGAAACAACGTTTCCTACAGTAATACAGGCTGTAAAAGTAATGAACTCAAAACCTGATAAGAGGCCAGCGTATGTATCATTACGAGAAACTCTCACTGTACAATCCGGAGCCCCAGCTCTCAGTGAATGCTACCAAAAGATGAAGCAGTGTCGTCTCATGTCAAGTTATGAATAAATTTTCAATAATGTCGATTGTAATGAAAGTGTAAGTTACCAATACAGTTCTCGGTTAGTTTTTTACTAATACCAGAAAATCGAAATGTAGTCATGCTAGATAATAATTATTTATTTAAAAATAAATCTGAAGAGTTGTTTTGTATGTTTGAACGCGCTAATCTCTGAAACTACCAATCGGATTTGGATTTGGTATACACATATTATATAATAGCCACATTCATGAGGAAGGCTATACATTATACGGGAACGGGAAACTCCTACGCGAACGAAGTCGCGGGCAAAAGCTAGAGCTACAATTAAATGAAAAACTGATCATGAGCGAGTCGGACTGGCACACGAAGGGGTTCCGTGCTATAAACAGAAACATCACGTTTCTTATAATTAACTGGTATCTTTAACTTTTAATGTTATTAGTTTTTGTTATAGCGTCAATAGTAACTAACTATAACGTTTCACGAGATACTGCTAACAGACATACGGCTTCAGAACGAATAGCGGGTTTAGTTAGCTCCGCACAAATACTTGAACTATATATATATTTTTTTTTTATCAACATATAAAGTTTCGTTAAAATCGGTTCATTCATTTTCAAGAATAAGTACTTGGTAGTTTATTAAATATAAATACCGTGAGGAGTAAATGCTCCGTCAATTTAAAGTTAATAAGCGAGATATTTATATTTTTCATCGTTAGTAAGTAATGTCGGCGAGGATCGAAGCCCTAGGACTGCGCTATCAGCCCACGCCGATGAGCGGCTCCCGGAGCGATCATACGCCAGTTACATATTAGAAGTGCCATTACAAATCTTACTTCCACGTTTTCTATGTGATGCGAGCGCACTGCACTCCTGTGTGACTAACTAACTTACTAACTTAGAACTGACTACTACTAATTTAGCTCTTATTTATATAGTTAAGTTAGTATGTAAGGTTAAATTAATAAAAAGAAAAACAATATTTATTACATATCTTCTAGGTAATAATGATACTTCCGAAGAGGCCGTTGACATAACTCTGCTATTGACCGCTATTTTACAAGACATATTATTATCATTCGTTAACCTTCTGACTAAATACACATAAAGCTCTACATGCTATATTTGCAAAATTCCATCTAAACGATAATGAGACGATCGTGGAATATTAATTGACTGTCATATTGTAACTGTAACTAATAATATCTGCACAAGTGTGAGCCATAAGAGAAGCTCGTGGCCAAGTAACAACAGCCGCACGGCTCGTTCTCAAGGTTCAGCACGGCTTGCTGATGTCGGTTCGTAGATGGGTAACCATCCATAACATACCGAGACTCCTTCGTGCCTCGAAAAGCACGTTAAGTCGTTGGTCCCAGGGGCCCGCTCCAGTGCCTGCCGGGGTTGGGGAATTTGATCGAAAGAATCACCACGGCCCTGGAACGCACAGCCTCCTTTGTCAGTTGATGATTTCCAATCCTAAAAAAAAAGCCGTTGGTCCCAGCTGTCACTTGGAGATCTGTGACAGTTGTTACGGATTGTCAGAAGCCATACAGTCTGTCACTCGTTCTGCCAAGAGGTGTCGTGTTATCAAGTTGCTGAACGATCGACAGATAAGAAGATTACTCCATTTAAAATGCTGTTATATTTCGTATATTCAGCTGCTTCCAGTTTGACTCGAAACCATCTACAATACCTATTCCTAGTTGGGAAAAGACAGGTAAATTGAACGATAATTTCAATTGAATGAACTACTTTAAATGTGAATAAAAAGAACGATTGAGCGAATGAGCAGCGAAGTTAAGCTGTCATATTTAATGGACAATTTTTAAGGTTCCGTACCCAAAGGGTAAAAACGGGACCCTATTACTAAGACTCCGCTGTCCATCTGTGTGTCTGTCACCAGGCTGTATCTCATGAACTAGACAGTTGAAATTTTCAAAGATGATGTATTTGTGTTGCCACTATATCAACAAATACTGAAAACAGAATAAAATAAATATTTAAGTGAGGCTCCCATACAACAAACGTGATTTTTTTGCCGTTTTTTTTATAGATACTGGTACGGAACCCTCCGTGCGCGAGTCCGACTCGCTTTTGGCCGCTTTTTAATTATTGATGTCAGGGTACTGGGGCACTTTGGTCTGTGCTTAAGTATTTCTGAATGTATTTCATTTTAATTCAATTTATCCCATGAAATCAATATAAGTAAAAGAGATTTTCTAGTTTTATTTGAAAAAACTTGAGTATTTCGAAGAAGTTTAATTTATTCAGACTATGAAAAGGTAACGTCTGGAATTAGGCACGCGTAGAAATATTAATGTAAAAATGAAATTAAAATGCAGTTGATAAGGACGTAGAACGGTACAAGACTTGTCAATTGACGTGCCACTATCACTAACTACGAAATCGAACTACCTCCGTCGAAATAAAGTTTTATACTTAGTTTATAGTGGTTCTACGCGTTGATGTTGATGAGCAAATATATCACCCACGTGAGCCACGGGAATCTTGCTCTTCAAACATTTTGGTTCAATTTACAGCAATAAGGCCGTTGTACTGGTACCTATTATATACAGTGTTCCAGAAGTGCGTGGTCATATTTTAAGAGTGGTTTTCTATAGCTGCTAGGTGCAGAGTAAGAATCAATATCAAAATAAAAAAAATGTCTTCTTTCAAAAAACTCGACCTCGAAAAACAACTGAAAAGTTCTAAAAAAATCACTTTTCAAGCAGTCGGATGCAGTTGGTGGCATCGAATCTGTGATTGAAATATAGAATAAACACCACTAACTGCAACGCAGTTGCTAACTGTCAAACACATAAGTTAACAAATTTTGACATTGATTGAGATGATAGTACCAATTTTTTCAAATATTCAAGCAAAATTCGTATCTCTGTCGCAATCTGTCAAAAATGTATGAAAAATTTGGTTTTTGACAGATTGTAACTGTGATGCGAATGCGAACGTTGCTTACAAAAATATACATTTATTTTTCACTTTTTAGTGGTACCCCCCACACCCAACAACACCACTGGAAAGTCACAGGAAAGCAAAAATAAGCAATTTCGTATACATGGATGATTTTTCCACATATTTTATCGTCTCCCGACCCGTGGTACAACTGCGATGTCCAACTGGTTGTACTACGGAGAAGTAAATAGCGAGTTCGGGATTTGGGGCACACCGACTCGACTTTTTTATTTACTTCGATTCGATTTTTTCCAGCTATTTGGATTTAAAAACCAAACTACTGATTTTGATAAAATTTCAATGGGACCATTTGGAAAGTATATCCTTTTCAACAAAAAAATTATTTTTCAAATCGGTTGGCAAGCGACGGAGTTATGCGCGATCAAACATAAAAAAATAAATAAAAAAAAATACAAACATCCGAATTGAGAACCTCCTCCTTTTTTAGAAGTCGGTTAAAAAACGTATGGCCCTGATATTGCGACTAGAATTGATTGCTTTCCTTCAGATTTCTTAAAAAAATATTCTAGACAAGTTTTAATTGGTTGTTTCCAACGATTTAAAATTTTAATTTCTTGCATTTTTAACAACTAAGCACCTAATTCTGGAGTACAATGCCGCTGCTTGTCAACAGAAAATATTATATAGGTATAATGATAGTGCTCGCCTCGAAGTAACTTATCACTCAAGTTCAAGACTCGAAGACTGGCCCGTCTCGGGGCTATTCGTTGAGTCGTCGACAAACACAGGCGCTCTGCAAACAATAATAAACACAAAGAATTTACTATTTTGATTCGTGAAGTACTGACAGATCAACATGCTCACACCGACGCGTAACATCAACATTACATGCTGACTCGTTACCTTACTCAATTTAATTCGAAGCGAGTGAATAATCAGTTTTCAAGTCAAGAGTGAACTGGTTACTTCCAGGCAAGCGTGCTCCATCGTCGACCACATCGTCGCTTACCATCAGATGAGATTGCGGTCATACACGAGACGAAACTATAAACAATAATATAAAAAAATGTTTTCACTATTTGCCCTCTAGCCTCGAGCTTGATATGACAGCACTATACATATTTTTTGTTCTTCCGAAAATTATGAATGAGAACTTAATGTTTTTCTAATCGTTTGTTGATCATCTATTGCTAAAAATATGTGTAATCCAATCTTTAATTCTTTATAATATTTGTGTAAGTAAGTACCGTAGAAATCGTAGCAAGCCACCTCAACCATAAATATTATGAAAATCGAAATTGTGATCAATCTCCACTCGCTTCGTGTTCGGTGTGACACGCGGCCGGCGACTCACAAGCGCCCCAAGCCAAGCATTGTGCGTTAAAACAATTATTATCATCATCCCCTTGAGTTGATCGGCACCCCCTAACCCCCCCTTCCCCTGGCCCCCTCTCAGGGCCTCGCTGTTGACAGACGAGGCAAGACAAACGGACGCAGGACACAATACACAGTGTTTGGACAATCTGTTTGATTGATACACGAATTGTGACAATGAAAATAAAACTATATTATTTTTGTCTCACTAATTTTCTTTTGCAAGGTTTTTCTTGATGAACTTTACTCGAAATTAGGTGCTGACGTAGAAGAAATGTAGTCTCAAGCGATTTGGATGTCCATGTGGTTATGCAACAGTTCGATTGAAATGAGGAATCGGCTTCCAGTCTACCACACCACCAATATTTTACATTGAGTAATTGCCAATCTGACATGCACAACCTAGTAACTGGGTAATACTACCCAGCTTATGACTACCCGTGAACACTCTGAAAGAGAAGACTTAACATGCTTTTCGAAGCACGGAGGAATCGCGGTATGTTAAGATCGAGCTCCTTACATGTAATTTAAATATACCGTAAAACGAAGTGAATAGAAATGCAGGGGTGAATAGAAACAAAACTTTGATTGGTATTGTCATTTGAATGAAAAAATATTTTTTTTTTAAATTAAGAGTCTTTGTTTGCTGCAAGCAGTATTTAAATAACGTGAAAATCCCCTCCTAAGTTTTGTTTCTATTTACCCCTGCGTGTCTATGTACTAAAAATACTAAGCATAATATTCATAATACATCTAAGCATTTAATTGAATTTAAGCTTTTTAGTTGTGTGTCTCGGATGGAGTATAGTTGGCCGTAGATTTGAATAAAATCTTCATGATCACATTATTATAATGTAATAATAGTTACCTAATACATATTAGACCACGGGGTAATATTATCTTCTAGGGAAGATACGTAAGTAGGTACTTAATAAGATAACGCACGACATAGATGTGGTGTCAACCCGAATGCTGTGGGCGATGCGTTACAGTGACCGATGTGTTTCTCTACAGCTGTAGGTACTCAACCGGGAGCCGAACAGTCGCAGCTGGCAATGTGGCTGTCGTATCTTATTATAGCAAAAAGAGATGTAGGAGTGCGATTCTGTATGATCTGTCTTACTTGGACCGACAACTACCTTAGGCTCTAGTTAAGGTATTAACGACGGCTATGCTCGACCACCGAACATTTCGACAGCGTTTGTCAATCCCATAAATTGTTGCCGTTTTATCAACTGCCTTCGCCACGCTACCGCTAATAATGATACTTATCACTGGGGTCTCGATTCGACATTGGGAGATTTACTAAACATGTACCTACGATATTCTTAAAAATAATCTAGCAACAAGCCAGTTTCGTCTAATTCATACTTCAACCAAGGCCCATATTCCTAAACGTAAACTCCACCTCAACTCGAACTCTAACCTATCGGAGCTCGTCATAAATTGAAGTTTTTGCATTTGTTTGCTCATCTCTCGAGTACAAAAACGTCAAGTAGTCTTTTCAATACTCAACAACGAAATATAAGTGATTCCAATGCTTTAAAAGTACCAAAAAAAATGCATGACTTTTTATTTGTAAAATATGTTCTGTTATGAATGATACTGCACGGAAGAAAAATGCTAAATCTCCGAAGAAAACTTGTATACTTAGTTGTGACGGTAGTGGGCGCTAAGTTCCAAACAAGCTCCACTATTGACGTGAGGTACACGACATCATTTCTATTTCTGTCTTCTCAACTGTGTCATATAGCCTCGGGCTCGAGCCTGCTCATTTAAATTGGGTGACGATTGTCTTCCAAGCAACACACTATTTAGATTCAATTAAAATGGTGACAGATTTAGTTTTCGCTACTTACATCTAAGTAACTTTGAAGCAATGTCAAAGGCCCAACTTGATAAATTAAGGGTAACGTTTACAAGGTTCCGTACCTAGAACCACTACTTCCGTACTAGCCCACTCTCGAAGTATTATATCAACAGTAGTCTCGAAGTAGAACCTCTAGACAAGAGACATTCTGTCAGCACGCTTTTTCTAGAACATCAGGACCTACTTACGCCAGCGCCAGCGTCACCACTGAGTGTCCGTATTGGTAGGTATAGAAAAGAATTAATAAAATAATATAAAAAGTCTTTTAATTTCATGCACCCCTTGTTAGAAACCAATTGTAGAATAAATGCAAATTAAGATAAAGATGTTTAATGATTGTATTGGTTTTGTTGATGTGTGTTGATACATATCATACGTACAAAAAAATAATTTCTCAATACATAATTAATCGATTAATTATAACAATAAAGCGTACGTAACAATTAAATATTTAAAAATAAGAAGTATGAAAATAGAAACATTGAATTTAAAAGAATTACAAATTAAATTATTACTTAATTTAAATAAAATAAGATTTGGTTGCAAGGTATTATGTACCTACTGTCGAGTTATGCGCACATAAATGGGTGTCGATATTTTTTTTCGCGATTTCGGTGTTGGTCTCATTGTAGAAATTGTTCATAATTGAGAGGACTCTACAATGACCCCTTTTCAGGTATTTTTTTTTTTTTTCACGGAACCCTTAGTGCATGAGTCCGACTCACACTTGGTCGGATTTTTTCATTAAATTCATAATTTTCTTACCTTTCCTGTAATAAATGAATATAAACTAAGTCTCTCTCCTGTGCTTGTTCAACTGTTCACTCCTCGTTGTTAACACTCTGTGACATTTCATTAGCGAACTGGCGGTCACATCGACAATGCTATTTGTATTATTTTACTCTGTGGCATTGAACTCCACTTTCTTAATGCTATCAATATGCATTACCTTCTATTTAGCATCACGCTTGTACTTTGTCCCCGAAGAGATAGGCAGATAAATGTATTGCAATGCAGTAAATGAGTACTTAGGTGCCTACCATATTAGTGCCTATGTTGTGCCCAGACCATATCATGATGTGGGTAGCGGATATTTTCCATTTCATGAAATGGTCGGCCACATCATGAAATGGCTAATTTTACGGCTATTTTATGGCTTCTGACTGTAATGGCTGGTCACCCATCCTAGGACTGAATTCAGTAAGCGCTGCAAACATCGAAAACCGACCCGCGACTGTTATGATTTAGCCACATGCTTGACTTTGACTTTGACTTTGATTCTGAAAGTTCTGGGCCTGCAGTCTCGATATAGATAGCGATCGCCTACCGACCGAGTTCGGTCGATCAGTCCAAAGGCCGCCCAGTACACAATCAATCTGGAACGCGATCCACAGATCAGATCATTGATTTTGATCGTGCGATTGACTATGTAACGACCGAATTCAGTCGATAACTTCTAAAACCGCCCGCTTTAGAAGTTGTCGACTGAATTCGGTCGTTATCTGATCGTTAACTAAGTCAAGACTTACCCGCGAAAAATTTTGGACCAATACAAAAGATATAGCTGCTGAGCGATATTGTATCTGTAAAGTAGCTTAGCTAAGTTTGTTAGGGGCTACTTTTCATCCCAGAAAAATGCACGGTTACTGTCCCAAAAGCCTCGAGAGCAAAGCCACGGGAATAAGCTAATGTTTTGGTTCTTCTCCACAGGAAACGACCAATTCGAACCTTGCGCACTAGCCTCTGACGTTTTATAAGCACAAAATGTAGGTTTATGTAAAATTTTGATTTATTCTCCTACATCAAAACGATAAAAAATACTATTTATTAGGAACATGCTCTCTATAGTAAAAGCCGAGGTCTTTCCAATACATAATGTAGGCAAACATATTCGCACATATTATATTTTTAATAACTTTAACTCGGCGTGTTTCGTTAACAAAACATTACATTTATACAAACATCGTCGAACAAACATAATTTGGCGGCCATCTTGTGTAAGCGAGACTTTATGCGATTATCTACACTAATATTATAAAGAGGAAAGATTTGTTTGTTTGTTTGTTTGTTTGTTTGTTTGTTTGTTTGTTTGTTTGTTTGAAATGAATAGGCTCCGAAACTACTGGACCGATTTGAAAAATTCTTTCACCAGTAGAATTCTACATTATCAGAGATGGACATAGGCTATAGAATATTTTCAAAAAAGTTAGGGATCCGTATGAAAACTTCGATAATGTGACCCAAGGTGTGAGAAAAAATCCTTATATCGCGTACGCTGCGGAATCTATTGACAATAGAGCAAAGTGATGTACAACAGTTTTATAGAGGTCATCAATATCTACAAAAAAGTCCGCGATATCATATGTCTAACTATTATGGATAAGTCACCATGACCGCTTTTTGTTAATATTAGTCAAGCAAATCCCATGGTGAAATAAAAAATGGTGATTATAGTACCATGATATTAATCCTTATCCATTTAAATGATTTGATAATTAAGGTTGATTATGTCCGTGTAAATTACACTTTAAATCATTCAAATCGGACCTTTCGTTCAAAAGTTACGACGGTAATAAACATGCTCGGAGTAAGAAAAATGTCGCGGCTTGAGCGAACTGGGGAGAATCGTATCAATGCTTGGTCCGATGACGTTGAAACACCACGGCATTTAAATGTTTTCGATAAAACAATAAGAATATCAAATGTTTGGATTTTTCGAAAATCAACTAGGTACATACATAATAAGGGGTGAAGCAGGGGTGAATAAGTTTTTAGGGGAGGAAATTATAGCTTGCTTCAATTTACGTCGGAATTCTATGAATAAACTAAAAGTGGGATAATTGCAACAGATCATGTACCTAACAATTTTTGCATAATCAACCTCTGACGGGCTGAACGGGGTGAACCCGTGAACAGTTGCGATGAACCAATAATGAGAATCGTTGTGCTTAATTTTCCAAAACTAACCTTTATAAGGGGATATGTATAGGGGCGTTGCAGTTTGTGGAGTACCTACTATCCCCACGCGGACGAAGTCGCGGGCGAAGTGCTAGTCTTATACAAAATACAATATCAGTTTCGTATTAAAATCATGATTTAACTTTTATATTGCTCGTTTTTTTTTTTTTATTTATAAATGGGCTAGCTCTTGACCTCGCTCGTTACTAAGGAGGGGGTCGTAGCTCAGTAGCAGCTTGAGGTCGCCCTAGGCCTGTAGTTGCCAACCGTTGTCTGATCCTAAGTAATATTATAAATGTGAAAGTTACTTTGAGTTTGTTTGTGTTTTCACGCCTACATCGCCGAAACTGATTTTTAATTTTCCTCTGTTCGAAATTTAAAAATCAGTTCGGCGATAGATCGAGCACGCGTTTGCTCGCGTTAATGTGGCCTATCTTGCCATGAGGAAAAACCGGCCAAGTGCGAGTCGGACTCGCGCACGGAGGGTTCCGTCTTTAAAAAACGGCCAAAAAATCACATTTGTTGTATGGGATCCCCACTTAAATATTTATTTTATAATGTTATAGCGGCAACAGAAATGTGTATGTATCTGTGAAAATTTCAACTGTCTAGACAGTCAGACGGACGGACAGCGCAGTCTTAGTAATAGGGTCCCGTTTTACCCTTTGGGTACGGAACCCTAAAAACTATGTAGTCATAAAAATAATATACTATATTTAGCTTAGTCGTACTTGATACCTAATCCACAAAAGCAATATAGTAGATAGGTATACTGAAATACTCTATTCATTTGACTCTGATTTTTAATTTAATTTAATTCCACGTCATTTCACAAAGAGAGATTTTTGGTCGTACCTAATTGCAAAGTGATGGGAAGCAAAAAGCTGGACTTCATTGAAATTGATGTCTAGCAATAGTAGATACACTATTTTTCATATCAACGAAAACTGCTTCTGTTTTGCAAATAGTAGATAACTTTATAGATGGTTATTCGGTATATTAAGGGAGCTTACTGGTAACAATGTCCACTTTACCATATCTACAGCCTATAAGCTAATGTTGCGACTGGATCAAAGGATTAATAATTATGTAATCGTAAGTACCTATGTACTTATCTTTTAAAACTCTATATTAACTCAAAGGTGAGGCATACCTAAACTTTAAGTTCAAATCTCAAATCGTTAATTAAATATAAAAAGAAATAGAACAAATACGGACCCTATCGGGCACAACAAATACGGACCCTGTCGGGCACAACAAATACGGATCCTGTCGGGCACAACAAATACGGACCTTGTCGGGCTCAGCAAATTTTTAAATAAGTAGAGAGAGGAAGAGAGCTTCAATAAAAAAATATCCTCTTAACTATGTTCGAATTATTTTGTATACTATTAGTATTTTAAACTACCATTCATTAATGTAACCTATTTATATATGAAGTCCATCTATTAATTATATTTAATATTGCCTATTTGTTAACCTTTCTGGTAACGTACAGATAGTTACAGAATACAAAGGTCACGTTGGTGAAGCTGCGAGCGCAGCAGCTAGCTCATGGTTATAAATGAGAAGATCGTGGTTCAATAGCTGCATGGTTCGATTTTGTTTTGTTCGAATGAGTCACCGCGGCCCTGGAACGCAAAGCGGACTAGGAGGAACACGGATGGGTTTTAATCAGTAAGAGTCTGACACTCCCTTCCACTCCACCCAGAACGGAAGGAGTCATTAGATGATTTCACATCCAAAAAAAAATTGTTCGATCTTCAAAGTTAAGCAACACTTTACCGAGGTCGGTTTGGTAGATGGGTGACCATTATTTCACAGTTGAGTTATTAGTATTTGCCCACGTCTACGATCCTGTGACCAAATTCCACAGTAATTTTCCGGGAATATAACAGCCGTGAATAGAACCCGGGACCCGACCCTCAGCAACCAAGCTTACAACCACTAGTCGAACAATGCAATGATCCAACAATATCATGATATTGTAACTCGAGCAGCCCTCGCTAAGTATTAAAAGTTTTTAAGGGTTCCCGTCACCCTTTAAAAATCATCTTTCTTTTTTAACCGATCAGTTCATTAGCCGACTTCAAAGTATGAGAAGGTTATTGGGTTTTTCCATCAGGAATATTAAGGGGCAGTTCAGAGTCTGAAAAAATAAAGAAAACAAACATGTTTATTTGGCAGAACAGACCGGCAGAGCCGTGAACTGTAGGTACATACCTACAGTTCTGACAACGTCTCACAGTGCTGACACATAACAGCTCACTTCATGTTCACGTAAGCTTACACCGTGAGAAGTTTACAGAATCGCACTGCTGGACAAAGTGTCATACTAAGTACAGTCGCCAGCACATCAAGTGCATCTGAAGTGTAGACGGGGTAAAAATAAGTTAAAACGCGCGTGAGTTTAGGTTTTTGTATTTTTATTACCACGTCTCTTCTTTATAACATGTAATGTTACAAATAAATTTATTTTAAGGACTAAACACTGTTTTATTGATTACGAGCACAATACGGACAAACAAGTAACAATTAAGGGATCTAGGTTATAGCGGGAATCTAGATTTCGCGAAGGAGATTTGGCGTGCGATCAGGTAAGAGGCTATGTTCGCACTAATGAGATCGGCCTTTGAACCCGCTATTAAAAGCGCCGGTCATTGCAACCATATGGGTGCGTTCCGTCGATGCTCACACGCCATATCCCGAACGCACTATTTACTAAAACAATAATGTTACTATTTACGATTTGTGTAGTGTTGATATTGGTTAGTATTGTTAATTTATTTAATTAAATAATGTGTGCTATGTAAACAAGTTCTAATGAATTTATATGTGATATGTAATGCTTTTATTAATATGATTAGTCATAGATAATGCGTTCCATGTGTGTATGTGTTTATGGTAATTATAAATGGAACGTGATTGCAAAAATGTCATGTGTCAAAACTGTCAAACGTGAAAATAACAAACGAAATTAACAAAATAGAATGTTGTGTTATGGACGAATGTTTAGTGTTTTTACAATGATATATGGATGTGAAATAGGATGTAGACCGCTACACATCCAGCTAAAACAATCTGTCAAATTTCTTTAATAGATTTGCAACTTTATCGCCACAGATTTAGGTTCAAGATTGAACATTTTACAGTTTCGGGTTGACTGATGTGCTGGCGTCTGTACATTACTACCCGCGACAGCGAAGTGAAGTAAAAGTTGTGAAAAGGAGGGAGATTATTTTCATTTGACAATGTTTCAATAGCTCCTTCTTACTGCATTCCAAATATTAACAAATTAATAATGTTGTTGTCAAAGGTACAAATAACAAGATAGCTCCTTAATTTTCGATGGATTTTTGTAGTTTTATAAAAAACCTTTCTTTATTTAAAAAAAAATCCCAATTCTTATCAATAATAGATACCTACTTTTTGCACAGAAAAATAGTTACCTCAAAATATTATTATTTTAGCAACAATTTGAGGTCGTAAGCATCGTTTAAACTTGACGTTTAAACGAAGCTTACGACCTGATCCTGATTTCAATTGTTTGATGATACATCAATCCTCGTTTGGTCATATTATGAAATGCCTGGCCACATCCTGAAATGGCAACTTCAAACCTAACTTGGGCGATGGAGCCTCGCTACGCGGGGCTTGTTGTGTGTGGGTCGTTCCTGAGCGAACGAAACGAAACTTTTTGAAAATATTGTTTTAATTTATATGAAATAACACGACAGCGGAAAGTATTATAATTTGATATATTACGTTTATTTTGGATCGCTTACGATTAATATAAACCGAGTGATTTTCGATAATATGGGAACGAAGAATCTAAATAATAACTAATATTAAATATACGAACATTATTTTGTTTGTCTGTTCGCTTTGACGCCTTATTGCTGCACCGATTTTGATGTAGATGAGACCCTGGAGACGGTTATAGGCTCCATTTCTTTCGAAAAGTATTTTATAGCGAACAAGGCTACGGGCAAAGCTAGGTTTATATTCATAAGTTAGATTAGGCTGGGGTCAAATGAAACATTGATTCTCAGAAGACTCCTGCGTAGCGCCCGGAGTCAAATGAAACGTTGATTCTCAGAAGTCTACTGGGTAGCGCCCGGGGTCAAATGAAACATTAATTCTCAGAAGCCTACTGGGTAGCGCCCGGGGTCAAATGAAACGTTGATTCTCAGAAGCCTACTGGGTAGCGCCCGGGGTCAAATGAAACGTTGATTCTCCGAAACCTACTGGATAGCGCCCGGGGTCAAATGAAACATTAATTCTCAGAAGCCTACTGGGTAGCGCCCGGGGTCAAATGAAACGTTGATTCTCAGAAGTCTACTGGGTAGCGCCCGGGGTCAAATGAAACATTAATTCTCAGAAGCCTACTGGGTAGCGCCCGGGGTCAAATGAAATATTGATTCTCCGAAGCCTACTGGGTAGCGCTCGGGGTCAAATGAAACATTGATTCTCAGAAGCCTACTGGGTAGCGCCCGGGGTCAAATGAAACGTTGATTCTCAGAAGCCTACTGCGTAGCGCCCGGGGTCAAATGAAACATTGATTCTCAGAAGCCTACTGGGTAGCGCCCGGGGTCAAATAAAACATTGATTCTCAGAAGCCTACTGGGTAGCGCCCGGGGTCAAATGAAACATTGATTCTCAGAAGCCTACTGGGAAGCGCCCGGGGTCAAATAAAACATTGATTCTCAGAAGCCTACTGGGTAGCGCCCGGGGTCAAATGAAACATTGATTCTCAGAAGCCTACTGGGAAGCGCCCGGGGTCAAATAAAACATTGATTCTCAGAAGCCTACTGGGTAGCGCGATAGGCACCTATCTCTTGGCAAGACTGTAGTTATTTGTTGAATTCACCAAACAATTGAAACACCGAATTGATTTTGATGATTTTGCCGTCACTCGCTACGATCCTTACATACTCATTTGGCTAAGTTGACGTTCATACATATACTGAGGAATAGAATGAAATATTAAACGTAGGTATATTCGACACAGACACAACGCACGGCAGCAAATACTGAGTAAAAGATTAGAGGAGCAAAGAACGATCTGTAACATTCCTCTGAGCATGTCCATACCGAAACAGTTACCATCTCAGCGTTTGCTGGGTGTCACACACTTATCTACTTAGCTCTGGCTTTCAGGCACCCGCAGTGTCTATAAAACGTGTAACAGAATAAATGCAATACCTCGTAAGAGGTCATTGTACTCACCATAATAAACAACTTTCACTATGGGACCAGCCATGAAATCACGAAAAAACTGCTCCATAATTTCTGTGCGCATTACTCGAAAACATGTCGCGATTGTTGATGTGCTAGTGTCATTCAGCGATGAATGATGTTTGGAATCCATCAAGTGACATTTTGGGAAGCTCTTAGCCTCACAGATCACAAACGCATGCCGATTGAGTACAACTCGGTCCACCAGACCTTTCTGAAGGCTATCACCAACAAGGTCAGAGCGTGTCCCTCCCACTGATAACGCAGTGATAACTGTCACAATTAGTCAGGTCCAGTGGCCGTCGTCGATAGTCACGCTCCGTGGACACTCGAGAGTCACTCCAGCCACTACATTGTGGTGGAGGACACTCCAGCTTACAACAACTAATTTAAATTGTGCAAACACTTGGTGAAAACGATGACTACTGCTGGACAGGAATACATTAAACTCTTTGAAATCACAAATTTATTCAACTATCAACATCTTTCTTTATACTCAAAACCCACCATTTACGGGCACTTTGGAATTGTCAAGTTCGGTCGGTCAAAGAGATGAAGCTATTTGCACGTTCCATAGCGTAGATATCTATGGAGAAGAAGGTTCAAGGAACTCAACGGACCCGAATAGTTACAAAGTTGTAGTTACGTCATTTGTGTTGAAATCATACAGTATAGTTATGTGAGAGCTATGTGGAAAGATGTGCACGATGCGTCCGGAGTAAAAAAGAAATACGCATTGATAATCATCATCTTCCTGTCCTTGTAGTTCAAGATCCTGGAGCCCCAGGCGTTTATACTTATTATCAGAGTTACACATTTACGATGTCGCAGCCAATTAGCTTAATCTGCCGTTTAATTGGTGGCCTAGCCTTTTCATTTAAATGTGCCGCAGATTTTCAGCGACTTAGAGACTTATTTTATTCAATATCGTTCAACGACTTGCCCATGTCACTTATGTCGCTGATTAAACGGCGTAGTTCAATGCAAAGGCTAGGCTTTTAATGAATAGGCTGATTAAGCTAGTTGGCTGCGACAACACATTTACGATGTCGTACATGGTGAATTTTTGAAGTATTTGTCAAAAATGAGCGCTTTTCTTTAGTTTGTCACGTATTGTTTCTTACTTCCCAGAATTTGGTGTAATAATACAGGATGGGCTTTTTTTTTCAAAATCAACCGGTTCGTTCCTGGCTAGGAAAACCAGGCGTGTCTTATTTCCGCTAAAAGGAACCAATTCCATCCAGCTCCATCTTTCCGAGGTGTAACCGTGCCGATAACCGACCAACTTGACCTTTTTTGTGTTACGTTAACATCTACCCTCAATTTTGGCCCATTCATAGAGGCAAAGGCTCAAGTGGCTGCCAAAAAGTTGGGACCACTGATAGACAGCGACACCATCTCCGAATGTGATAAATTATATATTTATAGTTGTCTCCCGGGAACATGCACCTGGCCTAGCATGCGTCGTACGCGATAGGTCACCGGAGCGGAGCCACTACTCACAATATCAAAGCATCCTTAGAACAACTTTCTTAGAAACATTGACCTTTATACACTACTCAGAATTCACTTTCTAAGGTCGCGTCTAGAAAAAGCTTAATTAATACTTAATTTACTACCTTCATTAGTTACCTTGTATGGATTCATTGTCTTTGGGAACCGAGCTGAAAGGCAAGATCTGTGAAGACGGAGGCACGTGGAAAGCATCTCTATAACGAGATAATAATCCTGTTCAAGTTTGCCGGCAGACCTTGAGTGGTTGACCTAGAACTGGTTACCTGATTACAGGAAACATGGGCGGTGGTCTATTTCTAGTAAGCTTCCTTTTTAGGGTTCCTTAAGTATAGAAATGGTGAATGGTATGGTTTATTATTTTAAAAATTACTAGCTGATGCTCGCGGGTTCGCCCGCCTGGATATCGGTAATTATCTCCACGGAACTAGAAGACCGTGAACAAAAAGTTACTTCTGAGTAAATGACAAAAAATGCGGGAATCGTTGTTTCTTAAAAACGGTGATTTTAGGTTTAGGTTAATGATAAAAAATAAGGCAATTTTACATCATCATATCTGGCAGTTAATTAAGGTATTTTAGCAAAGAAGTGTGGGTTACACGCTTTCAAGTGATGGAGTCGTCATAAATTATGTTATTTAATGGCCTACAAAATGTTCATATATCTTTGGAACTATTTTATATTCTACAAATGTTTCTTAGACAGAAAGATAGAGACAGTAATAGGTAGACAATTGAAATCTACACAGAGTGTATTTCTATTGCCGCTATAGCAAAAAATAATAAAAATTAAATAAATTAAACATTAAGGGGGTTCCCACTTCCCACACAAGAAACGTGTTCTTTCGGTTTATGGTACGGACCCTTCGTGTGAGAGTCCGACTCGCACTTGGCCGGTTTTAAATGAACATTATACCGATGAATACATTTTCTATTAACCAAGTATCGCGAATATTTTGCTAAATACGCTAAGTGAAGTGGCGTGGCAAGCATTCAGGGTCTTGTTCAGCCGCACGGATCGATCTTCAAGGTTAAGGAACGCTTGCCGAGGTTGGTTGCTGTGGATGGGTTGTAGCGGCATTCATGCCGCCACAAAAATCAACGTAGCAGAATCAACATCACAACAAATGAGACTCGCAGCGCCATCTATCTCGACAAGCTGCGAACTAACTACAAAATCCTAAATCGCGACATCAAAGTTTACCGTGCGATTAGAACACATGCAAAGCCCGAATATCAACTCTCGGGCAGTTGCCCACCAGACACAAACAACCGTCTGGTCGGAGGATCCTCTCTTTCCAGTGGAGGTATGTGGGACTTTACTCTCTGTTCCGCTACCTCTAAACTGGTGACCCTCGACATTGAACGTCAGCGCAGCCTTCGTGCAGCTACTTCATCATGACGTCATCATCACTTCCTCATCGTGACCTCAAGCTTTCGAGCAAGCGAGTCATACAGCCAGCCAGTACCCACGGCTTCTACGGGTATCCTGACCATCAGCATGCAGCGGACGCGCATTCCTGGTCAGCATCCTCAGCCTCTATCATCAACGTCATCAGCGACCTTGGCAAGCACACTGCACTTTCGGCCAGTCACATGAAGAGCCTTGAAAAACCTCTCCTGGTCGACGCCAGCAGTCACGTCAGCACGTCGCACAGCTCCGACCCACCTTGGCAAGCACACTGCACCTTCGGCCAGTCACATGAAGAGCCTTGAAGAACCTCTCCTGGTCGACGCCAGCAGTCACGCCAGCAGCAGCATCGGGGCACCGCAGACAGTTCCGACTCACCGTGAACTCTGCGACGCAGGTAGTTCCGACTCACCGAGAACTCTGCGACTTCCGGTTCCGACTCACTGGAACCAACCTTCCACTGGCCTGGCAAGCATCTCAAGATGTATGGACGACTCATCCACTATCGACCTCCGGTCTCCGGAGGGGAGTGATGTAGCGGCATTCATGCCGCCACAAAAATCAACGTAGCAGAATCAACATCACAACAAATGAGACTCGCAGCGCCATCTATCTCGACAAGCTGCGAACTAACTACAAAATCCTAAATCGCGATATCAAAGTTTAACGTGCGATTAGAACACATGCAAAGCCCGAATATCAACTCTCGGGCAGTTGCCCACCAGACACAAACAACCGTCTGGTCGGAGGATTCTCCCTTTTCAATTGAGGTTTGCGGGACTTCACTCTCTGTTCCGCTACCTCCAAAGGGTGACCATCTTCAAATCAAATCAAATCAAATCATCTTTATTTGTGAAACACAGGTATTAAAATAAGGTCTTATTCATACATTTTAGTTGAGCTCTGTGTCCTACCAATGAAATTGGTGTACAAATATTTTTAATAATGTCTGGATCTATACAATACAAATTCAAATCAAATGTAAGTATTATTAATCAATTATGAAACAATTATAATTTATTTTTCATGCATGTCAACGGTAAATTTTAAAGAATGTTAGTAATGTCTTTTGTAATATTGGAGATAATGTCAATGAAATATATTATTAATGAAGAAAATAAATTAAATTACATTAGAGGGCTGGTAATGTCATATTTTATCATTTAAGAATTCTTCGATAGAGTAATAAGTCTGATCTATTAGGAATGAATGCAATTTACTCTTGAATTTGCGGACATTATCTTCACTCCTTATACATTTTGGTATTTTATTATAGACCCTTGGAGCCATTACAAAAATACTGTTTCTGTATAGTGCAGTACTAGATCCGACTGTTTGCAACCGATCACAACGGCGCTGACTAGTTACTCGAGCAAATTTATGTAAATTATGTAATATTTAATGATGATTATATAAAAAAAGGTCCTTACAGTAGTCTTCAGGGTTATATAGGTTACACCAAGAATTGAAAGTATCCGCAGAATTTGATTTCTTCGAATGAAATGTGAACCTTTTGGAGTAGTATGCAGAGTACTGCAGTGCAATTCTGTAAACATGTCGAAGTGAACACCCGGGCGGGGTGCACGACGACGGGTGAGTTGTCAAACCATACAAATAAGATGGAATGACAGCTCTATTGTCGTTCACTCCGCCTAGGTGAAAACCGTGAGATGTCGACAGAATCGACCGGCTGAGCTGTCATTCCATCTTATTTGTATGGTTTGACAACTCACCTGTCGTGCGCCCCGCCCGGGTTTCGCACTGCAGTTGTCGTTCACTCCGCCAAGGTGAACACCGTGAGATGTCGACAGAATCAACCGGCTGTATTATAAGTGAATGATAAACGAAAATTGGTGTTGCAAATAAAAAAGGATACATATATTATTACTGTTTGGTAGTTGTACGAAGAAAAGAATTGCACAATAGGTTCCTTATTTGTTGCGTTCTCGCCCTGGATCGACGCTACGTACACACTTAAATACTACACGCACTAACATTTTTTGTTATTTATATGTACCTACCGTGCGTGTTCAATGTATATGTATGCTAAATAAGTTTTATTGGTTTGTATCGAGCATTTAGGCACTTGTCTCACCGCCGACGATCAGCGGCGAGAAGCTAGTAAAGCTAGAAACTAGATACGAATTGGCAAACAGCGAGAAGCGAGTGAGTAGTTCCGATGGTTTTGTGACTCGGCTGTAAGCTTAAGTTCGAGTGCTCCTGTGCGACGGGCGATTACTCGCACCACTCGCTCCGGCCGCCCGACATAGGTATATTCCTGCGCAAACCTGCACGCGCTACGAGGCGCACTCAGAGACCGCCTGGTTGGTCTCTCGGCGTGACTTCTGACCGCCCAGCCTCCAGCGAGCATCGCTGTACAAGTATTATCTTTGTTAAGAGAGTTCTCGCCGCAGTGTGAGCAGCCAGCTGTCGACTATAAATGTATGTGTCTCTTTTTCTCACACGGCATTTACCTATGTTTTTTCAGTTTCCTCATCGCGAAAATAGTCGATATAGCTAATCGCTTCTAGTTGGCGCGGCGGTGAGACAAGTGCCTAAGACTCCGGTCTTGAATAATCCTTCGGTGTGTGGGCATAAATAAAACGCGTATTCTCAATAAATAATACAAGTATAATATAGTAATTGTACAGAATATTCACTCGGATAAGTTACAGAACCACAGTACATCAGTTGAGTCTTAGCTTAGTATATAATGTACATAAGTATATATAACACATCTATGTGCTGCGTATTATAACACTACTGAACCGTTACTATGGCACATCGAGCTTGACACCCAGTTCCTGAATTGAGAATTTGAAGTTCCAGCAAGTTTGAATGCTTGTGTAGACTGTCAAGTTCTAAATTCTGAATACGGTTAGTTAATAGATAAAGTTCGACTTTGACAAGATATTTACTCTTTAAGCTCTAGCCACACTGAGCTGAATCCTGCGGAGGAAGCTGGACGATGTTTTCTTGCGTCAATTGTGTCAACCAACTTGTACAGAGACCTTTTTGCGTGTATTTATACGTACTTGATTGAGCACTAAGGCCTCAGGTGATTATACTGACTATCTAATCATTAAAATAATCGTCGCACATCTTACGCAAGATTCACCTCAGTATCGCGAGAGCTTGTTTCACTCTATGTACAGTCTTGGACATAAATAAGGTACCAACTTCCAAGTATTACTTGACTACGGTTTACAAAACCCAATTGTATCGAAAACTTTCTATGCCATATACGGCCGTGTTTTGTAACTCAGTATGGCAGAATTATCGTTTAGTACGTAGCACATAAATGTGGAATGTTCGTAAAATTTAGAAAAAAATAAAATCCAGTCTCTTGCAGGTGGGAACTAAGCTGACAAAACTCGCGGGAATTTTCGATGTGTTTAAGTAAAAATCAACACCGTAATTCTCCTAAGAGAGCTGTCAAGTATATTGATCCATTGAAACTGATAAGTCATAGCTTGGCTGAGGGTGCGGTTCCACTGAGGCGGAGCGGAGCAGAGCGGAGACGAGCTGTGCCGCGATTCACCAATCAACCAGGCGGAGCTGAAAAGAGATGTGAATTTCAAGCCATGTGATTGGTGAATCGTGGCACAGCTCGTCTCCGCTCTGCTCCGCTCCGCCTCAGTGGAACCGCACCCTAATTATTTAATTCAAATTATTTATGAAATGACGGAACTTACACACATGAAACATTGTATTGTTAACGATAAGGCTGACTTGTAATACTTTTAACTTGTGCAGGGTCACACCAAGCCTGAAACTTACCTACCGAATTTTTGTCACACATTTGAAACGTTGGCATGCAAGGTAAGCTTACGTTTGTCACATAAATATGTGACAAAAACATTTAAAATAATAATTCTATAAAAATGTTGCTCACCCAAGTAGTGTTACTATCAGTTGCAGAAAAGGCAATAAATTCAAACATTGAAATTCAAACTCATGATTGCCACGTTGGAATAACAACAACCAATGAGATATTCTGACCTAGCGTGTCGGCTTTTCAGTAACCGTCTATTATAATTACTACAAGTAAGCAATCGTTAACAGCACCCGCACAAAACCAATATCTCTAAAACAAAAGGTAAAATCAATAAATCAGTCTAATTAGTTTCACTTAAATATAATTATGATAGCACTAAACGCACACACCACACGTTAGAACCAACGTTGGATCCAACACAATCCTTCCAATCGGTTGGACAAACATGTTTTTTGTTTAGAGAAGTATCTCAGTACTTTCAGCCATGGAGAATACAATACTAGTAAGTAATGTATTCTCCATGGCTGAAAGTACGTTAAGTTGTCGGTCCCGGCTGTCATTCGTAGATCTTTGGCAGTCGTTACGGATGGTCAGAAGTCAAGAAAGTCTGACAACAGTCTTGCCAAGTAGATTCGTGTTACCCAGTTACTGCGTTGTGGAGGTCAGATATACAGTCGGTCCATGTAAAATATTAGTTTTCCGCTGCATCTGGTAAGTCTGAAAGCCGAGCCTAACATAGTTGGGCTGGCAGATAGATGGCACAATGTTGGTTACGTTGGCTCCAATGTTTGAACCGTACATCATGATATTGGTGGAAGTCTTACAAGTTCGGAAGTACATAATAATATTAATATTGAGGAAGTTCGGTACGGTCACACTGAAAGCGGAAAGTGGGATAAGCGAGCTATATTTTTTACAGTATCATCATTCTGTAGTATAAACTAATTAATCTATTTTACATCCAACGGCAAAAATATGAATGAACTTAGCAGAAATCAAAATCGAAGTATTTAGTGCATTCCTATTTTTGACTTTGACTGTACATGAGTCAAGAGTTGTGAAATAAAATGGTTTTTCGTAATATTGATTACCGGTTTATCGATGTTCATAAGAGTACTTTTACCCTTTTTGTTTGTTTATCTTAATATTATACAATATTTACTCAAAAAACCTTCAATTTTTTTATAAACTTCTTATCCGCTTCCCGCTATCAATGAGAGCACACCTCAAGTCTACATATTCAATTCGAGTGCAATTCCTTACAGTGGTAGGGCCTAACTTCACCAATCCAAACTATCGTCTAAGTCATAGAGTTCAAAATCCCTCAACTCAATAAAGGACTTGTGACGTGTGAAGCAAGACCCTCGGGAACTTATATTATATTAGTATACTTACAAGTCGGTACAGGACTATTTACAAATAGGTATAATTATAAGAAAATGCAAGTTAACGCCACGATACGAGCCGAGTTACAAAATTTTTACAAAATTTCTTCGTAACTTCAGATCAATAGAAAAGTACTTGAGATGTTGTTAACATCTTTCTAAACGAATCGTTATGTCCGATGATTGTCTAAATATGTCTATTTTGGTTATTAAGTCAAGTTAGACATGGACCAAGTGTCATGAGCATTTAAGATCATAATTTGCACAAATGTAAATGCATGATGAACAAATATGGACGACAGTGTCCCTATTCTTTAGTCCTTCGAGCCGGATGAAATTGATAATTAATTCAATTTCTTCCACAATCCTTTACTCTTTGCTATCATATTTAAAGACAAATAGTTTTCAATCAATAATATTCCGAGAGCTCGTTGAAAAGTCAATGAATTAATTGAATATTAATTATAAAATGGACAATATTTCTATCGATCTGAAGCCACTTACATCAATTTGACGATGCCATGATCAAACGTGAGTGCTAGGCTGCCTCGACACTGACGCGACAGACACCATCCTTCGCCGCAAGTCGCGCCAGTGTGTCGGCCCCCTAATATTATCAAAATACAAGTGTCGTGTAGGAAAAGTCAAATTTACAAATATATACTTACAGTAGTATCAAAAAGATTTTTACAATAATTACTTAAAGAGCGGAGCCGACGCCTAGTAAAGGGGTATAAATTTTAACTATACGTAAGTAGAGAAAATTATGAAAAAACATTTGTTTTACAAGATTTTTAGACTGAGATGATAATGTCACCAGTATCATAATTAGTTATCATCTGAACTGAAATTTTAATTTAAACGTCTTTACTTATTTCTAAACTGTCGAAGGAGCGTTCGAAGATCATTGTCAATTATATAAAACCATGGTTGAAACTATCTGTCACATAGGCAAATAAAAACAGAATAATGTAATAATGTGGTTTTATAACGTGCGAGTGCCATTTAGCCTTGAATTTACGCAAGGATTCATTTCTTTGACTGTATCCTTATACCTTAGGAATATTCAAGTTGCAAAAGAGCAGTGGAGACTCAAAAGAGTAGTCGTAAGCTACCAAATCTAAAGTGCCTAATATTTTTTTACAGAAGCAGGTAAATTATCCACTAGTTTTATCTATAGAGGTATGCGGTACAGAAAGTAAAGTCTCGCAAACCTCCATTGAAAAGGGAGGATCCTCCGACCGGACGGTTGTTGTGTCCGGGGGGCAACTGCCCGATAGTTGATATTCGGCCTGTTGTGTTTGTTTAAATCGCTCGGAAAATTCTGATATCGCGATGCAGGATATCGTTCAGTTAGTTCGCAGCTGTCAGGATAGATGGCGTTGTTCTTTTTGTTGCGATGTAGATTTTCCTACGTTGGTTTAATCTATACTATAGATTCTATGATATACATAGTATAAATGAGTTGTGCAACATTGATCTTCTTCTAAAAATACATAGAAGTCACTTTTGGTATGGGACAGTGCGACGGTACTTATGACCTTTGACTGTACATGAGTAAAAATTCCAATATTTTACAAATAAGTCGGACATACTAATTGTAACTTTACGAAACTTCGACAAAACCCCAAAACAGCATAATAATACAGGCAAAATATAGTGATAACAAATCATTGAACATAGTTTTTTCTCTACCTGTACATATTTATTTTTTCTTCCAAATAAATGATTACTATATTATATGCGATGTTATAATATTGATATTGGTGACGTCACCACCCTGATACCTATCTACCTATAGTACTTATATGAACGTTACGGACTAGCTCTATACAGTACATATACACGAGCCTAGCTTACACACTACGTTACGTACAAAATTATATCTCGTCGGCTTAGGCGAAGTCAGTAGTCGAGACTATACTTGGATTTAGAATCTTAGTTTTTATGTGATATAGTTAAAATTCCATTGTGTCCAAATTCAGGAACTTAAAATTACAAGTTGTCACGCAAATGATCTTTAACACACATATTGTTTAAGTAGACATTTGAATGGCACTAGATCTAAGATTCTGGGATTCATATGTAGCTAGTAAGTAAGCTGTATTTAAATTCAGAATCAAAGATTAGAAAGTTTTGAAATAACAAAATCAATTTAATTCGTGTTGAAGTTTAAATTCCATTGCCACCAAAAATTAATTCAGGACCTTCAAAAATAGTCACTGAAAAAACAACTAAGATTGCACTCAAGTAAAGAACAATATTGAATGGCAAAATAACTAAGATTCCGAATTCAAGTTATCTAGTTGACAGTTGAGCGATATAGGCCGAGTCTAAAGGAATACAGTTATTTTGAGCGAGTTCATGTGACGACAGATTTGTTCGAGTTCTCCTTGAAGATAGAGAAAAATCTAATGAATCTGTCATCACAGCAAGATGTAGCCATTTGTAAATAATATATCGCTGACTGCAGAGTAACATTCACATTAAAAGTCTGTTTTTCTTGTGTTATACATATTTCAAGCAATTTGATGTACAGTTACGGACATAAGTGTGGTAGCACTTAGAAGAAATACATTATCGTAGATGAATCATGTTCGTGCCTTTTTCCAGTGTATTAGTGGTTGGTGCAACATGTTCTCTTCTTCCATACCATAGGTTGCCGTTATTTCATACAGTTTGATAAATTATTTGTACCATGACACTTATACTTCCAATCAATTCTTTACAAAAAAATACGTTGTTGAATTTCGTTGTAAAAAAATTTTTGACCGTGACTGTACATTGAAATGATTTAACCTTTTACAAAATTCATTTCGGTTACAATATTACGCTGCAGTAGGCGATAATCTTTACAAAAAAAAATCTGTGAAAATAATTAAAAAAGTCTATCTTTCTAAACTAATTCTAAGTTTATATACACAATACAACTAGTACATATGATCACAATGTACATTTAATTCAAGTTCAATACATCGAATTTTAAAACAATTTAAACGAACTAATATTGAAGTTTTTTTTTTATTTACAGGGAGTAAGATGTAAAGGTCAACGCACACTTTACGTAGGTACACTTCTTTTTTAAAGCTGTTCATAATAGAACTTAATTCACGTCTTGTTGTGTCACACCGTTAAACTATTAGTTTTAACTATTAATATGTATATTTAAATACCTAGTAGACAAACCGCAATATTAATTCATTTATTATGTTCTAAATAATCAATTCAAATAACACTAAAGTTACTAGAAAAGGCAGTGCTGACAGAAACGTGTCAAAATCGTTAGTTTATTTTACATTTGTTATAAAACTTATAATATTTATTAAAATTAAGTAGTCTGATGGCACAGGACAAAGTCAAAAAACATTTAGTTCTTAACATACAATTTACTAAATTAATAAAAATGTGTAAGTAATTAATTTATCTTTAATATTGTGTATTTTATTATCAAAGTCTACAAAAATATCATATAAAATAATAGAGCTGGCAGAATGTCACAATTGATCTATAAACATTTAAAAAAAAGTAACTTCAAAATTCGTTTCGAAGTTCATTGCGTTGTTCGATCTCTTATACATCGTTGAATCATTTTTGTAAAACAACAATGTACGAGAAATATTCGTCTTAGTATATTTTAGTTACATTTTCAAGTTTGCAATGCATATAAAATACATTTTCTTTATCACTTCTTATTATTATAATAGTCCTTTGTTTTGTCCAATCGATATAGCATAATATGTTTTATTACAGTCCATACGTTTAAGCTACAATTTACACCAATATTTTCTAAATACACCGTTATCGCGGCCATCTTTTGTGGCATATGACACGGCTATTGTGACCCCCTTTGTCTTTATGAAATTCACTTACATGAAGAACGCACCAAATGCTAAACGATACGACTTTTCGTATAGCGAAACATATATGCTGAAATTACGTCGCCGAGATTCAGCTGCCTAATTTATGCTGTTTTTTACGTACGTCGGAAAGAAACGTAATTTTATTTAGACAGTTTCACATTCTGTAATAGTGCCGCGTATATTCCTTCAATATGTCACTAGATACATCATTGCGGTGTGTAGTCGATCACAGCAGTGTCCAATCAGGCTTACACATTGTAGTAAAAGTCACACTAGAGTCACATAGGTCCTGAACACCGAAGCCCTATGCCTTCAATATCAGTATCTACAAGATCCTAGGTTCAACAGCAAAGTTTCAGGTCCTTAAAACCTCACTTAGGTCTTGAACACCGATGCTTTAGGCCTGCAATACCAGTAGGTACAAGATCCCTAGGTTCTAAAGGTCCCCAGGTTTTGAAAACCACACTTAGTTCGTCACCAGCACCGCGAAGGTACCAGGGCTCCAGTGTCGACAGGTGCTCAACAGCACCGGCCCGAAGCTTCGGGTGTTTAATACCGGCAGGTGCAGGTAGTCTCCTCAGCAAGGAAATCCATCTCCTCGATTCCAGCCGGCAGGCACCTGCAATATACAAGACTATTTGGTTTTATTGTTCGCAAAATCTTCCCTCGGCGAGTTCTGGAAGAGTCTACTAAAGGTGTATCCTTTAGTAGACCCGTCATTTATGTTTAATCCCTGACTTACTGATCTAAAACCCATTCGTGTTCCATCAAAATGCCCTTTGCATTTCAGGAACGCGGTATCTCTTTCGAGTAATTCCTGTATCCTGGCAGGCGCTGACCCTGCAGGCATTGACCCTGGCAGGCACTGACCCTGGCAGGCACTGACACTGGCAGGCACTGACCCTGGCAGGCACTGACACTGGCAGGCACTGACCCTGGCAGGCACTGACCCTGGCAGGCACTGACACTAGCAGGCACTGACACTGTCAGGCACTGACCCTGGCAGGCACTGACCCTGGCAGGCACTGACCCTGGCAGGCACTGACCCTGGCAGGCACTGACCCTGGCAGGTACTGACACTAGCAGGCACTGACACTAGCAGGCACTGACATTGGCAGGCACTGACCCTAGCGGGCTCCGTCACTTATGCTGACATCTCAGTGAGGCGCGCGTGGAACACAGGACCTAATCCTTACCGGAGGCGTCTCACTCATCGCGCTTTGTGGCCTCACACACACACGGACACGGGCTGCGTCTCCGACGCCCAGACCCTGAAGACGCTTCCAGAATACTTTAACGCAGGCGAAGCTGCAAGCAGAAGCTAGTTAGATTCAAAAGAGTGACCTGCAGCAGGCGGAGTCGGGCGGGTACTGCTAGCAATGGAACTGCTGCTGCGTGATGGCGGACAGGTCCTTCATCAGCCCCTCCAGGTTCTGCATCTCGCGGTGGAGGCGCTCGGTGCTGCGGGACGGGGTGAGGGGCTCCAGCTCCTCGGCGCAGTGGGACACGATGCCGCCTGGGACAAAGTAAAAAAGAATCACTAAAATATCTCAAAAAAATTAAAAAGTTATTAAAGTTCCGCTTGCAAAAATAATGTTGTTTCGACACACTACCTTAGCGAACAACGCGGCTCGAATTCGCTTAATTTTCGACATTTCACTGTAACTTGAAAACTATTGAGCGATTAAGTTATCTGTGGTGCGATGATTCCGAAGTGAAATGACGTCACAATCGAATATTTCCGCGATCGATGTGCGTTAAAATACTTACGAATAATATATTGAGAGAAGGGATCTCAAAGGTTTTTAGTATCGCGTTAAATTATGACATTAATAACATCATGAAGCTTCTCCATTTTCGGTTTTGGTACTGGAAATGTTTCAAACAGGTGATGACAATGATAGACAAAGAAATAATAAATCAATAGATTTGTTTTAATATAGTAATAGTCTTACCCAGCTGTAATCTGTTGGGTATGTGTCCGGGCGACGAACTGGCGCTCTTTTTGTATGGCGACGTCTCTCTCACGCTACCTGCGACGGAAGAGGATAGCGACATCAGTACAGCACAGGGTGACACTTGGACTTACAGACCATCACAAACGATCATGTTATGTACGAACAAAGAAAAACGATTTACTAGTAAATTTTTGTAAATTGTAATGAAATTAATTTCACCCAAGGGATTTTTTTGTCTGTTTCTTTTTTTAGTTCCTAAATAATGCTCACCTCTAACATGTCAGCATTTTTTTTTATTTCAGCGAAGTGGTACAGTCTGTTTGTGCTCATATATTACCTCTAGAATGCGAGTGTGTGGGCGTGGAGTGATCGCTGGCGTTGTCGCTGAGCGTGAAGCTGTGCAGCGGCGCGGGGGCCCCCAGCTGCGCGCGGCGCTGCAGCGAGCCGCCCGCGCTGCCGGGGCCCAGCGCCGGGGGCCCGGGGCCCAGCACCGGGGGCCCGGGGCCCGCGCCCGCTTCGCTGCTTAGTGAGTCGCGACTGTGGAAGGTACGATGGTTATTACTTCTGAGCTGGTGGGTGGTGGCTTCTGTGGTGGCGGTGAAACACTAGTGCTGAGAAAATTTTAACGAGATATTTTTACAGAATAAAGTGCGGCATTTATTATGAACTCCTTTTATAAACAAGTATTTTAATTGCTCTGTATAATCAGTGGTGAAAACTTGTCACAAAGAAGTGAATTCTGCCGGTGTACTCTGAAGTGCGATTGTGTAACATCTCACCGTGTAAGGTTAGGTGAAGGGAGCTGTCAATGCATACGAACAACACAGAATGACAGGTCACTTCACCTCAGCTTAACTTAATGAACCGTTATCAGAATAGACGGGCTGTACACATCACAACGTGAACACTTAGGTGGTGTGAGCGTGAAGTGAACTGACATTATATCTTGATTGCATGAATGACAACCAACTTCATGTTTACTTCACCAAGTTTATATAGGATAGGTCCCTACGTAAGAGTCACTTTAAGAGTTGCACAAACTTCTGCAATAAACAATTTATGTTTTTTTCTAAATTGAGATAAAACTACAAAATACAGATATTTGACTATTATCAAAAATGTTGTTGTTGTGTTGTGCTTATTTGAAATAATGTTATTAAAATAGTCCAATTTGTATAAAATAATTAAAATCGGTGTATAAATAGTGATGATACACGCTTTTGAAGTTATTCTTTCCATCCTTGGTACGCAGAACGTCGTTTGTACTGAAAGGCGTTTGGTGTGACATGCGAGTGACGTCACATGCATTTAGAGGCAGCACGTCTTTGTTTATCAGATTTAAAAACTCTCACAATTCTGTCATTTTGAGATAAAATAAAAAAAAAAGTAAAAAGTTTAAAAGTAAAAAGTTTTATTTTGGAACATAGACAGTTCGACTCTAATACGAAGAAAACGATGATAGCTACAAAAGTTTATAACTGTGTCGCAGCTATCAACGCCCATCTAGACAGGCAATCAATTTGTTCCAGACTTATACTAAACATACTAATATTGGAGTAAACTTAAAAAAAAAGAGGGGGTGTGTGTGTGGAAGGGAGTGTGCGTGTATGTGAGGATGGGTGTGCTTTTTGTAGAGTGTGAGGGGTGTGTGCGTGTATGTGAATGAAAGTTTGGATGTGTGTCAGTGTTTGTGATAGCTAAGTTTCCACAATTCTTTCAGTTGCGTCATATGACATTGCTTTCAACCACTCAGTCAACTTCCTCCTCAAGAGACTACGGGGTAATCGGTAGATATCTAAGGTCTTATTTATGCTGTTATAGAGCTTGGAGCTGATATACCTGAAATGTCTTCTCGCTACTGCTGTCCTACAGGGAACATTTTTGCAAACTCTGTCAGAAAGGCGTTTAGCAGTACTGTAAGTTGGGTCGTAGTGTATCAGTTTGTGTTTCCGGAGTACAGTCTGTTATACGAAGAGCTGCCTAACTGTGAGGACCTTGCAATTTAAATAGAGGTCAGATATCGGATAGCGGATTGGTTTCTTTGATAGAACCTTTAGTACGGCCCTCTGCGCCCTTTCCAGACGTAGCATGGTAGTTTTGTGCGCTCCTCCCCACGAGGTCACGCAATACCCAAGGACTGATTGAGCGAGAGCTAGGTAGACAGTTATCAGACATTTAAAGTCAGCAACCCCCCTAAGTTTTTTAAATATATAAATTAACCTTCGCGCCCGTTTGACTGCAGAGTCGATCTGTTTTTTCCATTTTAGGAGATTGTCGATAATTACTCCAAGATATTTAATGTGGTCAGTTCGTTCGATAGTCATACAGTTGCAATCAGGAAAATCAGAAAGTGTGCAAACGTGAGCTCTGATGTTGAAGGAACGGGGGGGGGCTGGCTTAAAATGCCTGGGGTAAAGGGTATGAACTTGGTTTTGTTGACATTTAGCGTAAGTAGATTTGTGTTTAACCAGTACATGACCTCACTGAGCGCCAACTCCGCTTTATTGAAGGTATCAGACCAATCCTTGCCGTGAATTATAAGCGCTGTGTCACCGGCATATGTGATGATTTTAGAGTTTAAAAGAGATAGTTGGCAGAGCTCATTCACGTAAATGAGGAAGAGAGTAGGTCCAAGGACACTACCTTGCGGCACACCAAAGGTAACTAACTCCTCTTTGCTAGTATATGTTTCAATTTTTACTACCTGCCTAGTCAGTCAGGTAGCTGCGGAAGATATGATGAGCAATACCGCGAATTCCAATGCTATCTAGCTTGGAAAGTAATAAGGGGACAGAAACGGTGTCAAATGCCTTGGATAAATCCAGGAATATGCCAAGAATTTTTTGTTTGGTATTTAGATGGCCAATAATTGTATCTGTGAACTCCAAAACTGCATCATCCGTAGATTTCCCAGCTCTGAAACCAAACTGGTTGGAAGCCAAAGTATTATTTTTTGTAAGAAAATTCACAAGTCAAGTGTTAATATTTTTTTCCAAAAGTTTGGACAAAGTAGTAAGGACAGATATAGGCCTATAGTTAGAGACACCGTCCCTGTCCCCAGCTTTGAATATGGGATGAACTACCGCGGTTTTAAAAACATCTGGAAAAACACCTGAGGAAAGGCACAGGTTATAGATGTGTACTAGAGAGGGGATGATAGTGTGCCTAGCAGCCTTAACAACGGACGCCGAGATACCGTCATAACCAACAGCACATTTACGATAACTTTTTCCATTTCATCACAGTCCACGTCATACAGAACCATTGAATCTGATGGGCATGGTTTGACACAGCTCAGTACTATAGGTTCAGGTTGAGTGTCTGTATAGACTGTGGTTGGGAAAGGTTGCCGGATTTTAGAAGCTAGATTACTGCCATCACTAGCAAAGTAGTGATTAACCTCGTTAACTGATTGGATGGGATCGTCACAGCATTTCAGCAACTCCGAGGCAGGTTCTTTGCTACCCTGATTCAAGTTCGCTACTTGCGTGATAAGTCGCCATGTCGCTTTTGGGTTATTCCTGGCCTTCTGAAACTTGGAGATTTCATAGTCGGTGAAAAACTAGTTTGTGCGAGTCATTTTTAGGATTTTTCTGAAAAGTCCTAGACAGTTTATCTCTATGTCGTATACATCGCAAAAGGCCAGGCGTGATCCAGGGTTTTTTAATACGGAGTCTGCTAGGAATTATCGAAAAATGCGTGTGTGATTTTATGGAAGTAGACAAAAGAGTGACGAAAAGTTCAGCTGCTAAGTTTGGGTGTTTTAAGTGTCATGTTTGGGTTGCAGAAAAGAAGTACAGGGAAATGATCTGTAATAGGGCAGTCTATTACCAAGGTAGTGGCTGTGTAGGGAGTTTTCAGCAATACGTGGTCGAGACAATTTGCGAGTCTGGTAAGGAAAGTATGTGCCGGAAGCATTGCGTGTGATGCCGCAGTGTTTAAGTATTCATCAGCATTTGAGTTGAGATTGCTCGGCACGATGTTTATATTAATGTCTCCAACAAGAGCGATTGTTTTGAATGTTGCAAGCTGGCGTAGTAGATCATCCAAGCTACTAAGGAAAGGTGACAAGTCTCTATACGAGGGAGATCGATATAGAGCGATAAGTGCAAACTTGTTGGAAGGTTGTTGGTGTTTTACAAATAACCCTGTATACTTACTGAAAAATAAATTACTTAGTAATAATTATTGGTTGCACATGAAGTTCAATTAACAGCCTGTTATTATTAAACTTACCTACTGTACTAGTACATTGGCTCCTAACTTTCCAACCTGCAATCAGTTTAGAGGGTTATCCTACAAATGAACCAAACAACTCACTGTGTATAATGCCCCAGCGGCTCATAGGCCACATAGTGTCCCCGCTCCCGGGCGGCGGAGGCGTAGATGTCGCCCCCCGGGCCGACCAGCCCCGGGCCGAGCGCCCCCGGGCCCGCCGCGCCGCACGCCGCCCCCAGCGGGCACGAGCCCGACCCGCCTGGTAACAGGAACAAAACTGCTCAAACAACTTGGTACAGAATCAAGTTCAATCAGGGACGTCAGTGACTGCTACAGAAGATGGTAAAAGGGAAAATGAGGAGGCTCACTGCAAATTAATAGTACATTACTGCAGCGGCCAGCAAAAGATGCATTGATAGACGAACGTGTAAATGTGGGCCGAGGCGAAGCCGATGCACACATACGTACGTCCATCAATGCCTAGTTGTGGCCAAAGCTTGTTATGGTACCTACTTTTTTCAAATAATGCGCGAAAACTAAAACTCTACTTACAAATAAATAATTTGAATTTACTTAGTTTTCATTTTTGCATAGTTTTAATTTTACCTAGGCAGACTTTTTTGATTGAAAATACAACAGGTTGAATGTACAATTTTTGAAATTGTACGGGAGTATGTTGCTTTGGGATAATTCTAACGAGGTCGAAGTTTGTTGTATAGTAGTCTCTTCAGTGTGGTTCTGTATTTCAAAGCTGGACGTGTTTACAGATGGGTAGTCAAATCATTACTTTTTTACACAAAAGTATGTTCATTAAAAAAAAGGCTTTGCATTCTTAAAATGTTTTCCCATGAATTGTTGATAGATGTGCATGGTACGCTTCTGAACTATAAACATAATTTTAGATAGGTACAGTTTCTCAATAAATGTACCGAAGTTATAAAAAATCACTTCGGTACATTTATTGAGAAAGCAAAGCATTTTATTTAATAAACATACTTTTGTGTAAAAATGTAATGATTTGACTACCCATCTATAAACGCGTCTTTAAAATAAACAGCTTTCTATTTGCAAACCAGTTCGAAATTTAAATAAAACCTTTGATAAGTTACCTCCTTGGTTGCTATGTTTTGGAGTAAAAGATCGTTCCGTTTTTAAATTACACGACAGATATGAATTTACTATGTAATTTATTTGGCCGCTAAACCACGACAGATTATGGATTTTCATACAACTTTTGCTGGCCGCTGCTCGCAAGTATTTGGCAAGTACAGCAATTTCGATTTATCTCGAAGAAGGTTTTACACAAACTGCCAGACCCGGAACAGCTATCTGTAGGCCATACAAATATTTGTTCCGTGCGGGAATCAAATCCGCGGCACGCAGCACAGTAGCCAATTTGCTCCACCACTGCGGCAACAGTGTCGACGAAATTATAACACTCGTTTTGATGATATTATGGTTACTATAACACTGGTTGTTTTAATATTTGGCATTAAGCTAACTGTTTCAGAAACTTTTATTGAGGATCTATAGCCTGGAAGTAGATAAATAGTATAAAGTGATACGTACATGGCGCAGGCGGTGGGTGCAGCGGCGCCAGCGACGCCAGCGACGACTGCGGCGAGCCCAGCGGCGCCACGCCCGCCAGCAGCGGCGTGCTCTGTACAGGCACACGGAACCACGTCATAACTATACAACTTAACTAAAATATAAGACAGTTTATCAATGATAACGACTGTCAGAAAGATCAAAATGCATGGGATTGACAAGAGCTACCGAAATGTCATGTGGTCGATAGAATTACTTTAGACAAACGTTATGCTGATATAATGCCACTTTATCTGGAGGCTAAGAGCCGGTTTCTGAATTGAACTTGTTGAGTTAAGAAGCTGTTAAACCCTTACTTTAGTGCCAAAGGTTTTCAGGCTAAAATAGATTTTGGCAAATACTCAACTTTGAATTCTTAATTCAAGGAATGGGAGCGAGATTAACACTTCGCACTTTTCAATACTAATACGAACATATTCGTAAGAATCGCTTATAAAATTTTTATATGACCGGCCATGACAAGGACATGCTGGTCCATGTTGTGACGGACCACGTGCTCCACGTACTGGGCACGGCCCTGTTATATGTTGATAGACCTTTATCCGAGTCTCTGCGACCAAGAAGAAAGTCAGTCGTACGATCAGTTGTACGATCAGTCGTACGATCAGTCGTACGATCAGTCGTACGATCAGTCGTCCGACTAGTCATGGTGTGTGTATGTTGCCAGTGAATCGTAAGAACAGGTAGTAAGTGATATAAGAGTGAGTACGTACTCGTACCTGGTCGGGGTGCGGCATGCGCGCGTGCGCACGCCGCTCACACGTGCTGGCACACCCCACGCCGCCCACGCCCACGCCTACGCCCATGCCTGTCATCGCTGAAGAGAATAATACTTAGGTTAATTTCGTCCAGCCATTCCAGCGTGATTGAGTAACAAACATCCGTCCATCCCAACTTTCACATTATCCTGGGTACTTTTTTCTCAGTGCGCAAACTCTAAGAACCACTTCTGCCCATGTAAATGTACAACTTTCCACAAGAAAACCATAGTCAATGTCTAAAACAAAATTTGAACTCCCCATACAAAATTTTCATCAACTGATCACAATTTGTGTGGGAGACTCAATTTTTTTTTTGGATTTGACTGGCTTTCTTGGGCAAAATTTGTTCATGAACCACTTCCGCCCATGTAATGGACGGAAGTGGTTCTGAAAGTTTGCGCACTGGGAAAAAAATTACTACATTATTAAGTAGGTGAAACTTTGTACAGTTGGATACTCTTACTCTAGATCTAAATAAATGTCTATAGCGTCGGTAGTCGTAAAGGAGCTGTCAAAAACCTGTCAAATTTCAGAAAGCCACATAGAACTGTGCTTATGTCGTAGCCATCTCGTAGAATTGGCAACTTCACATGATATTTTGCCCCTTCATTTGGTACATCATGAAAAGGACAATTTTACGATATGGCTACGACATATAGATGAGAAAAATACATAAATTTTAACACAGGATGTCTCATAAAGCATAAAAATGATAGGATGAATAAAGGTAAGTACTTATAGATTGCGGTTGATCGATGGCAACGATCGTTCAAATTGATCCAGTGTTGCTTTTAGAGGCCAGATTAGACTCACTACTGCTTATCATAGATCAACCACAGTCTAGTGAGAAAAAGAAGCAAAACAAAACAAAAACGTCAGCTGTCAGACTGTAGCTTGTAACCGGGTACCCGAGTACACCTTTTGGCATATATGTATTCGCAGGCGTCGCAGCGGTCGCAGCGTCAGTATAGGTCGGCGGGTGGAGCGCGCAGCACAGCTGTGTCTGCCGGGTGTGTGTACCCGTACCCGTACCCAAGTAGGACCGGGAGTAAGTAATAACTCACGTTTGGGCATATACCCGCAGGCGTCGCAGCGGTTGCAGCGTCAGCACAGCTCGGCTGTTGCGGCGCGCAGTACGGCTGTGTCTACCAGGTGTGTGTACCCGTACCCGTACCCGAGTAGAACCGGGAGTACGTAATAACTCACGTTTGGCCATATAGTCGCAGGCGTCGCAGCGGTCGCAGCGTCAGCACAGCTCGGCTGTTGAGGCGCGCAGTACGGCTGTGTCTACCAGGTGTGTGTACCCGTACCCGTACCCGAGTAAAACCGGGAGTAAGTAATAACTCACGTTTGGGCATATAGTCGCAGGCGTCGCAGCGGTCGCAGCGTCAGCACAGCTCGGCTGTTGAGGCGCGCAGTACGGCTGTGTCTACCAGGTGTGTGTACCCGTACCCGTACCCGAGTAGAACCGGGAGTAAGTAATAACTCACGTTTGGGCATATAGTCGCAGGCGTCGCAGCGGTCGCAGCGTCGGCACAGTTCGGCGGGTGATGCGCGCAGCAAAGCTGTGTCTGCCGGGTGTGTGTACCCGTACCCTTGCCCGGGTAGGACCTCCCAGTAAGTATTAACTCAAGTTTGGGCATATAGTTGCAGGCGTCGCAGCGGTTGCAGCGTCAGCACAGCTCGGCTGTTGAGGCGCGCAGTACGGCTGTGTCTACCAGGTGTGTGTACCCGTACCCGTACCCGAGTAGAACCGGGAGTAAGTAATAACTCACGTTTGGGCATATAGTCGCAGGTGTCGCAGCGGTCGCAGCGTCGACATAGTTCGGCGGGTGATGCGCGCAGCACAGCTGTGTCTGCCGGGTGTGTGTACCCGTACCCTTGCCCGGGTAGGACCGGGAGTAAGTAATAACTCACGTTTGGGCATATAGTCGCAGGTGTCGCAGCGGTCGCAGCGTCGACATAGTTCGGCGGGTGATGCGCGCAGCACAGCTGTGTCTGCCGGGTGTGTGTACCCGTACCCTTGCCCGGGTAGGACCGGGAGTAAGTAATAACTCACGTTTGGGCATATAGTCGCAGGCGTCGCAGCGGTCGCAGCGTCGGTATAGTTCGGCGGGTGAGGCGCGCAGTACGGCTGTGTCGTCACTACCCGCCGCGGACACGGAGCGTGACTCTACGGGTAACCGGGGAGAAGGGGGGAACCGAATGTAAGCGCAAATTATAAGTAATGGGCGAGGTGAGTTCATTCAGTAAAGTCGCTTTTTATGTTTTTATTTAAATTATAATTCTCAATTTGATTTGATGAGATTTGATGGATGTCTGTGTCATTGTTTTCTTTTATAATGTAAACAACGAATTGATTTTGGTGAAAAAAAAGATTTGACGTATCAAATAAACTCATCCAGGTGTTTAAATTATAAAAAGTGCAACAAAATAACACGAGTATTTGACGTAAATGATAAATAGTTAAAAAGTTAATGGATTTGCCTATTTATTTTATTTTTTTTTATTTTTTTTTATAGGGAAAACAAACAGCAGTATACTAAAACTATACAAAGTGTCTTAAACATATGACTTAACAAATATACTACCCACTACATTTTCCACAGATTACTACTTAAACTAAGACAAACTGATTAGCAAACGTTAATAACTGTAGCCAGGGTATGTACATATAAACATTAGAAGCTACTGTTGATCCTTCAAAATTTTTGATTCAAAATTTACATGCAAAATGAGTGATGAAGTAAACATATTGCTATAATACAGGATAGTAATAAATTACCTGACAAACTAAACAAACGAGAAATAGGACAGGAAATTTACGCACCGTACAATGGAACGTGCGGTAAAATAGGTACTCTCACCTAAGTACCTATTTTACCGCACACTCCGTTGTATATAGCGCCGTGGGTATCATATACGGTTTATTTTTAATTTCCATAAAAAACGAAGAAGCGCTTTTATTCAATACATTTGTCTCACTTTAATAGTAAAGAGAAAATGAGACCAAAGATGTAGTTCTAATTTTCACCACGCGCACGTGGCGCCATTTGCAAATTCGTGCCATTTTCATATTAGAAACGTCATAGATTACTGCGACTTTCCGACTGATGTCTAAAAATCATTACCTATTTTACTGTTGTCTCGCAAATGTGTTGAAAAACGTTGTATGACACACGTGCGGAAATTAGTATTTACAAACTCGTGACTATGGTAAGCCCTCGACTTCGTCTCGGGCTTACATTTATCTGCTCGTTTGTAAAAACCAACTTACCGCACTAGTATCATAAATAACTATTTCTTATTACTGTACCCTGTTTCTCGAATGAATAAATCAAGTTTTTATTTACTTTTTTTATTTGATGGGGACAAAAACAGTTACCTGCTAAACAAATAGGTACAAGAAAGCCGTAAAAACTAAAAACACAAACAGTAACCAACACCGATGTCAAGGCAACATTTACAGAAGTGAAGGATTGTGTTAAGAGTTTCAGAATCTGCAAGAAGAGTTCGTGACATGTTCGGCTAGGAGTAGACTCACCGACGTAGGTGGGCACGTGGTGCCGCCGGTCCAGCGAGGCGGGCGGCGGCGGGTGGCGCGCCGGCTCGTACTCCGCCGGCGCCGCGCGGCCCAGCGTCAGCGTGGACGACATAAGCGCGCCGCCCTCCACGCTGCCCGCCGACACTGAAGCACACACGCGTATGAGACAGGGATACAGTAGGGTATGAGGGAGCAAGTGGCAAAAGGGTGTGTAACGTTAGCAATAACTATACAGCGTGTAAGGGACATCGACGCATAAACGGATGAACTCAGGACATGATTCTGGACCCCCGCGTTTGAATTTTTGTTCGGCTTTTTCCTCATTTTTCAAATTTTTTCAGCTGTTTTTTTTACTTTAGACTGTTCATAATCGTTATTCTTACCTAACCCAACGTGATTTTAATTAAAAAAACAATTAACTCACTACTTTCACTAAAAAGAGCAATGTAAATAAAATTAGTTAGGCATCTGCTCAGCTGTTTTGTTAAAAAGGTCAACGCATCCTGCCTAGTTGTAACACACTAACCCGTGTACATGTGTGTGTAGCGTCAAACATACCGTCTAGATAATACTGCCCATAAAAAAAAAAACGTATCTGCACAAAGCGGGGTAACCGATTTCCGACATAAACTGGAAATAGGTTAATAAGTTTTATGTCACTAAGAACTTTTTTGTTCGTAGCGCGGCGTCCTTTTGAACCAAATGCCGCCAAAAGTCGGCGAAGTCAAAGGAATGTTTAAAACAACATTTCTTTTACATTTAGCCGAATTTAATGGATTTATATGTCAGTGGCCCGTATGGTGCCGGGGCGAAAAAGAATAGCACCATCCCATCGCTTCCTGTGGGTGTCGTATGAGGCGACTAAGGGACTCACCAGAGAATGGCCAGCAGCATTCTTTCGGTACATTGCAACAGCTATACTGCGATCGCCAACCCGCCTGCCAAGCGTGGCGATTAGGGCAAACCCCCCCCAAATGACAAGCGCAACAAAAAAATGGCCCCTAGTGCCCGGCAGCGCGTCTACCCTTGACTCCGGTAGCGGTCATGGCTATGACGATGCAAGGGGTGCTAAGAATCCCCGGAATGGATACGGCTACCGTAAAAAACACCGACGACTGGACCTGGCAACATTAAACACGAGAACACTCCGGACCGACGAGAAGATCACCGAACTTGAGGAGGAATTGAGCAGGTTGCGATGGAGAGTTGTGGGATTGTCTGAAGTCCGAAGAGAGGGGGAGGACACGACAATTCTCAAATCCGGCAACCTGTTCTATTTCCGGGAGGGTGACCAGAAGTCCCAGGGTGGTGTCGGGTTTTTCGTCCACAGGTCCCTCGTGTCCAATGTGGTGAGGATCGAGAGTGTGTCGACCAGGGTGGCGTACCTTATACTCAGAATATCGTCAAGATATTCGTTGAAGGTCGTACAGGTTTACGCCCCAACCTCAACACACCCCGACGATGAAATAGAGACCATGTATGAGGATATATCCAGAGCCATGCATGGTCCTAAAACTCATTTCACCGTGGTCATGGGGGACTTCAACGCGAAACTGGGCAAACGTGACGATGACGAGCTGCGAGTGGGGCAATTTGGATATGGACGTCGGAACCACCGGGGACACCTACTGGCCAGTTTTATGGAGAAGGAGGGCCTCTATATGATGAAGTCCTTCTTTAGAAAACATGAGCACAGGAAGTGGACCTGGCAGAGCCCCGACGGTGCAATTAAAAATGAGATAGACTTCATCATGTCGACGAAGAAGCAGATAATTATTCAATGATGTCGCTGTGATCAACGCGGTGAAAACCGGAAGTGATCACCGCATGGTAAGAGGCACATTGAATCTAAATATCAAGCTGGAAAGGTCTCGACTGATGAAGACTACGCTCCGTCCAGGACAGATCCAGATCCAAAACTCCGAAAGCTTACAGCTCGAACTTCAAAATCGTTTCGAGTGCCTAGGGAGCTCCGTGGACGAATACAACGATGGGTTCGTGGAAACTGTTCATACGGTCGGGTCTAAGTTCTTCAAGACTCGCCGTACAGATAAGACCAAGAGGCTCTCTGATCCGACTCTCAAGCTCATGAAGGAGAGGCGAGAGATGATTCTGCAGTCTTCAGACGATGCGTGCAAATACCAGCAGCTCAATAGACGGATCTCCAAGTCCTTGAAAAGCGACCTCCGCCGCTTTAATACTGAAAAGATTAAAGACGCGATAGAGCGGAATAAGGGCTCCAAGGTCTTTGCAAAAGATTGCACTGAAGACCGACGATGGCAGAACCATATCCGCCAAATCGGAGCTTCTGAGGGAGATCGAGACATTCTATGGACAGTTATACACGTCAATGACCAAACCCGCAGCAAATCTAGCGAACGACCCAAGAGCTAGATTGACCCGGCATTATACCGAAGATATCCCGGACGTCAGCCTGTATGAGATTAGGATGGCTCTGAAGCACCTTAAAAACAACAAGGCGTCGGGTGAGGACGGAATTACGGCCGAACTCCTGAAGGCGGGTGGAAAACCAGTCCTTAAGGCCCTTCAGAAACTGTTCGATTCCGTCATACTCGAGGGGAAAACGCCACAAGCGTGGAGCAGAGGTGTGGTGGTACTCTTCTTTAAAAAGGGCGACAATGCCCTGCTTAAGAATTACAGGCCCATCTCACTTCTGAGCCATGTCTACAAGCTGTTTTCCAGAGTCATCACAAACCGTCTCGCACGCAGGTTTGACGACTTCCAGCCTCCCGAACAAGCCGGATTCCGAAAAGGCTTCAGCACCGTAGACCACATACACACGCTGCGGCAGGTTATACAGAAGACCGAAGAGTATAATCTGCCCCTCTGCTTAGCGTTTGTGGACTACGAGAAAGCCTTTGATTCGATCGAGACTTGGGCTGTGCTGCAGTCTCTCCAACGGTGCCAGATCGACTATCGGTACATCGAGGTGCTGAAGTGTTTGTATGAAAACGCCACCATGTCAGTCCGACTTCAGGATCAGACATCAGAACCTATCCTCCTGCAGCGGGGTGTGAGGCAGGGAGACGTAATTTCTCCGAAAGTGTTCACGGCCGCAATGGAGGACGTCTTCAAGGTTTTGGACTGGAAAAGGCTAGGCATTAAATAGTATTCTAAGTTACAACAATGCAATAACATTAGTAATAAATATGGATGCGTCTTGGATTTAGTACTGACTACTCTTGATTCCAATAGTATCAGTGTTTCACCCGATACTGAACATTTAGTCCCTATGGATGCATACCACCCACCGTTAGAGATACTACTTACACTTCCTGGAAGAGCAAACAATGTTCTTTGGTTCCAGGCAATGGAGAGGGCAATGCTCGGAGTTTCCTTGCGTGATTGAATCAGGAATGATGATATCCGCAAGAGAACCAAGGTTACTGACATAGCCCGAAGGATCGCCAAATTGAAGTGGCAGTGGGCAGGGCACATTGCTCGCAGAACAGATGGTCGATGGGGCCGAAAAGTTTTGGAGTGGCGACCGCGTACCGGAAGACGCAGCGTTAGAAGGTCTCCCTCAAGATGGACCGATGACCTGGTGAGGGTCGCGGGAAGCCGATGGATCCGAGACGCACAGGACCGGTTATTGTGGCGACACGCGCGGGGAGGCCTAGACTAGTGTAGTGAACGTCTGCAGTCTGAATGATGATGAATTGATTTTTGATCTAACCACTGCACAAAGAGCGACCGCTCTCTATAACCTATGGACTCGAAACGTGGTTGCTCACAATGGGCCACGTGACAAAGGAAGACATGTGACCGATGGGGACATATAACAGAAGGGGCCTGTGTCAGATGGACTTATGTCGGAGGGCATGTCAGTAACGCGGCTTTTTACAAAGCGATGATGATTGAATGATATGAGCGATTTTACATGCTAGAGAAAAGAGTCTGTGTCAAAGGGGGAGTGTGAAATTGGGGAACGAAAGAACGCGGCATTTGTCAAAGGGGGGAATGAGCTAAAACGCGCTATGCGAGAAAGGGAAACATGTGTTAGGGGGGGCATGCTAGAGGGAGAGAGATAGAGAGGTGTATATCAGAGGAGGATATGTGAGAGAGGTAAAGCGTACTCTTACTGGCGGAGCTGTGCAGCGACTTGTCCATGTGCTTGAGCTCCATCTGGTCGTGGTGGATCCACAGGTCTGGCGGCTTGATGCCCGCTGAGGCTGACGACTTCTGGTACGTGCTGGAAAGAGAAAAACGAATGTTGAATAATATCACAATGTCAGATAAAATCGGTCAAGTGGATGTTGAATTTTTTAATGTAATTTTTATCCTTGTTACAGATTAAAAGTCTCCTTAAAGGCCTGCACAAACGAGGGACTTTGCCCGCCATAATTGTCGTTTTTAATCGTTTTTTCATGTGGGTGGGTGATATTTGTGTTAAATAAAAATGTAAACTTACTCCAGGAAGCAATAAACTACCGCCAAAAATAGACAGAGTGAATCATTCGATCTTTTTAAATCCAACTACACCAGAAGAGGTATCGAGAACGATTCAATCTCTCAAAAATACTAAAAGTACAGGGAACGATAACATAACAACAAATATTGTCAAAAAAGTCCATCATATTATTTGTCATCCACTATCATATATTATTAATTTATGTTTTGAAAAAGGAGTTTTCCCAAATAAGCTTAAAGTATCTATTATTAAGCCGTTATACAAGAAAGGGGAGAAGACTTCAATAAAAAATTATCGACCAGTGACATTAATACCAATATTCTCGAAAGTCATAGAAAAAATAATACATCACCGAATATACAATTTCCTAGAAAGTAATAATGTACTGGTTAATGAACAAAGAGGTTTTAGAAAAAATAAGTCAATTAATGTTGCTATTTATGATTTTCTCAAGGAAATTATGTCAAGTGTAGATAACACACTACCCATTTGTGCCCTGTACATGGACATGACGAAAGCCTTCGATCATGTTGACCACAATATACTTATCGACAAACTAGAAAGATATGGAATACGCGGCAATGGTCTTGATCTCATCACATCATATTTAAGAAACCGGCAGCAATACACTGAAATTACAAACATAAATATTAAAACCAAACGGGAAATCAAATATCGCTCACAACTTAGAACGGTGAAGTACGGTGTACCTCAGGGGAGTGTATTGGGTCCCCCACTATTTCTTGTGTACATAAATGACCTTCCAAAAAGTATCAATCACCCAACAGTATTATTTGCTGATGATAGTACAATTATGATAAAAAATGATGAGTCCTACAATTATGAACAAGAAATTAATGACACGCTTAAACAAACTATAGATTGGCTGCAGTCGAATAATTTAAAAATTAATTTAGAAAAGACGTGTATAATGCATTTTAGTCAGCAACAAAGAAAACAACCACAGGTTAATATTCGGCACAATGGACAGTCAGTTACAAAAACGGATACAACAAAATTTTTAGGGTTAATGATAGACAGTCAACTTACGTGGAAACCGCATGTTGAAGAGATTTGTAAAAAACTTAACAGTTTTGCTTTTGCTCTTTATAAGCTGTCCAAATTTGTGAACCGTGACGCCGTGCTTATTGCCTACCATAGCTACGTGGAATCAGTCCTAAGATACGGAGTCATTTTCTGGGGAAACTCGACAGACAAGAATTACGTTTTCATCGCACAAAAAAAATGCTTACGTGCTATATGTAATTTACACTCAAGGGACAGTTGTAAGCCATATTTTAAATCCTTGAAGCTTCTAACATTACCGTCATTATACATCTTTGAGGTGGCAGTGTTTGTTAAGACAAACCCACAGCTCTTCAAAATAAGAGCCCCAGCTGATCCACGGTTAAGAAAAAGGGAATCGAACTGTCTTTATGTTGATCGCAGTAAAACAGCACTCCTACGTAAAAGTATTTACCGAATGGCTCCAGTTATCTTCAATAAAATTCCACGTCAGATAAAGAATCTTAATAATAATATGTTTAAAAAGAAACTGAAACAATTCTTAATTCATAAATGCTACTACTCCACAACTGAGTTTATGGAAGACACAACTAACATTTAGATTATACCTAAAACGACATTTATATCATTATTTTTATTTTGACATTGGAAATTATGTATTGTTAGTATGTAAGTGATTTATCTTATTTTAAATGTGTGCCTGTTGTTTAGACATCACCAAAATTGTTATTATTTGTATGCTCTCGAGTAAAATGTAGCGAACTGACCATCATAGTATAACATCTTATTGTATTGAACCCTACATTTACGAATAAATTTGATTTGATTTGATTTGATTTGAAACAAACACGGTTGGCACAAATCTTCGACTTTGGATAACAAATAACTTCATTACCACTAAATATATAGTTTGAAATATGGATGATTTTTGTCCTCTGCGGACAAAAGTCCCTCGTCTGCGCAGGCCTAAAATCATAGACATGAACACTAAAATCACGAAATCGAACGATCAAAAGATTAGAACTCGTAATACCTGGTGTCCGGCGACAGCGGCGGCGTAGACCTCCGACAGCACAGCGACAGCGCCAGCGCGGCCGCCAGCGCCAGCACTGCGCACGCGCCGCCCGCGCTCGCCCACAGCCACGCGGACGTCGCGCTCGCGAGCCCGCCGCCTTCGCCTGAATCTGGCCGGAAATAAACTGTGAGTATACTGTCATTGTGCGTACAGTTCCCGGCCAGAATCTGTTTCCTGCACTTTCTGGGGACGAAAAATCTAGGAAGTGGTATTACTCGATAATACACTCGTATTATCGAGTGATACCACTTCCTAGCTAGATTGTCGTGATGGAGTCTTCACGACCAAATCACAACGACATTTCGTTAATTATATTTCGTTTTTAAACTTAGTCAGTTTAACTAACAGTTTTCCTCACCCATAGCTGTAGTGTAAGTGACGGGCGCGGTGAAGGGGCCGAGTCCCTTGCTGTTCCGAGCCTGCAGCTTGAACAGGTACGTGGTCCGGGGGCGGAGTCTCTCAACGCGGGCTCGGGTACGTTCGCCCAGGGCGGCGATGGCAGTCCACTCCTCGCCTCCCGAGCCGGAGGAACCAGATGAACGGGAGATCGCGTACATTATGACGTAACCTGAAGACACAGAGACATTATACTATAGGTATACATCATGAAGGAAACTATGGAGGAGCTCGTGGCTAAATATAAACAGCCGCAGTTAAGCAACGCTTGCCGAGGTCGGCCTGTGGATGGTCGGTCTGTCCCGAGAATCATTTGTAGATCTTTGAAAGTCTTTTAACGTAACCATGCTTTTCCTGGAAAAGTTCACAATACCTACAAATAGGTCGCCTCAAAAAGCTTCAATGGAGGAAATTTCAAATGTAAAACTCACCAGTAATAATTCCATTGGGCTTAGCGGGCGGCTGCCACGTGAGGTCGAGCGCGCGCGCAGGCGAGGCGGGGGGCGGCGCGGGCGCGGGGCGCAGCTCGCGCGGGGGGGAGGCGGGGGGCGCCTCCAGCGTCGTGTTGGACACCAGCATGGACCACGCTGACTCGCGCCCGCCTGGGGGGGGCACGTGTGTACACGTCACACTTCATACAACATACTCTCGCGCGGGCGAGGCGGGGGGCGGCGCGGGCGCGGGGCGCAGCTCGCGCGGGGGGGAGGCGGGGGGCGCCTCCAGCGTCGTGTTGGACACCAGCATGGACCACGCTGACTCGCGCCCGCCTGGGGGGGGCACGTGTGTACACGTCACACTTCATACAACATACTCTCGCGCGGGCGAGGCGGGGGGCGGCGCGGGCGCGGGGCGCAGCTCGCGCGGGGGGGAGGCGGGGGGCGCCTCCAGCGTCGTGTTGGACACCAGCATGGACCACGCTGACTCGCGCCCGCCTGGGGGGGGCACGTGTGTACACGTCACACTTCATACAACATACTCTCGCGCGGGCGAGGCGGGGGGCGGCGCGGGCGCGGGGCGCAGCTCGCGCGGGGGGGAGGCGGGGGGCGCCTCCAGCGTCGTGTTGGACACCAGCATGGACCACGCTGACTCGCGCCCGCCTGGGGGGGGCACGTGTGTACACGTCACACTTCATACAACATACTCTCGCGCGGGCGAGGCGGGGGGCGGCGCGGGCGCGGGGCGCAGCTCGCGCGGGGGGGAGGCGGGGGGCGCCTCCAGCGTCGTGTTGGACACCAGCATGGACCACGCTGACTGAGAATTACAGGCCCATCTCACTTCTGAGCCATGTCTACAAGCTGTTTTCCAGAGTCATCACAAACCGTCTCGCACGCAGGTTTGACGACTTCCAGCCTCCCGAACAAGCCGGATTCCGAAAAGGCTTCAGCACCGTAGACCACATACACACGCTGCGGCAGGTTATACAGAAGACCGAAGAGTATAATCTACCCCTCTGATTAGCGTTTGTGGACTACGACAAAGCCTTCGATTCGATCGAGACTTGGGCCGTGCTGCAGTCTCTCCAACAGTGCCAGATCGACTATCGGTACATCGAGGTGCTGAAGTGTTTGTATGAAAACGCCACCATGTCAGTCCGACTTCAGGATCAGACATCAGAACCTATCCTCCTGCAGCGGGGTGCGGCAGGGAGACGTAATTTCTCCGAAACTGTTCACGGCCGCAATGGAGGATGTCTTCAAGGTTTTGGACTGGAAAAGGCTAGGCATTAATGTCAATGGCGAGTACATCATCTTCGATTTGCCGACGATATAGTCGTCATGGCTGAGACTACGGAGGACCTCAGTACAATGCTCGATGACCTCAGCAGAGCTTCCGAAAGAGTGGGTCTTAAAATGAACATGGACAAAACCAAGGTCATGGTAAATACCCATGTAGCACCCACTCCTATCAAGATTGGAGGCTCTGCACTCGAAGTTGTTGATGAGTACGTCTACCTGGGACAAACGATCCAGCTAGGTAGGGCTAACTTCGAGAAGGAGGTCAACCGTCGAATCCGACTCGGCTGGGCGGCGTTCGGGAAGTTGCGCGGTATCTTCTCGTCTCACATACCACAGTGTCTCAAGACGAAAGTCTATGACCAGTGCGTGTTGCCAGTGATGACCTATGGACTCGAAACGTGGTCGCTCACAATGGGCCTCATCAGAAGGCTTAAAGTCACCCAAAGGGCAATGGAGAGGGCAATGCTCGGAGTTTCCTTGCGTGATCGAATCAGGATATCCGCAAGAGAACCAAGGTTACCGACATAGCCCGAAGGATCGCCAAATTGAAGTGGCCGTGGGCAGGGCACATTGCTCGCAGAACAGATGGTCGATGGGGCCGAAAAGTTTTGGAGTGGCGACCGCGTACCGGAAGACGCAGCGTTGGAAGGCCTCCCACAAGGTGGACCGATGACCTGGTGAGGGTCGCGGGTAACCGATGAATGCGAGACGCACAGGACCGGTTGTTGTGGCGACACGCGGGGGGACCTATGTCCAGCAGTGGACGTCTTTCGGCTGATATGATGATGATGATGATGAGTGACCTAGTGAATCTCTTCAGACTAGAGTATACAATACCTAGTTCTAGTGAGTCTCTTCAACCTGGAGTATACAGTGTTGCATTTTTATAAAAGTAGGCAAACTATATCATTGCAGCCGAGGTGAAATAGATGCCCGAACCGAGGATTATTGTAATTTATCCAAATGCCCACGTTCATTCAACATACTTAAGTATTTTAAAAACATTAATCAAATGAATGCAGTATTTTATGTGATGGCTGTTTTTCGAGAATGTTACGCATATCCATTTTTTTTTCTAGCAGCGGATTTAAAGCAAACTACTAAACCGATTTTGATAAAATTTCAATGGGACCACAATCGAGAAGTATATTCTTTCTCATAAAGTAAGATCTTTCAAATCGGTTCATAAATGACGGAGTTATGAGGTAACAAACATAAAAAAATTAAAAAATACAACCGAATTGAGAACCTCCTCCTTTTTTTAAGCAGGTATACAACAATAATAAATTTTCGCCGTGCTCACCTTTAATCAGCTTGACAGCGAACTCGTACTGCGTGAAGGGCTTCAGTTCGTCCAGCATACAGTTGAGGTCCGTCGCGTTGAAGCTGCGCGCGCGCCCCCCTGCCGCCGCCCAGCGCACCACGTAGCGCCGTCCGTCCGTCGCCGTCTGCGTGCGCATGCGGTACACGTATACTTCACTCACACAATCAGGACCGTACATTGTCGTTGACTATACATATATACGACACTGAGTTATTGCAAACGCCGTAAGTTCATTATATACCTTTACACACAAAGGTCTAGGTAAACTTGCTCTCAGTTTAGTGAATTCTTATTTAAATGACAGACAGCAGCAAGTTCAAATAAACGGTGTCAATTCAAGGGGTTTAAAAGTCAAAATGGGGGTACCACAAGGCTCAATATTGGGTGCTTTCCTCTTTTTAGTATATATTAATAATCTACTCCATCTTTTAAAAAATCAACCACAAATGGTATTATTTGCTGATGATACGTCCTTAATTTTTAAGATAGATAGACGTTCTACAAATCTTGACGACGTAAATAAAACCCTACAGCAGGTCCAAAATTGGTTCACTGCTAATAATTTAGTATTAAATGGGAAAAAAACTAAGTGTATTAGATTTGCTTTACCGAATTTCAAAAGTAATAATTGCGACATTGTATTAAACAAAGAGACACTTGAATTCGTCGTAAACGCGGTTTTCCTGGGGATCACGCTTGACTCAAGGCTACAATGGGGTCCTCATTTAACATCTCTTGCAGGACGGCTAAGTTCAGCAGCATATGCTGTCAGAAAAATCCGTCAATTTACTGATATAGACACCGCGAGGCTGGTCCATTTTAGTTATTTTCATAGTATCATGTCTTACGGTATCTTATTATGGGGACGAGCTGCAGACATCGAATCTATATTTATTCTGCAGAAAAGAGCCATCAGAGCCATATATAATCTGGGTCGGCGCGATTCCCTAAGGGAACTGTTTAAAGATATTAACATCATGACAGTACCTTGTCAATACATATACGAAAACATAATGTATGTTCGGAAAAATCTCCATCATTTTAGTAAGATTAGTGACAGGCATAATTTTAACACTAGAAATAAGAACAAATTAGACAACCCCGATTCAGATTGGCTAAAGTACACACTTCTTTTATGGGGTACTGTGTTAAATTTTATAATAAAATACTATTTGATATTCTCGGACTGAATGAGAGAAAATTAAAAAACATGCATTAAACGCACACTATGTAGACAGGCATATTATAAACTGGAAGATTATATCCTTGATAAAAATGCTTGGCTAAATGCCAGTCCTGCTCCACAGCCTCAGCCGCTTGGTTCCACTAGTTAGGATTTTATATTTGGAAGAGATGCTCACCCTTTTTTATTTTATTTTTTACGTTTAATAATAATAATATTCCACATTTCTAAGGCCTATTCAAACCTAAGCGGTATTCGCTACCGTCTGCGGTAGAGAAAACCGAGTGGGTATGCGGTAATATAACTGTTCACACCAAAGCGGATTTCGTTATCCTTGTGGGTAGAATACCGAGTTCGAGTTTCGTCCGGTAAGCGAAACAATACCTATGCGGTACTATGGCACCAGCTATTCCGCTCTAGCCGCGGAACTTGATACTAAATACTTAAGCGAAACCCGTGCGGTATGTGTACCTCTACCCACAGCGGCAGCGAATACCGCTTAGGTCGCTCTAGCCGCGGAACTTGATACTAAATACCTGAGCGAAACCCGCGCGGTATGTACCTGTACCCAAAGCGGCAGCGAATACCGCTTAGGTTTGGATAGGCCTTAATGTTTGGAATACACTTTTATTTTTCTGTTCTTACCAATTGATATTTATAGTTTTATATAAACTAGAAGCATTTTTTATTTTGGAATCCTGTAAATGTGAGGACCATGGAGCCTTTTATGTTAATTGATGGTTTCCTTGTTTGACATGAATGGGCAGGGGCAGTTGAGGGTTTGTCATGCTCACTCGAATGTCTCGCTGATGGTGGCGCGTGTATCGGATCATTCAGTTCCCTTCAAAATGGTTGAGCGGAATGGTGCTGATGCACGCGTCATGTTCGTGAACGGGCGCCATCAGTGGAGACTGGTCATCTCTTAGCTATCGCTGGCTTATTTCAATAGTTTATTTGATACTTAGAATTCTTTTTTTTCTCTTTCTTTACATTGTTCTCACATGTAGAAGCAACAAAGATAATGTAACCAGGATTATTGTAAATCATAAAATGGTTTAAAAGAGTGTATGTGGAGTTTCTTGTACGTTCTTCTCCATAGAGATCTACGCTTTGGAACGTGCAAATAGCTTCATGTTTTTGACTGACTGACTCTGACAATTCAAAAGTACCTGTAAATGGTTTATTTGAAATAAATGCTTTGACTTTGACTTTGACACAATACACTTAAAAAGAAAATTTTATAGAGAGAAAGGAGCACAAAGGTAGTGCGTTTTTCAAAAGGAATTTCTTCCAGCAGATCTGCGACAGAAAGTCTGAGAAACGTAGACACAGAGTGTAAAAAAATAGAGAAGGAAACTTAAGATAGACACATACATAACGAACTACGAACATAAACAACGAACAACAACATAAGTACATTACATACGAACTGAAACATATTTTTATCCGTACTCATATTAAAAATGCTAAAGTAACTCTGTCTGTCTGTTACGCTTTCACGCTAAAACGGGTCGTCATGAAATTTGCCAGTATTATAGTCTGGGATATTAAGGACATAATTTTTACGCGATACCCGACATCAACGCGGGCGGAGCCGCGGTCAAAAGTTAGTCTATTAAATATAAATGAAACTAAAATAAACATACAAAGTATTATAATAACTCACCTGTCCTTTCGGCAGCGTGGGGTCTGTCCAATACACGACTGCTGTAGTTCCGCTCAGCATTATAACCTGCACACAAAACAATACAAATGAAGCAAAACCATACATTTTATACAAGACGAGAGGTGTAAAATTATAATTTATTTATTTATTTAGGTTAATTACGTATTAGTTAAGGTTTATTTTGGCATGAAACTCTTAAACTACTACGTTTAAATTCCAAAAGAACAATAAAACACTAATATTTCCCAGGCGCGGCCCGCGAGAGTGGTGTCATACATGAATGAACCTTACTACCACAAAGATAAGGTCCACTTTCACAAGCTGCTGTCATACGACACTGAACCTTACGTGTGAACAAATAAGTTTCACTGTCAAAAGTCTTCACCTTGACCCCCACGGGGGGTATGAGTGGAGGCGGCTCGTCCTCGTCCTCCTCGTCGTCCTCGTCTTCCGGCTCGTCGTCGTCATCAGCCGGCGGCTTGGTGCGCACCGTGGCGTACACCGCGGGGCCCAGCCCGCGGGAGTTTGAGGCGCGCAGGGAGATCACGTACTCTGAGTTCGATTCTGAAAGGAAACAGATGGAATTGAGATGTTGTTATAAATACTACGGCGTCGTCGGGCACGCCCAGCCCCCAGCCCAGCACGTAGCCGCGCACGCGCACCTAGTGCTACAGTGTACTCACCCAGCGCGCGTATGACGTGCGAGTGAAGATGAGCAGGCAGCTCGCGCGCGGCGTCGTCGGGCACGCCCAGCCCCCAGCCCAGCACGTAGCCGCGCACCACCACTCCGCCGTCGTCTTCCCCCCACCACACTGAGATCCAGTCCCGGCCGGCGCGGGCTGCAGGGAAAAGTATAAATCAATCAGATAAAATTAAAAATCTGTCAGCACAATGACACAACATGCCACTTGGCATATTTTGCGACCTGCCTTAGGCGTTTGAATGCGTAAAGCACTCAACATTTCTCCTGAAACTTGGGCATTACGGACTGGGAAAAACAGCGTCAAGCCTAGTTAAATCTTATTTAAAAGATAGATAACAATTAGTTCAAATAAACGCTATGTAGTCGTCAGGATTAAACGTGAAAATGGGGGTACCCCAGGGCAAAATTTTAGGTCCTTTCTTATTTTTAGTATATATCAGTGATACGCCCCATTTCTTTATTCATTTATTTAATTATAGGAGGACCAATAGCTATAACAGATGGATAACAAGTGTAGCCAATTACTGGTTCTCACAGGTAAAAACAAAAACTCGATATGGTATCGTTCGCCGACGATACTTCTTATTTTTTTAGATAAATAGACAGACTAACAATCTTGACGCCATAAATAACGCCCCAATACAACCTGTATTGAGGCGTCAAGATTGTAGTAAGATAGAGTATTGGTCCCCAGTTTAAAATTGATCGATATTATTAAATCTCTTTAAATCATTCAATTTGTCAAATGTTTTCATAGAACCAACTAGAATAACTACAGCTACTGCTACATGTATAGATAATGTTTTTTGTTGCTGCAACTATTTAGAAAAAGCCATTGTAAATGAGCTCCCTTCAGATCACAGCGGGCTAATGGTATCTTTTGAGTGCAATATACCTTTTCAACAAGTGCAAATACAATCCAGACCAATAACATCCGGTAATTTAAATAAATTTAACAACACTTTAATTACCAAGTTAAGTGATCGGGACTTCACAATGAATAATGGTAATATTTTGTATACAGAATTGTTTTTCAGTAGTCCAAACTGAGTTTAATAATTCTTTTAAAAAGAGAACTAAAACTATTTGCCCTAAGTTTTTATTTAGTGACTGGGCGACTAAAGTACTGAGAATAAGTAGGGATAGACTTTATGAGCTGTATGGCCTTAAGCCATTTATTATGACTGAAACTTTTAATAAATATGTTGCTACCTACTCAAAAAGTTATAAAATTTCTTGTAAGGCAGCTAAGGCCTTATATACTCGTATCTACACTAATATTATAAAGAGGAAAGATTTGTTTGTTTGTTTGTTTGTTTGAAATGAATAGGCTCCGAAACTACTGGACCGATTTGAAAAATTCTTTCACCAGTAGAATTGCACATTATCGATGATGGACATAGGCTATAGAATATTTTCAAAAAAGTTAGGGATCCGTATGAAAACTTCGATAATGTAACCCAAGGTGTGAGAAAAAATCCTTATATCGCGTACGCTGCGGAATCTATTGACAATAGAGCAAAGTGATGTACTACAGTTTTATAGAGGTCATCAATGTCTACAAAAAAGTCCGCGATACCATATGTCTAACTATTATGGTTAAGTCACCATGACCGCTTTTTGTTCAAATTATTCAAGCAAATCCTTGGTGATTTGAAAAAATGGTGATTTCGGTATCATGATATCAATCCTTATCCATTTAAATGGTTTGATAATTAAGGTTGATTATTTCCGTGTAAATTACACTTTAAATTATTCAAATCGGACCTTACGTTCAAAAGTTACGACGGTAATAAACATGCTCGGAGTAAGAAAAATGTCGCGGCTTGAGCGAACTGGGAAGAATCATATCAATGCTTGGTCCGATGAAGTTGAAAATGATTTCGATAAAACAATAAGAATAATAAATGTTTGGATTTTTCGCAAATAAACTACATACCTACATGATAAGGGGTGATTAAGATTTTAGGGGAGGACATTATTGCTTACTTTAATTTACGTCGGGATGCTATGAACAAACTAAAAATGGGATTATTGAAACAGATGTACCTAACAATTTTTGCATAATCAACTCCTGACGGGGTGAACGGGGTGAACAGTTGCGCTGAACCTGAGACCATAGAATAAGTAGAAATGGCTAAGTAATAAATGTAAATTAATGAAAATCGTTGTGCTTAATTTTCCAAAACTAACCTTTATAAGGAGGTATAGGGGGCGTTGAAGTTTGTGCAGTACCTACTAAATCCGCGCGGACGAAGTCGCGGGCGAAGTGCTAGTTAGCAATAAGGTTAAAGCATCAGAAAATAAAATAAAGACGGTTTGGAAGATAATTAATAATGAAACAAAGCGGAACAAAAGACATAATACTGATTACACATTGGAGACTCCTCATGGTCTTATTAGCGATAACAAGAAAGTTGCTCAAGAATTTGTAAATTTCTTTACCAGTATCCCTATTGAAACAACTGAAGCCTTAAACTCCTCGCCTTCGCTGGCTTTTGATTTATTACAGGCCAACGTGTCAGCCTGCCCAACTAAATTTGAGTTTAAACATATAAACCCCATAACAGTACTAAAGGTTTTTAAACAAATCAAGCTTAAATTGACAGAAGACCTGTGGGGATTGTCTATCAAAGTATGTACCTCAATTATTGAGACTATAGCGCCGTATTTAGCTTTAATATTTAATTTATGTGTGGATCAAGGAGTATTTCCGGATCTGATGAAATACAGTAAAGTTATACCACTTTTTAAATCCGGGGACAGTAAAGACACAAATAACTATAGACCGATGTCCGTATTGCCAGCATTTAGCAAGGTATTCGAAAAGGTAATGCTTAATCAAATGCTTAATCATTTTAACACAAATAACATCTTACACGATAAACAGTATGGTTTTACCAAAGGACGTTGTACAACTGACGCCGGTGTCAACTTACTAAAACATATCTTTAATGCGTGGGAAGAGGCACAAGACGCCATAGGCATCTTCTGCGACCTATCTAAGGCGTTTGATTGTGTAAATCACGAAACATTACTCATGAAGCTCGAGCATTACGGACTAGGCAAAACAGCGTTAAACTTAGTAAAATCTTATTTGAATGATAGAAACCAATTAGTCCAAATAAACGGTGTTAATTCGTCGGGATTAAACGTGAAAATGGGTGTCCCGCAGGGATCGATTTTAGGTCCTTTCTTATTTTTAGTTTATATTAATGATTTACCCCATTTATTGCAAAACCAACTAAACATGGTCTTGTTTGCCGACGATACTTCTTTGATTTTTAAGATAAATAGACGTAGTAATAATCTTGAGGACGTAAATAACGCCCTTCTGCAGGTCCAAAATTGGTTCACTGCTAATAATTTAGTTTTAAATGGGAAAAAAACTAAGTGCATAAGAATTTCCTTACCAAATGTCAAAAGTAGTGATTGTGACATAGTATTGAACAAGGAGAAACTGGAATTCGTCGATAGAACAGTTTTCCTGGGGATTACGGTTGACTCTAGGCTACAATGGGGTCCTCATTTAACATCTCTTGCAGGACGGCTAAGTTCAGCGGCATATGCTGTTAGAAAAATCCGCCAATTTACGGATGTTGATACCGCGAGATTAGTATATTTTAGTTACTTTCATAGTATCATGTCTTATGGTATTTTACTATGGGGATGGGCTGCAGACATCGAGTCTATTTTTATTCTGCAGAAAAGAGCTATAAGAGCTATATACAATCTCCGCCGACGTGATTGTCTAAGGGAACTGTTTAAGGATATTAACATCATGACGGTACCTTGTCAATATATATATGAAAACATTATGTACGTTAGAAAGAATCTCCATCTTTTTTTTTTTTTTTTTTTTTTTTTTTTAGTAGACGAGGTGACAGACATAATTATGTTACTAGAAATAGGGATCAACTAGTTCAACCAAGTTTCAGAGTAGCTAAAGTAGCCTCATCTTTCATGGGGTACTGTTTAAAATGTTATAATAAAATACCTCCTAATATATTAGAACTGAATGAAACAAAATTTAAATCTTGTATCAAACGCACACTATGCAAGGAAGCATATTATAAGTTGGGGGATTATATTGAAGATAATAATGCTTGGCTCAATGCCGGTCCAGCTCCACAGTTACTAGGCCGCACAAACTAATCTTTTGGCATTTATAAATATTGTTGGACCCGTTGAAGACTGTAAAACATTATATTTTCATTGTATAGACTCAATGTAATTAGCATTGTATAAATTCATTAGTTAACGGCACATGTGTGAGTACTGTGAACCTTATACTACTTTTATTTATTTTTTAATTGACTTGACTGCCCTGGCGGTTGGGAGTGTCATGCTCACTCAAAAGTCTACCTGATGGTGGCGCATGTGTTGGGTCATTTGGCTCCCTTAAATATGGTTGAGCCGAATGGTGCTAGCGCGTGCGTCATGTTCGTGAACGGACGCCGTCAGTTTGGACTGGTCATCTCTCGGCTGCCACGGTTTATTTTAATGATTTGTTATTTAAATTGTTGTTGATTTTATTTTATTTTACTCCGGATACTTTTACGTGCATTTCTTTCTACATCGTTCTCACATATATGTTTGTATAATTTCAACAGGAATGATGTAACCATAAAATTGTAAAGAAAAATAATTTAAAAGAGTGTCCGTGGAGTTTCTTGCACGTTCTTCTCCATAGAGATCTACGCTTTGGAACGTGCAAATAACTTCATCTTTTTGACTGACCGACCTTGACAATTCAAAAGTGCCTGTGAATGGTTTATTTGAAATAAATTATTTGAATTTGAATTTGAATTTGATCATATCGATGAGTACAATGACCCCTTGTCAGGATTTGTGTAAGCCGTTACACCCTGTAGGTATACGCCCGTCTGCGCCAGAAAGAGGGTTATGTTTTTCGAGTGTATGTACATGTATGTATGTATGTTTCTTTAGCACGCCCTGTGGGCTTGATACAATTTAGTTTGAGAGGTGTCATTAGATTCGTCTTAATTGTGGGAGTGGCACTGGGTATATAAATATTACAAATTTTTTTGTGATATTATGATTGATATTAAGATTTATGATATTAGTTCGATATTATTATGTGTTTGTTTATACGTACTAGTAAGCGGTGGCGGTGTGGGCGGCACTCGGCTCTCGTCGAGTTCTTGTCTCTGGGTACTAGCTGTCACCCACTCGCTGAACGGACCTGAGCCGTTTACGTTGATGGCGCATACACGGATCTAGAAGAAAAAAAAAACAAAGAAAATTAGAAAAACAATCAAATATAAGAGCAAAGCTAGGTGATATAATACTTATATATCCTATATAGGTTTTGCGCGCGGTTTTACGTCACTCACGGTAATATTGATTTCCAAAACAAAAGTAGCTGAACCGTCTCCAGGGTCTTATCATCATTATCATCATATTAATCAAAGTTGGTTCAGCGATTTAGGCGTGAAAGCGTAACAAAGAAGCGAACTATCGCATTTATTATATTGTATAGTTCGGATGTTCGGCTAATGAAGTAGTGTCGTGGTCTATATGCACTTGCATTTTATAAAAATAGTAAAGCCACTAAGAAATAGACAACGTGTAGGAAGAGTAATTAGTCCTACCTGATAAGTAGTAGCAGTATCCAGCCCCCTCAGCTCCGCCCGCTTCTGGTCCGCTGGCGTGGTGAGCGAGTCCGCCTTCCTGCGCGCCGCCCCGGGGCCCGGCGCGGGGGCCGCGGGGCCCGGCGGGGGGGGCGGCGCGGCGCGGTAGCGCACCTTGTAGCCCGTCAGCGGGCCCCGGTGCGTGCGGGACGGGGGGGCCTCCCAGCGGACTAGGATGGACTAAAAAGGAAAAGGTTAGTATCGAGTTGTCAGAATCCATTATTTGGGGTTAACTTAATGGGTGGTATTTTAGTCAGTCACCGTAGCACTGGTAGCGAGCGCAGTAACATTGTTAGGCGGCGCGGCGGGCGCGTCGGCCGGCGTGCGGAGCCCCGCACTAGCGGGCGCTCCGCCCTGCGCCGCCACGCGCACGCTGTAGGCCGCGGCGGCGCGCAGGCCCGACAGCGTCACGCTCACGGTCAGGGACGACGGATCTGCTTCCACCCATTGGAACTGCTCGCGACCGCTTTCCACCTGTACAGAGGATAATATGCAGGGTGAAACAGATTATACGCTAAACCTGAAAAGGGTCATTGTGCTTTTAATGACTAACATTTACTATGGGAACAATCCGAAACAAATGGTTGTGGTTTTGCTAAACGAAAGCCAGTCTATTTTTTTTTTAATGAACACCACATAAATAAGAATTTAGTTACATTCTCCCAACTCGAACCTTATAAAAACCACAAACATTTGTTTCGAGCATTTCCGAAATTACACTTAACTGTCTGAATTCCAGCCACTGCACTTCTATAGGCTTATGTTTAAGGGTCGCCACGTAAAATTGTAGCCATGTGTCATCAGCGTTAGAAAATGTTTACCTATTCTACAAATTGAGCGAGAACATCAACGTACAAAAGAAACAAAGTAGGACTAAGGACACCGCATTGGGGTACTCCGGATGCCAACTCTGCAAAGGTACATTGGTACTCTTCCAGACAAACTTTCTGCTAGTGCTCGCAAAGATAGGAGGTGAGTCATTCCAAAGTAATGCCCCTGATACCGATGCGGTCCATCTTCTTGATCAGTATGGGCTGTATGGGCCTTGACAAGATATCAAAGGCCTTGACAAGGTTAAGAATGTGTTTCGTGTATTTCAGCTTGCTGCATGTAGTCAACCTTTTATACCCAATAATATGTTAACTATCGATGCGTTACCTGAACTCTAAAAATGACATAAAAAACCATAAGGCTAAAAATTAAGGCAATCCTATACCCCGCGCGCGAACAAGTTACTTGCTACCGATTATAAGTAATAATAATCATTTTATTCAGACTCATTAACATTAATAATCATACACACTCAGTCACATTAATTAATCAAATAGATAAAATAATTACATAGCAATAAAATTATACAAACAAGATTATCAAATCCAAACTGTGTTGGCACATTACCTGCCTTCAACGTGTAACCTACAGCAATGATTGATGTAGGAGCAATCGACCCTCTCCGCGAGTGCGGCCAGCATGCTGTTGGAGCTCCCCCGCACTCGCCGAACCAGCGAGGTGCCTCTCTTGCGCATTGTTGTATAAAAAAAATCTACGCGCGCCTCCGCAAACATTGTCGAGGCGCTGCAGTACCGAGGGAGACCCAACAACATCCTGAACGCATTGTTAAACTGGACTCGAAGGGCACCGTACGACCTTTGCGTGTAATTAGTCCATAAGCTGCATTATGCTCGCGCTGTTTTTTTTAGCTGTGATGTTGGCGTATGAAGCATGATGTTGGGAATCGCACCCAACTAACACGCAGACAGCACGCGCAGGCGACGTGACCGACCTACGCGTCATCGTCCACGGCGAGCGAGCGGAGGTGCGACGCGGGTGTGGGACACTCGCATTCTCGGAGACCACCGCGACGGACGACACTCTCAAACGCTTTATAATTAATTTATGTTTGTCCGGGACAGTTAATGTTGAAAGTTAAATCGGCAATACAGCCCATTTTTTAAGATACAGTCCACTTTTCATTATTTCCCAACGAGCATTTCGAACACATGATGTCCCTATTTATAGTTCATCATAGTCTGTACCAATGTCATGTGGTTGAACATACCTCAGTATAGTGCACGGAGTACTTGGTGGGCGCCGGCGCAGTGTCCGGCGGCGCCCACGTGAGCCGCACAGCGTGCGCGCCCACCGCGTCGCCACGAAGGTTCATTGGGGGGCCGTGCGTCACTTCTTCTTCTGATGTACGGACTTCTATTAGCTGCATAACGGAAACCATGACTAATTTAGTGAATAATCTCTACAAAGTATCACGATACTGAAGAGAAAATCTAAGAACCTGTTTAAACAAGTAATAGTACGCGACGACTTTCCCACGGTGGCGAAATTGATCTTGTAAGTAACGGGTTAGTTTTAGTTAAGAAATACACAATGTCTGTGTAGTGACGATGTCTACGTAAAACCCCTGAGCTTTTAACAGCGATAATCATGCATCTTGTAGAACAGTTTAAGATAGCGAGCTGCATTCAGTTTCTGGATGGCATAAGTTATCTTGCAAAACTACACGGTTTCTTTAAGATAAACAAAAGGCCACAGGAGCGAAGTAGCTGATCAACATCCACAGCTAACTGCTGAGCATACATAGGCCTCTCCTTTCTTGTACCAATCCCCTCGTTTCTCAGCCAGCCTCATATAGCTTATCCCCGTTCTTTAAATAAGTAGCTGATAATATCTTGCAATACTCACGTCGGTAGGCGGCGACGCGGCGTGCTCAGTGTACGCGAGCACGGCGAACTGGTACGTGGTGTTCGGTTGTAGCGACGCCACGTTCATCTCGTGGCGACTGGCGCCGCCGCGGGACACGCGCTCTCTGTCGCGACAGGAGACAGAATTGTTAACAAACAAGCGAAACAAAGACACATTCAGTCAACTGCATATTGATGGGAACACTAGAAAAATGGTGCACTAATTGCCTCGAAATAAAGGCTTTTCAATTGTCAAATTTTCATCGTGACCGCAGTTCACTTTAGAGTTACAACAAAGCATGATTACACGGATCATTTTTTTTTTCTTCTTAAAAAAGCAAGAATTTTTTATTAGTTTCTAAAAAGAATGATTACAAAGTCGCATGATTTTAAAATTAACCAACGCTAGCCTTTACTTGTGGGAATTTTAAATGTATTTTTACAACTATGTACCAAAATAGATAAACGCGGTATCAAGCTCACCTCTCACTCCCCTTCACTTTATAAATGACCGCATATCCGGTGACATCCTCGCTATGATGTGCTGGCGCCTCCCAACTCAGCGTCACGAACCGATGCTTCACGATGACCGCCTTCAGCCCCCTTGGAGCCGACACCACGCTCGCATTCCTCTCAGGGTCCAGGTCCACGCCTTCAGCAGCATGAAACGAGTCATCACCGTCATACGAGTCCTCATACTCCAAGTCCGGCCCCGAAGTGTAAGCCGAGGAAGTTTCCCCGAGGAAGTCGGCGTCTTCAGGCGTCGGGTCCATGGCGTGCTCGTGCTCGTGCTCAGACGAGAGTAAGCTCGTGAATATGTCGTGGGAAGGGTTGCTTTCGATAGTGATGTTGGACAGCTCTGGAAGGTAAGGGGTTAGGGGAAACAAAAAATAAATAAAACGGAAAAAAAATAAACATAAAAATGAAATTAATCAACTGGACCAAAATTAAAAGATCAGATAAATAAATTTATAAAAGTAAAATCATAAAAACTATGAAATAACAATAAAGTCATAGTGAAAACAATAAATAAACTGGGAAAACTAAAGAAATGGTGGACACATTTTAATTAAAAAAAAAATCAAGCAAATATTAGCAAAATATCTACTATCTAATTGGTCAGCTGGAAGTCTGGTACACCAAAGTGTGCCCTTGAGGATTTGGATTATCAAGAACTTCCTAATTGAAATATAGCCCTGTTGGAGAATTACAGTACAGCCTACATACTAAACAATTGTAATAATCTTTCTTAAATTCGTAGTAGGCGATTGATTTTGAGGCCGTTAAAGCGATGCCACACGGACATCATTCGGTCGTTCTCCGACGCCGTAGCGAGGTGTGTCACAGGAGGACGATGCTCCGTTGCCGTTCAGACGTCGCAACGCAGTTCACCCCTTCCCGCTTCATTTCTCTTCCCCCTATCAGCCGGTCTATTCTGACGTCTCACTGTATAAGTGTAGGTGGAGTGAGCGTCCAGTGTGAAATGAGCTGTCATTCCATCTAGTTTGTATAGAATGACAGCTCACTTCACATTCACTTTACCTAACATTACACGGTGAGATGTTTACAGAATCGCACTGTAGTTGCGCGCGCGTTCCGTTGACGCACGTCGTTTTAAAGCATCGTGTGGCACGCCGCCACACCGTTCTGATTTATTTTTAAAACAGCTCAACGTCATGCCTCAGTGTGGTACCCCTCTTACGCTGCGCATTGGTGGCCCTGTACGGTAGTTGTACCATGTAGTCGGTTGTATGTTCGCGAGCAGGCCACAAGCACAGCAGTCTCACACTCACCGTCGTCGGGCGGCAGCACCGCGAGCCGCACGGCGCCGAGCGCGGAGCCGGCGGCGGACGCGGCGCCGCACTGGAACATGCCGGCGTCCACGCGCAGCACGCCCTGGATGCGGAGCGACGTGCTGGGGACAACGTACGTCTTGCTCATTGTTCTGGATACGTTCGGTTACAGAAGACCTAGCGTCTTACATAGTTTTTGGCCACTGTCACGCCAAGCGATGGAAAATAAAGAGACACATAGTTAGGACTAGGACCGATCAAAGTACAAAATATGGATCTCCTTACTTAACCTAGCTTGCTATGAAGAACGAGCTCCACGCCACGCAAGGGAAGCGTGTGGAGCAAGCCTACCGAGCGAGCGAAATCAGCTCATCCAACACGAAAGTGCGCTGAATACGTCTTCATACAAGAGACAATAGAGCAAAGACAGCAAACAAGTGACTTATCGTCCGGGACAGATGACCCCCACTTTATTGTAGAGGATGCACGTCCGCAATATTCAGGTGTTAGCAAGCTATCGGATATGTAGCAAGTGATCGCCAATTAATTTTACCATACAATAATAGCGATTGCACGACCATAATATTCAGGTGTTAGCAAGCAAGTGATCCCCACTTTGCTCGCACTCGCATCACTACTAGATTACGTCGCTGGGGGTGACATTTAATTGAACTGGAGAGCATAATCTCCGCTCAACATACATACGGAAAACTTATAGAATCGTTTTCTTCCGCTTCACCTTAAGAAAGCTACAAAATTGAAGTAGTTCACTCACCCATCCACCAGCGCTATGTCATGGTTGTTCGGCGTGAGCGGGTCGCCGTCCTTGAGCCACGTCACGGTGGGCGGCGGCCGCCCGCGCACGTCGCAGCGCAGCGTGACGTCACCGCGCGCGCGAGCCGTCTGCACGGCGCCCGAGGGGAGCGACACGCGGGGGGGAGTCTGTGGAGGGGGGAACATTTACTATCGCAGCGCAGCGTGACGTCACCGCGCGCGCGAGCCGTCTGCACGGCGCCCGAGGGGAGCGACACGCGGGGGGGAGTCTGTGGAGGGGGGACGAGTCTAGGTTGCTAGACTATATAAGTAGAGTGAGCTGTCACCAGCACGTGCAGCTGCGTGGTGTGGTCGGCGGAGTCGAGCCGGTTGTGCGCGCGGCACGTGTAGGCGCCGGCGTCCAGCGCGCGCGCCGACTGCACGCGCAGCGAGCCCGAGCCCACCAGGTAGAAGCGCGAGTCTAGGTCGCTAGAACAAAAATATTGCACATTTAAGTCATCTTTTTTAGGGTTCTAAACGTCCCTTCCCCCTTATTTGAAAAACTACTGAGCCCAAAATTTTAACCACAACACAGACTATATTCCTTCAATGCATATGAAAGCGTATACGATAATTTTAACAAAACACACAATTTTTCAAATTTTTATTGGTCTGTCAGTCGGCTTGTTCCGCCTAATCTCCGAAACGGCTTGACCAATTTTGATGGGACTCGCTGGCAGATAGCTAATGTTATAAGAAGGAACTTACGGTATGTAACTTCAATTTAGAAAAAAAAATTAGGGATCCGTGCAAAAAACATTCATACGATTGTCCGGGCCAACCCGCGGGCAGAAGTCAAAGATTTATATTCGATACAATTATAATTGTTAACTACATACAACAACAACCGGTTTGACTGGGTGCCGACCCCAATATAGTTGGGAAAAGGCTTCGCAGATGATGAATTGTAAGCTACATACCTTAGATCGATGGCGGCTCCGTTGTTGAGCCACGTCATCTCAGGCTTGGGGTTGCCCACAGCCGCACAGTCGAAGGTTACTGACGCACCTGCAAACAAAACAATATGGTGGTGTCATTGACAATTTTGTAAGGTTAGGTAGTTAATTAAGAGCGGATTTCACCAATGAAACTGAATGCGATTAGTACATCTAATCTGAGTTCAAGAGCTGTCAGTGTAAATATTCCATAGAAAAATAATGAAGTGTCATTATTTTTGACAGCTCATAAACTTGGTTTATTCACTGATCGCGTTCAGTTTCATGGATGAAATTTACCCTAGTATCATTATATCAGCCAATACGACTGTCTAAAAGCATTTAAGCAAATCAAGATCAAATTGACCGAAGATCTATGGGGTATGTCTGTAAAGGTTTGTACCTCCATTATTGACACTATCGCGCCGTATTTAGCCTTTATATTCAATCTGTGTGTGGATCAAGGGGTTTTCCCGGACCTTATGACATACAGTAAGGTGATTCCTTTATTCAAATCCGGGGACAGTAAAGATACTAATGACTATAAACCCGTATCTGTGTTGCCAGTTTTCAGCAAGGTGTTTGAAAAGGTAATGCTTAATCAAATTCTCAGTCACTTTAACGCGAATAACATCTTACACGATAAACAATACGGTTTCACCAGAGGACTTTGTACAACTGACGCTGGTGTTACGTTACTAAAACATATCTTTAATGTGTGGAAAGAAGCGCAAGATGCCATAGGTATCTTCTGCTACCTGTCGAAAGCGTTTGATTGTGTGAGCCATCAAATATTACTCCTGAAACTGAAGCATTACGGACTAGGCAAACAGGCCTTGAACCTTAAGCCTTGAACTTAGTAAAATCGTATTTGAATGATAGACAGCAGCCAGTTCATATAAACGGCAACAATTCTACAGGATCAAACGTGAAAATAGGGGTACCTCAGGGCTCAATTTTGGGTCCTATTTTGTTTCTAGTTTATATGAATGATTTGCCCTATATTTTACAAAATAAACTTAATATGCTGTAAATGGTCTTATTGAAATAAATGCTTTGACTTTTTCGAAATGCCAAAATATAAGGCATTGACAAACGCTATCGAATTGATCACATGTCATGTCGACAGCGTTTTTCAATCTATACATTTTCGATGTTTTGACAATCGCCTTCGCCACGCTACTGCTGACAGAATGTCACTTTTTTATTTTTGTATGTCTGTCGTTATATTCTGACAAATATGTATTACTGAGATGCGAATGCGAACGTTGCTTAAACATTAGTAATTAGTGAGATAGTGGACAAGCGCGTGCGCATCATAATAAAAAAAATTACCACTCAGGTCGTGAATTTCCTTGGAGTCACCTGTCTAGAGCCCCTGATCGAGTGCTGTATATTGGAAGCTGACCCCAAGTTAGTTAGAAAAGGGCTAGGCTATCAGATTGATGGGTGGCGATGGGTAGTGTAATAAGTGGTGATATGTGATGGAATACGTACCTTCCATGACGGTGATGGGTGGCGGCGTGGCGATGAAGCGCGGCGGAGACTCCACGTTGGCTGTCTCTGCGCTCACTCGAAGCTCTGTCTCCTCGCTCGTTCTGTACGAAACATAATGATAACGTACAGTTTGATACGGTTTCAATAATATACGATGATGTGGTCAGATGATGGTTAGACTTCTGTGTTCAGGACCTTTCATTAAAAATTGTCACTGAGACTTTAAATCATGATGCTACAGTTTCTACAGCTCACGCCCGCACGCACGATTCGTGTTGCCAGGTTGTACTCACTTGTACAGCTGCGGCTGCTGCGCGATGGCCACGCGACAGGCGTACTGCGCGGCGTCGTGTTGCCTCAGCGGCTCTATCTCCAGCGCGCCGCTGGGCGTCAGCGACATGCGCGCGCTGTCTATGCGCATTGGGGAGCCGTTCTTTAGCCAGGTCACCTGGAAATGTGGAATTAGTATGTCAGTTTGTCGTCATCATTAGCATCGCAACGGGATGAGCTCGTGGGTAAATCATATCAGCTGCATGGTTCGATCTTCGAAGTGAAGCAGCGCTTGCCAAGGTCGTCCATAGACGGGTGACCATCCATTACGTAACGAGACTCCGACGTGCCTCGGAAAGCACGTTAAGCCATTAATCCCTGCTGTCATTTTTGTAGATCTTTGGCAGTCATTACGGATTGTCAGAAGCCAGAAAATCTGACAAACGGTCTTACCCAGTTACTGGGTTGTGTAAGTCAGGTAGACAATTGTTCCACGTAAAATACTGGTAGTCAGCTCAATCTGGTTTAACTGTAAGCCGATCCCAATATCGAGGGCAAGAAGGCTAGTCAGATGACGATCGTCACTATTAGCACGTAGATGTGTTGTTCATTTCGTTGCGGGATCCAAGACAGTTGAATCGTTTCTCCGGGACTCGTAGAGCTTCATTGACTACGTGTTTTTCTGATGGTCGCCCACTAATACCCTATTCTTAGTTTGGTCAGACCTGACAGCAGATGAGTGTTGATGCAGTAGGTACTCACGTTGAGTTTCAGCAGCGGCGGCGCATTATGCAGCCGCGCCGCGCCGTACACGCGGCGGTCTGTCGCGGCGGTGTGCAGGCGCAGCGCCAGCCGCGGCGGAGCGCGCACGCCGCACGCCAGCAGCGCCGCGCCGCCCACCGTGCCTAGCACTGAGCGACCGCCGCCGGAGATTTCCGGCACCTCTGGAAATTTTATGCAAGTGGGTGAGAAGAACTGTTATACTAATATAGTCCTCCTGACTATATCGACCAAGGCCAAGGAGACTAGCCACCGGTGTGTGGGTGTGGTCGGTATAGTGCACAAGTGCTCCTTTCCTCAGCTCTGGAACTAGTAAATTATGTCGTTTCATATCCAAGGGCTCTAGACAAGTGACATTCTGTCAACGGTAGCGTGGCGAAGGCGATTGTCAATACGTCAAAAATGTATGGGATTGACAGATGCTATCGAAATGTCACGTGACCAAATTCCCACATTTTGGCATTGCGACAGTCGCATTCGCTAATTGAATGGCCCATTCTCTAGGGCCTCAGTTCACTGCTGAGTACAACAGCGAACTCAGAATTAACCACACAATGTCCGTCTTATAAATCGTTCTACAAATACATCTCAATACATCCCCGCGACAAATGTTCCCACAGCGCACAGGCGCCACGCTTCCGCCCGAGGGAGCCGATCTACCGGAGCGATCTGATGCCCTTTGTGTGCACAGTCCTATCTTATCGAAGGGACATCTCGCTGCGACCGGGGGAGGGTCAGGGGTGAACTAATGTGTCTCGTGGTTGAGGCTGCGATTCGTAAGGTAAGCGGAAGCGGTGGTGGTCAGGATGAATTTGGTTTTTATACGACTACGGTGAAGACAAACGAAGGGAGCCAGTGTTGTCAAGAGTAAATAGCGACGTGGAGGAAGTTCTTTGCCTAACTTAAATGATAACTAGAAAATAGGTATAGGTATGTCGTCTAGTTCTTCAGAAGACTTCGGGGAATGTCCGTGTGCCGTGTAGTTTAGGATATAAAAACCCGAGTTGGAGCCGCCCGCAAAGGTTTCCGGACGAATCATATTTTTTTACAAGTTACTTTTAAACAAAACTTGGGGGAGGCCTATGTCCAGCAGTCGACGTCTTCCGGCTGATATGATGATGATGATGATGATAAACAAAAGACTTCAATAAAGGTACTTTTCCTGTAATCTATAAGAAAAGAACTACTTTTTTTACTTTAGAATATGTGGATCAGGGAGAGGGAACACAGAGCCCAGTCATGGAACGGAGCATAAACGGTCTTATCTTTAGATTCCGCTCACTTAGAAGTTTGATGTTTTTACTGTTTTAAGGGATAGCAGACCTGGGTATCTCAACTTTCAACTTCCACGCGATCCTGAGAATAAGGGTCTTGACAGACGGACAGACAGACGAACAACAAAGTGATCCTATAAGGGTTCCGTTTTTTTTCTGACTGAGGTAAGAAGGCCGCAATGTAGATATACATTGTGGCCCAGTGCTGGGCAACAATCATGATCAAATTAGCACGTCATAGTAAAGCCGCAGAGCGTCACGCAACGTCCAGTGAGTGACGATCTCGCCTGTTCGGAAGCATTCGTGCGACGAGACAGCCCATTCCCACTTTAAGGGGTCATTTCACTTGCCGAATTTGTCAAAATATTCGTGTTACTTGGACAATAGAAAATACACCCGAAACCCATCTCCATAAAGTTCATTTTCCAACAAATTATTAAAGCGAATATTTAAGTGAGGTGCCAGCATAAAATGATCTCCAAAACTCACCAGCTAGGAAGACGGTGGCGACTCTGGACAGGATGGTGCCCACTCCGTCCACCGTGGCCACACACTGGTACTGGCCGGCCAGCGCGGCTGACATCTCTGTGATAGATAGCGACCCGTTCGGCAGCTGCTTTCTGGAAACATGAAAGGAGGTTTTAGTCACGATTAAACAGTATGGCGTCGACACATTTACATAGCTGAAGGTTTTAATGGCACTTACACCATGGCGAAATTCTATGACAAAATGTATGGAATTATGAGGTATTTCTGTCTCCAAGCCAGTTGGATAGCTAGGCAGGAGGTGACCAACCTGTACTTGTCGCTGTCAGTAACAGCATGGTCTCTAGTCGGTGCGGACGTCGCGCTGTGTCTCCAAGCCAGGCGGATGGCTCGGCGGGAGTTCGCCGAGCACGGCAGCAAGGCGGCATCGCCGGGTGCTATGACGGTGTCTGAGGGTTCTGCGGTGAAGCGAACGCCTGGGTCGATCGGGTCTTCGCCGCCTGGGGGAGATGGAGAGTGTATACGTTAGTTTATGTGTCAAACGAAAAGTGTTACATAACGGCCGAAGTTGGCTGCAGTATCACAAAACAAGGTAAGCTTTACCGTATAGAGGCATCATTATCACTCTCGTATATTTTAGCATCTTTACGACACAAGCTGCAATGCCTGTAAATATTTATCAACACATAGAACTATATGTATGCCAAACACCCACATTTGTTCGGCAGTTTTATCGTGTGAAAGAGTTACAAACATTCATCCATTCTCACAATCTTTCACATTTATGAATAAGGATATGAAAGGAATAGGAAGCATAGGTATTTAATAAACTGAATACGAAAAGGACAGTGCTAGCAATATTCAGCACTGAACTTGTTTAGTGATTTGTCTTGCATGCAATAGTAATCAGTACAATCAAAAACAAGCTTATAAATATCAAGACTGCAAGTATAACCCCTTGTTTACTTCGATCATAAACCGAAGTGCTAACGTCAAATAGCAGATACAAAATTAGCTTAAACTTATTACATAAACAGTAAACATTGCCTCTATAACAATGCGAACATTGCTCTTTCCATACGCGATATCCTTCATCAAAACAAACAGAACCGCATCCAGTTTATTTGTACACACAGATGTTTTTAATAAAATCTTCAGTGATGATCGACTTGTGATAGTGACGTACAAGGATCGTGGGTAGGCAGTAACATGCCTTCAAACAGCGTTATGTGCGAGCTTGTACGCTTTCGTTTAAAGACCATTTTGAGAATATTCAGGGCATATCGCACGAGATATGGAGATGTTTGCTTTTAATAAAATGTGAGAAATATTTTTGAGGATAAATTTATTTGTTGTTTGCGGATTTTGTTGGAATAAACAAAGCACAGAAGTATATTATTTTATTAAAAATTTATGGTACATTGTTTGTAAATTGTGCGCTGGAGCCTACCCGTTGTGATCTCGCCCTCCTCCCACACAAAGTTTTCTAGGGAAACAAATGGTAACGTCTGGAAGTAGGTAGGTCCTATACACTATCGTTTGGGTTTTAGATCAAGATATGTATGTTGTTTTGTGGAAATTAAATAACTACTTTATTTCTTTCTTTCTATAAATAATGAATCACTACAATTCGTTCACTGGTGTACTTCAAATATCACTGAGTTTTGTGGGCAACTTTATAACCCAAAAAAAAAAATCACGGTAACAGTAAGTACCTATATGACAAAATCAAACTCACAGCGAGCGAAGGCGGGGAAAAGACCTAGTGTCCTACAAAACTAGCACTGCATGCATTTATGTTATTACACAGGTTTCGACATACATTGGTACCGTTATTTAGTGACTATAAACATAGAGTACCTGCTAGAAATACTAATCAAACCACGAGGTGGTCAATAAATAAGGAACTCAAGATCCCCCAGCACTAAACAATAATAAAACCCCACCATTATCGGTCAATATAGGTCACGTAGTTAGCCTTCACACAACAGGAATCTAAACAACCTTTTGACCTACATAACATTACATCTTTATGTCAGGAAACACGTGGGAACCACAATAAACACAAGGATAACACACGAAGAGAATTTCTAAGGGTTAGTTCAGACGGCTGTGAATTAAACGCGCGATTTTGCGGACTCAAAAATATGTAAGTAAGTATAGTCATTTATTTAGGAACAGATTCGTTTACGTTACATCAGTGTTGAGACTACAAGAATGTCGAAGTATGACTATTTCAAATCGTTTTTTCCAATCCATAATCCTTACTAATATTATAAACGCGAAAGTTAGTAGGTAGGTATGTATGGATGTATTGATGTTTGTTACTCTTCCACGCAAAAACTACTGAATGGATCTTGATGAAATTTGGCACAGAGGTAGATTATAGTCTGGAATAACACAAAGCTTTTTATCCCGGGAGTATGTTCCCTTGGGATAATTTTCAGCTAGCTATTTATATAGCATTTTGGCAGCTAGTATACACATACAGTGGTAAATCAACATCAATGCTATTGATTTATCACATGCTAGCTACTTGCAAACTCTGCACGGTTATGACTACAAGTGTAATTGCCTTGCCCAACAAGTTTCCAAAGATAAGGCCCAATTCGATCAATTCTTTTACTTACCACAAACTCGTAACAATTCCCATTCAACATTACACACAAAACAAGAGCACAGATTACAATCGTCCGCCCCCCGGGCCGACCCCGGGGGCCATATATCAGTGGTCCTATTTTATCGGCCTCCCATCTGTTGTTGACCCGATAGTCGATATGTTGTAGTATGCGGCTATGGCGAATTGTCACTGTTGTGTCACAGTGTAGAATGGTGGCAGAAGTTCTATTTGAAACGAAACCGTTCTATCACCACGTGTAGTACCTGCTCTTTCAACCTACCAATAAAGTAAAGGTTTGTTTTTATAAGACATTCTTTTTTTAAATTATTCTTTTTTATTTTTGGTAGTCTTTTCTCTAGTTTTTTAGAAATGTAATTTAAAAAAAGCAATAAAAAGTGAGTAAGTAGGCACATAATGTTTTATTTCAAATGTTACGTTATGTTTGATTTGTAAGTCGTTGTATTTTATTGAGTTTGAACTCTTAAGACCAGTGTTTCCTCTTTGGCTACTCTGAAAAGAAATACCGAAAATAAATAAAAAGTCCAAATCTCTTAGTTCCTTTGAGAAAAGTGCCACACAGATGTGAGTGGACCTGTCCACTGGCCAGATAGTGCAAACATTTGTCAGTTTAATGATAAGATATCTTTATCATCTGTCTAGCCTTCTCCTATGTATAGTAGGTGACTGCTAGTACCAATGTACCTTCACGTGTTTACGTCTCAATGTACCTTCTCACTTTATCTTTACACTATGGTTTACCATAAAACCAACATGTAACAGCACATCCGCCCGCATGCGCGCGCGCAGCTAGGAACAGTAAATCACCGGCACAGACAACAGTGACACACAATTAAATGTTGATCACTTACGATTGACTATCGAAGTGTATTGATAGTGGGGGCGATGTGTCACTGTCTAGTTCTTACTTCTTTTTTAGGGTTCCGTACCCAAAAGTAAAAACGGGACCCTATTACTAAGACTCCGCTGTCCGTCTGTCTGTCTGTCACCAGGCTGTATCTCATGAACCGTGATAGCTAGACGGTTGACATTTTCATAGATGATGTATTTCTGTTGCCGCTATAACAACACATAAAAACTGTGTAAAATAAATATTTAAGAGGGCTACCATACAACAAACGTGAATTTTTTGCTCGTTTTTGCTCGATATTGATAACGGCAACAGGTAGACACTTGAAATATTCACAGAATATTTAGTTATACATTCAATTTAAAAATAAATAATTATCCCATACAACAAACGTGATTTTTTTGCAGTTTCATTGTAGATAATAATGGTACGGAACCCTTTGTGCGCGACTCCGACTCGCACTTGGCCAGTTTTTTCCGTACGTACCGCGACTATAATCTCTGTATCCAAGTTTTAATCATTAAAAACACCAATTATCTGCCTAGCCTTTTCCCAACCACATTTGGGTCGCTTCCAGTCAAACTGGATTCAGCTGAATACCAGTATTTTACGTAGAGCGGCTGCCTATCAGACCTCCACAACCCATTGACTGGGTAACACTGTAGTTCTTGGTTCTTACCAAGAAGAGTTCTTACAGATTGCCAGAAGCCAGTAAATCTGACTGCAGTCTTCTGCAGTCAGATTTACTGGCTTCTGGCAATCTGTAATGTCTGCCAAAGATCTACGAATGACAGCCGGGACCAACGGCTTAACATGCTTTCCGAGGCACGGAGGAAACTCGGTATGTTAAGATGGTCACCCATCCACAGACCAACCTTGGCAAGCGTTGCTTAACCTTAAAGATCGTTCAGTGTGGCTATTCTTTAGTTTAGTTACTCTTTAGCCAGAAACTCCTTAAATAGCTTAATTTAGACTTGTAGGTAAGTATTCAAAACTCAAATTCGGTATTGATTGTCGTCAAGATGCTGATTTGAAGGTTTCAGGGTTCCGAACGTCCGAATAAAAATGAACCCTAATAGGATCACTCGTGTGTCTGTCTGTCTGTCTGTCCGTCTGCCACAGCCAATTTTCTTCGATTCTATATGACCGATTCTGTCCCAAACACGGAAGGCATGGGCGCCAGCAGTACTGTACTTTGTTGAATTTTGCAGAAAAGCTTCAGAACTATAAGTTTTCTCTTCTCTTATAAAACATTTAGCTTGTCTAACTTGCATGTTGTATTGAAAACCAGTGAGGTGCTAGTGCACCCCTTGCATCCCGTTAGCGGCGCCCATGACGGAACCATAACGTAACCAAATGAATTTTGAGTATGAAGGTCTATTTTGAGTGTTAAATCAGATTTCAAAAAGGTTTCACTTCAGCGATGCAAATCAATCTCGAAGATAGACTTAGGGCCATTTTCACCAAGCCAATCTGATCGCGATCAGCGAATAAACCACGTTTATGAGCTGTCAGTGTCACTATTTTTCTATGGAATATTGACTCTGACAGCTCTTGAACGCAGTTTAGATGTACTGATCGCGTTCAGATTCATTGGTGAAATCCGCTCTAAGTCAGTTTAAATTACCAGTCTCCATGATAAGGGATTATAATAACTCCAATTTGAAGTCGAGTTGGAGGACATGACTTGGAATATGGGCTATATTGTCTCGCATGGCGTCTAACACGTCCCATTTCCTCCATGTATCCGAGCTGACTAATTGACCCGCTTGCCGCCGCTGACTCATAGACAACGCAGCTCTACACTCTATGTCTGTGTATACTGACACTACGCCACGCCACTCGGTCGCTGATGGAGATACAGCATGTGTTGGAGCTATTGTTGGCGCGTGTTGAAAACTTGTAAGTGAGGTGGCGTAGGGCTAAGTGTTTAAGTTGATTTACATTGATGCAATAGAAATAGCCAGCGACTTCTCTTGGAAGTCAAAAATTATGCTTCGGGAACGTACCGATGGGATAAAAGTACCATAAATGTCCTTGGCCAGGACCATAGTCTACCGTCTCCCAAATTTTACAAAAAGCTACAGTATTTCTGAGCCAAACAGGTTATTTTATATCCCAAAATGCACGGTTCTTGTGAGTCTACGTGTGCGAAGCGATGGAAAAAAAGCTAGTGTATGTTATGTGTGTGTGTTAGTAGGAAGTAAATAAAAATTTAGGATAACATTTAATTTGCTTGCAGTTTTCAATAACGTAGTAGTCCAGTTGTCAATATCGGTCCAGTGTCCTTGGATTCTGGCGCAGCCTGGCCTTGACCCGCGCGCTAGATACTAACACACTGCCTAGGTACCTACTATATTGTCCTGAAATCAACCTGCCTAGCCTTTTCCTAACTATATTGGGGTCAGGGGTCTACTTTCTAAGCCCGAAGTCCGGACAACTATCAAATCTTGTCGTCAGTCATTTTTAGTTCGGGACTAATCGTAAGTCCGTAGGTGATACAGAGTAAAAAACGCCCCAAGGCCGAAACTACGGACTTCGGGCTTAGAGAGTAGACCCGCAGCTTCCAGTTAAACCGGATGCAGCTGAGTACCAGTATTTTGACATGGAGCGACTGTCTGACCTCCGCAACGCAACCCCAATTACTGGGTAACACGAAACCCCTTAGCAGAACTGGTGTCAGATTTTCTGACTTCTAAAAATCCTGGACATCTGTCAAATATATTCCATCATCAACAGCTTTATGCGTTTTCTACGGCACGCAGTAGTCTTGGTATGTTGTAATGGATGGTCACCCATCCATAAAACGACATCGGCAAGCATCGCTTACCTTTGTAAAAACGGGCTTTCGTATGTAACACGAGCTAAACTAAACAAACAAACAAATGACAGGCTGTGCTCTCAGGTAGCTCTAGTGAGTCCGTATCGAATGTGACAGCTGTATTGACATATCACGTGACAGTAGACATGTCAGTGATTAGTGAGGGATCAGTAAACATGTCAATATTTCGGGGTAAACAAACGATGTCAGTTGGAGTTTGTGAAGCTAAAATTATCGAAGGAGCTTCAACGGAATGTCATTTTTCGTACGAAGTGGTGATGAATTTTGAAAAGTTCGATACTTTCAGATAAAATCTTGATTAACTGAAAATCAATCCCATAAGTACGAGTCGGACTCACACACAAAGATTTCCCATTGTAAATTTGTTATAAAGGCAACAGAATTGCACAATTACACGTTCTGTGAAAACAACTGCGTTTCATGAGATAGCCCGCTGACAGACAGACTGACAGAAGGACAGCGGAGGCTTAGTAATAGAAATCCATTGGGGGTTTCCGGTACAAACCCTAAGAGCGAATGGTTGTCTTGAATTTATACTGGCCTAGTACTTTTTGGAAGGCAAGCAAAAGTATATTAAGTACCTAGTGACGTTCTCAGGCCCGTTTGCACAAACAAAAATTATCTTTTAAACCCCGAGTTATTAGCATGTATAAAATACTTTTTCAACACATTTGCTCAAAAAATGCATTTACGAAGCCTGTATGCATTGTTCGAAAGTTAAAAATTATGCACCACACAATGGAGCGTGCGGCAAAGTAGGTGAGAGCACCTAAGTACATATTTTACCGCAAACTCCGTTGTATAGCGCCGTGCGTATTCTTTACGGTTTTTTTTTAATTTCCATAAAAATTAATAAGAATTCCACCAAGGAGTTTCACATCACGAGAATAAATAAGCTGAATGATCGAACCTCCTTGGAAGCGCTTTTGCTGTATACTTTTGTCTCATTTTAATATTAAAGAGAAAATGAGAGAAGATAAATAAAAAAAATAAAGTATGTGGTTGTAATTTTCACCACGCGCATGTGGCGCCCTTTGCGAATTCGCGCCATTTTCATATTAGAAACGTCAAAGATTGTTGCGACTTTCCGACTGATTTCTAGAGACAAAAAGTTTGTTTCATTACTTATTGTAATGTTTTCTCGCAAATGTGTCGAAAAACGTTGTATGACACACGTGCGGATTTGGTTTTTACAAACTCGTGACTATGGTAAGCCCTCGACTTCGTCTCGTGCTTACACTCGTCTACTCGTTTGTAAAAACCAACTTACCGCACTAATATCATAAATAACTAATTTGTTATCTAATTTGCAAAGTGTTAGCATCTAACCCTGAGTTAAGTTTATAAATGGTACAATTGGGCCCACGTCTTGGTCTTTCTTCGGCCTAGCTCCAATTCGTCAAGTGTGAAGATTGTTGCGTGCTGAAACTTCCAGACCAATAAACAGTACAAGAAACTACAACATAATGAGGACGAACGAAACCATGTCTGCGAGGACTTCCAACGAGTGATATTCGTAACACAACTTCACCGTCAAGTCGGTCTCACAATTTCTATTTCACATCGTCAGCTTGTTATTTGCTAGAATCTGCATCCAGCTATTTGGCTACTGTCGTGTTGTGGAATTTCAAAAGCCTGAATTTATTCTATTTTTATTATATTATTTTCTTTTTACCTATGATAATTGCCGTTTGAGATTTTTGTTTGTATGCGGCCTACCCAAATGTTCTTACTTTGGTATTGTTCGTCAAATCGTTGAGCTCCTTAAAGTTCTAAGTTTGAGCTCCACAATAACTGACAAATGCTTGCACTGTCTGGACAGGTCCACTCTAATCTGTGTGGCACTTTCCTCAAAACCCACATCAGACATAATACCTACATGGTTCTCGTATGATTTAACCAGTACAATTTGTATGGACTTCAAAAGAGACTGTGACCTCTGAGTTTGTTTCGGTGTTTCTTCTCAGGGTAGTCAGCTAGGAAACGCCGGCCTCATCTAGCTTAAAATGACCAACAAATATTGACGTGTAAAAGTGTTATGTTTAACCTACTTACAAAATAAATATGGCATGTATTTAAGGCGGCGACAAACTAACCTGTTATAGGGTTTTAAAAATAATTAAGATGGGTAGCAAAAATAATAGGTTGGCAGCTACAGTGAAGTAGCATTTTAAGTATAAAGTAGCAGCTTTATATAGAGTTGTGAGCTCTGTTTAAATTTAAATTGGCAGTGATTCTAGTATAAATAAATAAATATTTTTGGGTGGTTTAAAAATACCGAGTCCGAGTCGGGGTGCCCCAAGTCCCGAGCTCGCTTCACTCGCTCTTACACCAATTAAAACACATATACGTATGACATCCCACTGTTAATATTAGCCGCCAAGTCATTATTTTTTGTAACCAATTAGTTAGTCGCCTAATAAGTTGTTATTCGCCTCAAAAATAATTAGCCAATAAATATCATTTATCATTTATAGTTTTACGTTATATTAGCGTTACGTATTTCACCCAAATCTTTATTTCCTTTTTCGAAATAAAAAAAACAAAACACTTCGAAAAAACTTCGAAGTGTTTTGTTTTTTTTTGTAGTTTTATATATTTTTTTATTCCCTGCTAACACTAGGATGTGGTGACGACCTGAAGACCAAATTTACTCATTTTTAAACAACGTTGTTTGACAGATTGTGATTGAGATTTGAATGCGAACTTTGTTTAAAAATTAGTAGAATTGGTACTCTGTTGATTTGGGGGACTGTCTTATCTCGTACAAAAACTGCTGATTTTATTTTGAAAGATTTGAAGAAAGTAATACTAGGCTCGTCCCATATCATGTGGTTTGAAACTCACAATGGCTTATTAACGAGCCTACCAGCCTTTTTACTGATTACTAAGATAGGAGAACGCTTGGAAATCTCATTATAGAGCATCCGGGGAGGCCATTATAATTACCCTTATTTCCGACCGGGACAACGCTTGCATGACGAAGAATAATTTACAAGGATGGCACATCCAATCATTTAGCAACGTTCTATATTGTATGCTACTAACACCCGGCTTAAAAAAAAACCGGTCAAGTGCGCGTCGAACTCGCGAGTCTAAAGTAACATGGTATAAAAAATATTATTCGTTCAGAACCCTTTATGGGCCTATGACTCGTACTTGGTCAGTTTAATTGTACCCAGAGCTGGGCAAAATACATGCTTTGTTATAATTAAGATTAATTACAACATACTATCTCGTATGTATTTATAATACGAAATACAGAATAATTTTTAGTCGTGTATTTGAAATATAAAGTACACAATACTGTATTTAATTTTTTTTTTTTTTTTACTGTTTTTTAGTCGGGTTAGGTTAGCCTTTTTGTTTACGAAAGCTACCGAGTGCTGTTTTCTGCAGAACGCACCGATGACTAAGTTTGTTAAAATGTATTTTAGTATAAGATCCCGATATAGAACGACCTTCACCGAGATGCTTATTTAATGAAACGTATTTTATATTTAATTTAATATGTCAATAAATAGAATCCATATGGGTTGCCTAGCAAATTTCAGTCCAGAGTATGTTTAATTAATAATTAAAAAAACATATTTTTTTAAACATTTCACCGGTATGATTATTAGATAAATTCTATACCAATCGAAAGTATGAAGCCCATAGAATGTGCAAACGTTAGGTTGCCTATTCTTTTCCGGTCACAACTATCGGGTTGCCAGGTATAAACAGGTAAATCTGTACTAGAATTTTGCAACGGTCTGTTTATTGAATGAAATTTAAATGAAATTAAAGATTATTTTATTCTGAACACGGTGGTATAGGGTTGCCTGCGAAAAATCAGTCCAGGATTGCGGTTGTCGAATTTTAAAAATTATACAAAATTTCGGGACCTCAACAAACTAGACCAAAAAATTTTTTGCAAAGCCTTCAAAATTATCGCTTTAAAGAGGCTCTGGTGCTGTTTCTGGCTGATTATTGGGAAATGACCATTTGGTAACAATAATCCAAAACAAAAAACATCACTGCTACTCTTATCAAGTTCAGGAAAATTCCGTAAAAAAAAACTGAAGAAACTAATTATGAATGTCATCACGAAGAGGCAGATACAAGGATTATTTTTCATGCTTCTAAAGCGGAACCAGGCTCAAGGATTTTAATTAAAGCCTCTGATACTGACGTTTTGATAATTTTGTTAGGAAATATGCACAAACTTATCGAATCAGAAATTTGGCTTGCCTGTTCAGCAACTAGAAAGACTAATAATCAAACAGTTGATTGCATTAATTGCACCGATTTAGCGTTGAAGTTGGGAATTAAATTATGCCAAAGTCTTCCCGCCTTCCATGTATTTACAGGTTGCGATTACACGGCAGCCTTTTACAACAAAGGGAAAGTAAAACCTTTTCAGCAATTTTCGAAAAATGAAAAATATCAAACAGTTTTTGCATCATTAACAGATGCTGCTGATATTTTCATTGATGAAAAAATGAAGACCGTTCAAGAATTTACGGCTAGTATGTACGGTATCAGGAACTGCACCAGTGTGAATGATGCGAGACATCGTATTTTTATGAAAAATTACTCTGCAAAAGAAGACAGCGAGCACTTTTTAAAAAAAATAAAAGGCTTCGACTCCAACTCCATACCACCATGCTGGATATCATTAACTCAGAAAATTTTACGAACTATTTTCGTAAATTCCATGTGGCTTAATGCAACGGATCCTATATGCTTGAAACTTGAGCCTGAGAACTGCGGATGGTTCTTAGATGAATATTTAAAACCAGTAGGATTCATTGGGGGTCATACACCTTTAAAGATAGAAGACATTGTCGAAAAAAGTGAAACAGAGGGTGATGACGAAGAAGATTCAGAAGTTGAAGATCGTAGTTTTATGTCCGATGACTCGGATTCTGAATAATTTAAAAAAAATGTATTTTAATTTTTTTACAATAAATAGAAGTAATTTTTTAATTGTTGTTTTTTTTTATTTTGTCTTCTTATAATGAAAATTAAATTTGCAAGATTTGATTTAAAAAATTCACTTTTATGGGTTTTGAATTTTTTCCAATAGTTTCAATTGATTTCAATTTCTCTGTTTACATTTATAGATTTATAATTTGCATGTAGTAATTTTTTGAATTTATTTTCAATCAATATTTTTAATCAGGGTAGTATTATATATGTATCACTATAACCTTCTTTTTTACTAAAGATGTATATATACTTTAATGTCACATAAAAAATATAAGTGGGCGGACTTTAAACAGCTGCTATGCTGTGTCCTCTTCTATCGCATGGGATGGTCGGTTGGGACCTCTCAGTCGCACACATTCACTCGGAGCAATATTTTACTTTTTAAAATTCGACAACCGCAATTCTGGACTGATTTTTCGCAGGCAACCCTATACCACCGTGTTCAGAATAAAATAATCTTGAATTTCATTTAAATTTCATTCAATAAACAGACCGTTGCAAAATGCTAGTACAGATTTACCTGTTTATACCTGGCAACCCGATAGTTGTGACCGGAAAAGAATAGGCAACCTAACATTTGCATATTCTATGGGCTTCATACTTTCGATTGGTATAGAATTTATCTAATAATCATACCGGTGAAATGTTTAAAAAAATGTTTTTTTTTAATTATTAATTAAACATACTCTGGACTGAAATTTGCTAGGCAACCCATATGGATTATATTTATTGACATATTAAATTAAATATAAAATACGTTTCATTAAATAAGCATCTCGGTGAAGGTAGTTCTATACCGGGATCTTAGACTATTTTGAAGTCATTAGTATTAGAAGTATCAATTACGTTTTTAAGAAGTAATTGAAATAAAAATACCAAATAAATCGTATTTGTATTTCAATTACATATTTTAATTACAAGTAATTCAAATACCTACTGCCCAGCCATGACTGTCCCTATGTTCTAGATGTACGACTGGACGACCTAGAGAAAGACATTCTATCAGCGGTAGGTACATGCTATTCAGTCAGGCGAGTAAACATTGACGGTTAAAATTCAATTGTTTTTTCCTCCTCCTTTTTTTGAAGTCGGTTAAAACAGTGCGTGCACCCTGCCTAATTTTAATTAATTACTTTTGCATTGGATATTTTTATAAAGATTGTCTAAAATCCAAAATGCTTGAAATTGACACGGTGGTACGGAAACATCTTGGGTCAATATCAAACTTTTTGGTCTTGACAATTGTTTCGCTGGTGGAGTCCTTAGCTCTATGTACTGAATTGGCACAACTCCTAACATTATCTACAGATTGTTTGTAACCAATTTGTAAACAGCAACTTGTATAAACACCTCATTGAACCAGGGAAGTAGCCACCCGAAGTTGAAGATCTTAGCAACCTGATAACAACTAGCTAGTATAAGGACGCACGTGTCGCTTAGGTAGTTTACAACTGGAGTACCTACCTACATATTGACATAGCTGTGCACGTTACGTTTAAGTACCATGTAATGGAAGATATCGAAAGTATATTTTAAATAGTAATTTCTTTTAAGTATCGTGAATTTCCCGGGATGAAGGGTCATCGAGGAAGTAACTTTCTATCAGTGACTGAAAGAATTTTCGAAATCGGATTAGTTAATCCAGAGTGCCAATTAAATATTTCTATTGGCAAACGTTATTTATTACGTACAAAAAATTAATACGGCGTCGAAGTACCTACTCCTCCACATCGCTGTCTCGCCTGCACAAAAGACTGACAGCATTGTCAAACGCACCTATCTATTAATAAATCATTCATTCTGGACTACAATGTTGAATACGCAAAATGTTTAATTTGTAAAATGTTGAGTCCTTTGGATGCGAGGGGCGCAGGGAGGCCTATGTCCAGCAGTGGACGTCTTTTGGCAAATATAAAGAGCACACTTCTACTTCACGGGAAAATATCTGGCACTCTATCAATCAATCAGTCGATACCATATACTATTAGATTTTTAATGACACACAAGTATTGTCTCTTCTTAAAGAAAGCCTCAACTTCTTCGCTCACTTCAGTAAAACTTCTCAAACTATCTTCCACACTTTTCCCTAACTACCAAAGTACCTACCAATACATCTTCTCACAAACAGTGCCAATTTGTTCCTCTCCCCTGTGTCTGCGAAGTTAGTGCCATGTCTGTATTGTACGAGTTTCCACGACGACTCACGATTACTCCCGACTAGTCCCGAGACGAGCCGAGAAGTGCCAATGAGATCATGGGGGATGTTAAAGTCAAAGTTGACAGCGATTGAGGAATGGAGATGTGGTATAGAGTATTTCATTTATTTAATTGTTTTTAATTTTACATACAAATATAAGGCTTATTGTAGTGCAAAATGAATGGGGTTTAAACGCACTATCGAAAAATCACGTGTTTGATCCTTAAAATGAAGTGCGATTCTGTAAAAAAATATGAATAAGTAGGTACATGAAGTAGCTCTCAATCTATACAAACAAGATGGAATGACAGTTCACTTGACGCTCACTCCACCTGAGTGTACACGGTGGACGTCAGAATAGACCGGCTGATTGACATCTTGACTATCTTTTTCTCTGATACAATGCCATTTAATTTACAAAATAAACGACGTAAAGATCCTGTATGCCCACCAATCACCACCAAAACTGCTTTGGCGAGGCGAAGCTACCCGTGTCTTAGCAGCCACCTTTATAACATTATAAATGAAACCTGCAACGTTTACTCTTTACCTAAATTTATATTTAAAGCTGTAGTTAGTAGTTTTCTTCAAAAGTTAACGTACGATGAGACTGAAAACCTCTTTGCAAAAAAATCTTACTAAAACATCCAAAAAACAGATTAAATTGCTCCTTTATTTATTTATTTTTTTTATACTGTGACACATATGAAACACACAACTAAACGCACCATCACACCCACACCACACTCACCTACACCACATACACCCATACCAGACTCACCTACACCACATACACCCACACCACACTCACCTACACCACATACACCCACACCACACTCACCTACACCACAAACACCCCCACCACACTCACTTACACCACATACACCCACGCCACATATTACACCACACTCACCCATTCTTTGCCTACATACATTTTAATAAGTGTTAAGTTCTAATAATGGTTATAATTTAAATACTTCCTACAAAGTGCAGCAAATTATCAGTGAATTGTAAGAGGAAGGCGCCTGTGTCTGTAACACAGTTTATACTAGCACAGACACAGACGTTCACTCTGTCTCAAATAATGCATATTTTAATATACATATAATGGCATTTTTTATGTTTTGGTTGAGATGGACGAATTGTATTTGGCTTTTTTGATTATAAAGATTATTATTATTATTATTATTTCCTTTATTCTTTTGTACAATACTAATACGGCGGTCAGGGCTCCAGCGAGAGGAACCTCCTAACAATCCGAGCCGTGTCCAGAAGTACTGCTTTCTGAATCAAGCCCTTGATCCAGCTGCCTAACGAGAGCCTCCTGAGGTGTTGGTCGAGGCTCATGGCTATTAAGCCGTTGGCTGACACGACTATCGGTACAATGATTGCCGAATTCACATCCCACATGTCGACAACCTCGCGAGCCAAGTCAAGATATTTTATTTGTTTATCTTTCTCGGCTTTCACGAGGTTCTCGTCATGCGGGACGGTTATATCTACAATCATTGCGCGCCTCTCGATTCGGTCCACCACCACTATATCAGGCTTATTTGCAAGAATAGTCCTGTCAGTGATGATGGACCGATCCCAGTACAGTGTGATACTGCCATTATCGAGAACTGGGTCGGGCACATACCTGTAGTACGGCACCTCCGATTCCACAAGACAGTATTTCAGAGCAAGTTGCTGATGGATAATCCTGGCTACAAGGTTGTGTCTATGCAAGTACTCTCCGTTAGCAAGACGAGAACAACCAGAGATAATGTGGCGAATTGATTCTCCCGGACGGTGACATGCCCGACATATGTCAACCGTGCCGTCCTTCACAATAAATCTCCGGTAGTTTTTCGTCATGATAACTTCGTCCATAATTGCACAGACAAAACCTTCGGTTTCCCCAAAGAGGTCACCAAAACGTAGCCAGGCTACGGACGCTAACTGATCCACATCGGGCCCGTGCAGGGCCCGGAAAAAGCGTCCGTGAAGTTCCTTGCTCTGCCATACCGCCCTGCGATCGTTAGTGTCAAGCACCGCAGGTTTGCGCCAGTTCTCATTTGCCAAGGAGAGCGGGGTGAGTCCCTTGTCCACCACCACTACATCTCGATGCATACCCACGTCGACAGCTAGGAAATATTCCCTGAGACTGCATATCTCGCGATTGTGGAGAGTCTTAGCATTTAAAAAGCCTCGACCTCCACACTTTCGCGGGATATACAGTCTCATTACCGACGACCGTGGGTGATGCATTCGATGTGCAGTTAGCAGTGTACGGACCCTTCTATCCAGGGCGTCAAGTTCCGTTTGAGTCCATTTGAGTACGCCGAAAGAGTACATCAATACCGGCATGACCCATCCGTTGAAAGCGCGCACCTTGTTTCCGCCCGATAGAAGGCTGTTGAAGACCTTCTTCAGGCGACCAAAGAAGCGCTCCTTCAACGAATGCTTCATGTCAGTAACACTGATGCCTAACGCTTCCGACATACCCAAATACTTGTAAGTTTCGGTTGGAGAGAGGGATCTCAGGTTTATGAAATCCGAGAGTTGACATCCCACGGATTCCATAATCTCTCCACGCTTTACATGCATGACCGCACATTTGTCCACACCAAACTCCATCCTGATGGCACTACTGAAAGTTTCAGTTACCTTCAGTAGCTCCATCAGTTGCAGATTATTGGGGGCAAAGAGTTTCAGATCATCCATGTAAAGGAGGTGAGATATAACCTGACCACCTCTCTTCAACCGATAGCCTAGTCCTGAATTCTCCAGCAATGTGCTGAGAGGATTCAAGGCTAGGCAAAACCAAAGCGGACTCAAACTATCGCCCTGAAAAATACCCCGCTCGATCCTTACCGGTTCGCTATTCCTTTGGATATTTCGACATCCTGGATAGCGAAGGACTGTCTTCCATTGCCCCATACACGACGTCAGGAAGGTGCGTAGCGTTGCATCAATTTTATACAATTGTAGCACCCTCATGAGCCATGTATGAGGCACCGAGTCATAGGCCTTCTTATAGTCTATCCAACATGTCGACAGATCCTTTCGGGAACGACGAACCTGTTGGCTAATGGCCGTATCAATGAGGAGTAGCTCCTTAGTACCGCGGGACCCATTCCTACACCCATTTTGAGAGGCAGACATGATGTTATTGCTGCTTATGTGATTATTAATTTTAGCTCTCAAAATGGATGTAAGAACTTTATAGACCGTTGGCAAACATGTTATCGGTCTATAGTTTTTGGGTTCCGCGGTGCTACCAGATTTATGGAGCAGGTGGGTATCTCCTGTCAAAAGGAATTCGGGCAGCGAGCCAGACTCCAAGGCAGTTTGGAACCGAGATGCCAAACAAGCATGCGACCTTTGTAACCACTTAATCCAAAAGTTGTGCAGTCCGTCCGGCCCTGGAGACTTCCAGTTAGGCAGCGGACGGACTGCACGGGCTACATCTTGGGGGCTGATTGTAATTGCCCCCATTTCTGGTATTGGGTCGCATGCTCGTTCGACCTCTCGCATCCAATCTCCTTCGGTGTGACCGACAGGCACTGACCAGATGTTGCGCCAAAATGAATACATGGTTTCATCATCCGGCAGGCGCGTGTCAGTCACACCTTGTTCCGGTCGCTCCCAAGCCCTATATACCCACCTTTCATTACTTCGGAATGTGCGATTCTGGGTGTATCGCTCCACTCGCCGCCTATACCTACGAATACGGTTTGCCCATGCATACACCTTCTGCTTCAGGAAGTCGATGCGCTCTGTGACACAGGACATATAGTCTTGGGGGCTGATATCAGTCCCCGAAAACGCCCGTCTCACAAAGCGCATCACTCTAGGGCGAGTGTTGCCCTCCCTGAAGCAGATCAGTTTGCCGATTAACGCTCTGGCCCCACCGATGCGACGCTCGATCCTGCACTGCCAGGCCGGTACGGCTGGTTTTGGTCGTGTAACTCTGTCATTAGTTATTTTGACGTGAGCTACACGACATGCCGCAGCAGCCGCGCAGTACAACATCGAGTGTGCATCAGTGAGGTCTTCGCAGTTATCAAAATAATTTGACAACTGCGAATCCAGAGCTGCCACCAGCGCCCTGTTTTTGTTATGCATGGGCAAACGAGGTAAGCGTGGTCTAAGTTCAGGCGGCATGTAGCGATATTCCCCAATAGCACACTCCAAAGCACTCCTCAATTCGTCATTGCACTGGGTACTTACGTTTGTAACCCTGTCATTACAATCCTCGTCAGCGTGCCCGGATATTTGGGTTGACTGTGGTGGTGCCACAGTCTGCGACGGAGGAGTAATGACATGGCTACACATTTCAGTTCGGAGGCGATCAAGCACACTGTCATCCAACATACGGTTACGCTGGATGACGCGCACCTGATCCGATAGTCTTTGGGCCGAAACGTTGACAGCTGGTTCAAGTACCTGAAACAGAGAGAGCATCCGACCACGGTGCGCAGTCAGGTTAGTTCCCCCCTCTGTAGCCCCATAGTATGAGCGCATGACGTTTTCATTGATGGTTCGCGTCCATCGCATGCGCTGCACACTCCCGCCGGGAGCTGGGACCCTATCAGAGACCGGTGGGCCTCGAGGTCCTAAGCCGTCCGGCGGCCGGCGTCCTCTCCGTCGACGTGCAGGTGGTGGCGACGTGGGCGGCGAGAAGTATTCGTCGCTCGAGCTCGACGCAACTGCAGCAACCGGACTCTCGGGATTCACGGCTGGAGGAGGTCCCGGTGGCTGCGAGGCGGAGATGAGCGACGAACCCGAAGATGTTGGTTGTGCGTTTTGTGCTCGTGTCCGGCTTCTTGTCAGCATGTCAGCATTGAATATTGTTGTTTAAAGTTGTTTGTTGCATTTTCTATTGAGCCGTTTTATGTTTGTTTTTTTTCCTTGATTTAGTATGTAAACTGGACATTTTAAACTTGATTTTTATATAAATAAAAATAAAAATACGGGATGAGAATTTTTGCGACAGTGACACTTGACAGTCGGTCCACAGATTATTATTATTATTATTATTATTTTGTATGGAGCACCCAGTCGCGCTGTTCTACGACGGCGTAGCAGCTCAGTTCTACAATCACGTAGGCTCTCTACAATTCTTTTAGATTTTTATTAATGACTTAATAAGTTCGACTTCGACTCACTTTATGATACTTTCTCGAGTTCAATAACAGTAGGTATACCTACAAGTACAAACTACAGCCATCGCCTAGAACTACTAGGTAACTTTTGTTTGAATATTACGCCAAAGGCATTACCACTTTGTACCTATGTAATTAAAACCTGCATTTTTAGTTTAGAAAAAAAAAACATTAACTGAGTAAATATGTGTGGAAAGATTTCAGCAAAACCCTTTGCAAAAGGCATCGTTTTAACAACGAAAATCTACGTTGAAAAACTTGTCTGAATAGCCAAAAAACTTGCTTTCCCCGTTGCTTTAGAAACACTCGTACATAAAGGTGAAGCCACACCGTTCATTTGTAACCGACGCGCGTCAGTGAGGCGCATTAGTGCGCGCCACAGACTAACTGATGCAGAAGGGCAACCGTACACAGTTCCTGAATAATAATAAAAAACGGTTCATCGCAAAATTAAGTACTACAACAACTACAACGAACAGTATTGTGCAGCAAAACGATGGCCAGTAAAATAGTCAAAAAGTTGCAATCTAATCAATCTGCCTGCCTTTTCCCAATTTGTTTAGGGTCGGCTCCCAGACTAACCGGATGCAACTTAGTACCAGTATTTTACACGTAGCACTGCTTATAGATAAGTAACCCCTTCGCAAGACTGGTGTCAGATTTTCTAAATTTATCCGTAACCAATGTCAAAGATCTACAAATGTCAGCCGGGATAACACAGCTTAACCCGTTGAATGGTGTGCAATGTTAACGTCGGAACCGAAAGAACTCAAATAAACGAAATCTATAAAGATGTTACCTGAGTAAATCGAATTAGATTTTTTCAGGAAACACCCCTATTCTGTTTACTAATGTATTTCGGGTATTTTCGCCTATGCAACTATGGGGAGCACCGCGGAGCACGCGACATTTCACTAGCTTCCGGAGGCACGGAAGAAATCTCGGTATGTTAAGGCCTGCCACTGAGATGCCATACAATGTGGTAATATATTTTAGATTATTTTTAGTTAGTTACCTAATAGCTTTTTTTAATATATGCAATAGGCATTCAAATAATATGTTTGGTGAATTAAGGTAAAATAAATATTTCATAATACACGAGAATGTTAATAGTTGTCCTACTGAAGTACCTGCTCAGTGGCGAGAGCGAGTATAAATCATAAGGTTACAAAGAGCTCGCATTAAGCTGCCATTACTAATATTGCTCGGCAAGCGCGCGACGAGCAGACGGGCGAGCTTACAGCTGTGTATGAGCGACAAAGAGTTGATTTTTATTCTGGTTTCAGCGTTTTTTGCCTTTGCTAATAAATTATTACTTTGACAAGTTCATAAACTTCAAAAATAAGGTGCCTTTTGTATCTTATAAGTAAGCATTTTTTTACAGTCATTACAGGCGAGAAATTCTAAAATTCCTACATTATTGTAACAGCAAGTATTAACACAAAAAAATGTATATGAAAATCCGACATTCACTTGGAGTAAGGCATCCAAATCTGAACTAATATTTTAATTACAAAGATAACATTATTTGTTTGTTTAAATTTTTGTTGTTTCTCAAACAGACGGCAATTAGGTACTGAAGGTAGAAAGCTACACTTTCGCTGATTTTCTACCTCATAAAAATGGATTTATCCTGTCACTGAAAACATTGGAGTGAACCCAGTAGCAGATAAGTAAAAGTGATTGCTTCAGAAATCCGTGTTGTTCTTCTATCGCCCGTCTACCACAAAACTTGACATCCGCTGTGATAAACGATCAATTTAACATTTTTATCGCCAAACTTTTGCCGCCGCGGTCAACATTCCAAAGCCTTATGAACCACTAGCTTTCGCCACTGGCTTCGCCTGTCTGAATAACAGTTGCACGGCTCGATACTAAAGGCATCGCTTACCAATGACGGTCTGTGGATAGATCACCAAAACCATCTCTTAGATACCGAGACTCCTCCGTGCCTCGGACACGTTAAGACGTTGGTCCCGGCTGTCATTTGTAGATATTTGTCAGTCGTTAGGAGTCCTTATCTTAACCTAGCTTTTTTCCAACTACATTGGGGTCGGCTTCCAGTCAACTGGATTCAGCTGAATACCAGTATTTAACGTAGAGCGGCTGCCTATCTGACCTCCACAACCCAGTAACTGGGTAGCACGGTAGTTCTTTTCAAGACTGAAGTCAGATTTTCTGGCTTCTGACTATCCGTAACGACTGCCAAAGATCAGAGAAATAACAGCTAAGACCAACGGCTTGACGTGCTTTCAGAAGCACGGAGGAGGCTCGATCTTAACATACCGAGACTCCTCCGTACCTCGGAAAGCACAATGGTCACCCATCCATAGACCGACCTCGGCAAGCCTTGTTTAATCTTTAAGATCGAACCGTACGGCTGTTATTGTTTATTCACCAGCTTCCTACAGTCTGCCTGTGTGTCTATTTACTAACAAACACCCAAAAATTCCCTTTTACATGTATATTAGTCAGTAGGAAACTGTAGGTGTATCGATTGGTCGCCGGCCGCCGGTCGTGGCCCCAATTTGCATAGTTTAGTAACTTTTCAACTGAAAGTATTTCGAAGAGGGCTGAAAGAATTTATCTTGGAATACTTTCTCTTGGACTTGACACGGGTTTTCCTATAAAAGGTTCAAATACTTTTAAGTTGTACAGTTTTATGCTTTTATATAAGGAACTTATTAATTTGTCTATGGTTTTATGAGTTTACTAAACTTGAAAAAGTGTGTGTCAAAGTGATTGTCTATCGTGATCGTGCGTCAATATGTTCATAGCCACCGCAAGCTTCTGTTATTTTATTTGATTTTCGAACACAGACAGATAGGGCTGATTGTCAATTTCAGATAATTTTAACTAACAAAAAAAATGGCTGTTTGGCATAAATATTCTGAGCAAAACCTGACAAACTGTAACCACAAGTAAATTTTTTTATAATTTAATCAATTTTATTGCCCTCTTCCCAATTCATTTAGAGTCGCCACAACATGTTTCCTTCTTCCACACTTCTTCATTAGTGATCATCTCATAAGCACGTCCTTTCAAGCCATATCTACATTTACACAGTTCATCCATAGTTTCTTTGGTGTTCCCCTACTCTTATAACCATCGACATTCATACTAAAAACTTACGTTAAGAATATTATTATTAAAACCTAACTCCTTACGACCATTTTCAATAACCCTTCACTTCATCTCAAAAGTCTATTCAAATAAACGACCTAAAAAAAGGCCCAATCTGACATAAAAGACTGCCATATCTGTGTCACAGAGCCACAAGCACACAAAGGCAGAATGGATGCAGCCTTGATCACAAATCACGATAGAGAAAAAAAAGCTAGCTGTCAACAAAGCGGCCGGCGGCCATGATTGAAAAATGGCGGGCGGATATGGGACAGCTGGCCAGTGGTAATGTAGCCTTTTTGATTCGTGCTGAGTGGTGGAGATTTGAAATACAGGTGCAGATTGTGAAACTCTAGTAGGTCACTGGGATGAATTGGAGTTCAAAATAAAAGGTTTGGTTATAGTTTGCTGCTGAAGAACGATACAATAAAGTTTTAACGATTTGTTTGTTTGACTAACAGTTTTTGATGGAAATTAACACTCTTTCGACCTTGCTTGGGTTACCAGTATTATATCGCGTATTAACGCGACGATCGCTTTCTATTAGGAGGACGTCTAAAGCTACCTGTGATTTTACGCCTTAGTACTATGCATGGTTATGTAAACCATGGCTGTGTTACCGTGAAATAATCCACAGAAACCAATAAGTTTTATTTAGGTTACCGATACGGTTTTTCCGAGATAAAAAGTAGCCTAGATCATAAGAGATAGTGGCTTTCTATCAGTGATAGAATTTTCGTTATCATATCAGTACTTTCAGAGATTTATCTCACAAAAACTGAACAAACATACCCCTTTAAATAAATATTAGCTGACTAATATATTGAAGAAATCTGAAGGTCAAAGTTTCAAATGATAAAAGGGTTTTCCCCTAATCTTACAGATGATTCAGCGCAAACATTTTAAGATAAATCACACGAACAAAGCAACACTGAAAACGTACATAGTAACTACCAACTTCACAGACTTAAATACACATTCAAACATTCACTCAACATAGAGCGATCCATTTAAACTTGTGCTGTCACTTCAGCGTTAGAGTTAGAAGTACCAGGAGCATATACAACGTGTGGAGATGTTACTAAGTCACTGGGTTACGAGTAGTTCACTCCTGTTTGATTATGCGCAGCGGGTGAATGTATTTGTCAATTTGTACCAGGAGTGCATAATGTGTGCGGAGTTGGTCTTGCAGTCTGATTGGATTGAGTTGTGGTGGTCGGGGAGCGGAGTTTGTATTGCTGCTGAAGTCTTTGAGTAATGGTCCGATAGTGTGGTCTTTGAAGTTTGTACTAATAGTCGTAACTCGTAGGCTATGGATGTTCATAGGTAGTATTGATATAAAATATGTCGTAGGATAATTTGATACTTCGAATCTTCGCGGAAATCCTAGGGGTTTTGCGAAAACGCGGATAATTAGACATAGGCGAAAAATTATCAATTAGGGCACCCCGACTCGGACAGGTTAGGTTAGAAGGGGATGGCGGGGTCAAGTGAGCGAGCGTAGCGAGCGAACAGACCCCGCCATCACCTTCGTGGTTATTTTTTTTTTCGAAAATCCTGACTTTGTCCAGTAAGATTTGATAATTTTTCGCCTATGTCTAATTATCCGCGTTTTCGCAAAACCCCTAGGTTTTCCGCGAAGATTCGAAGTATCAAATTATCCTACGACATATAAAGCCTGTATACTATCGACGAAAACGATATGCGGACGGGTTCTTTCATACACACTTCGTTACATTAAGATTTCAGGAGTTTATAACCTACCAACCGCGCACAAGTGCAGATTTCTCGATGTCACTGAGTAATTCCTGGCAGAAAAACTCGATAATACCCCTCGTACATCCCTCAACCTAAGAAATGAACCCAAAACTTACTCTGCTCAGCAGACGTACAGAGTTACAAAGAAAATCGTCTCCATTTTCAACAGACTAATAGAAAAATAACCTGCTTCCGTGTTTTCTATAATTTCTTGTCTAACACTTAGAAGTTTTCCTCCTCTTCACAGACTATTCATTAAATTATTACCTATTCAAGCAGACGCCTTACTAACTTCTTCGTGAAAAATAATACAAGTGTTATCTCTAATAGAAACCGTTTCATTATTCACCTCCTTTACTGTCCCGTCTCCCTGGTACTTCGCACCTCATCATTGTCTAGCAGCAATTCCGTGTTACATATCCCCCCGCTAACTTAGTTATGATTCGAATCGTTCCCACTTCCTTGAGTTTCCTGCTATCCTGGTAATAAAACGATTCGTCTAGCAGTTGTCCCGCTTTACTTTTTCGTTATGATCCGAATCGTTTCGTTTTCCCGAATACTTCATATAGATTCCTGCGTCCCTGGTACTCGTCTGCAAATCGTCTAGTCTAGCAGTCGTCCCGTGTTACATGTCCCGGGTAACTTCGTTAAGTCCCTCGGAGTCCGTTGGGACGCCACGTCGGCAGGTGCTCAACATTTGCAAGTTCATACAAACAGGGCTGCCACAATTACCACGTTTTTTATTGAAATGCGCGCGTTTGGCCACAGTTTGTTCACTCTTAACTGGAAGATCCTAAATTGCAGCTGTCAGGAAAAAAAGACTGGCAGGGAAATTTCACTCCTTAGCTGTACGCTGTACGCACAATGAATGTGTTCCCAAACCGTTTTGTGCGTGGGGGATAACTTTATAAAACATGCTTTTGTTTTTGTTGGGGTTACTGGAAAAATGTAGGTGTATTTAGTCCTCTGCCTACACTTTCAGAGAATACTAACAAGCGTGATGTTTTATTATGAGAATAACATTAGATAAATAATTCGACTCACTAAGCCTTCCATGTTTACGTCCATTCTAAATTGGTCGAATTAAGAATAGATTGTTCTGTGTTTCTTCAGGACGGATTACACATCTTTAACGCTGCCCACTTATGGGCTACTAACGAAAATGACTAGTGGAAGCCCATTGCCATTACCCGGTCACAAAACTAATCACGCGAGGAAAAGATAAATTGGTCGACCATTGTACGTACAACTAAGGAGTGGAATTTCCAACTGGAGTCTGTGCTTCCTGATAGCAACAACATCGAGTTCTTTAAGTCAAGAGTGAATTATGTTACTTCTAAGAAAGCGTGCTCCATCGTCGACGACATCATCGCTTGCCATCAGGTGAGATAGTGGTGAAACGCGAGCCCCTCAATAATAAAAAAATATACACCAATATATGGTATTTTCGCTCTGGCAACCCTCCGTACCCGATAACAAAATCACAATCGAGTTATGTTAGGACCCGCTACCTGATTCACCGTGATTGAGACACCTCCAGTGACGAACGAGCTCGATCCCGCCCGATGATACCCGAACACATCTCACGTACGAAACCCAGCGTAACGAATACGGGGCACGAACCCAAGCTGATAGGGAAGGATATTTCACGCGAACCCTGAGTAGATTGATGGCCGACGTCAAGTTTCAATTTGCGTTTACTTTCAGTTTGGTTTTTGTGAAATATTGTATCGGTTTGGTAGACAGAGCAGGATAACTAGCTTCAGGACCTAACCACTGACTTAAAAACACCATTATTTAACACTGTCCCCCAGCACTGAGCTAGTTCGTGGCTGGCGTGGTATGTAGCAATGATTACAACTGACGTGCCACGGCGTGTTCTGGGAACTGGCTTCCAGCACCAGCATATAGCACTAGCTTTAAGTAATCATCATCATATCAGCCGAAATACGTCCACTGCTGGACAAAGAGCTCCTCCAAGTGTCACCACAACAACCGGTCCTGTGCGTCTCGCATTCATCGGCTTCCTGCGACCCTCACCAGGTCATCGGTCCACCTCGTGGGAGGCCTTCCAACACTGCGTCTTCCGGTACGCGGTCGCCACTCCAGAAATTTTCGGCCCCATCGACCATCTGTTCTGCGAGCAATGTGCCACCTTAGTTCTCTTGCGGATATCATCATTCCCGATTCAATCATGCAACTCCGAGCATTGCGGCGTCCCGTATCGTAAGTGTCGTAAGAGGCGACTAAGGGACTCACCAGAGAACGGGCAGCAGCATTCTCTGAACATTGTAACAGCTACCCTGCGAAGCCACCAACCCGCCTGCCAAGCGTGGCGATTATGCCAAACCGCCCCAAAAAGTTTACAAAAAGACAGTCCCCCAAAATCGCCCCGCCCGTCACCAAGTTTTTAACTGGGAAGGAGTGGCGCAAAAAACTCTCCAGCAACACATCTGTCTGTTGAGTTGGAAGAACTAGTAATTATACAATAGTATGCAAAGTATTATTACAAAGAAAATAAACAAACTAGCATTTTAGGACTTGCCTCCAGCACTGCCCTAACACAAACTAGATAAAATAACAAACTTAATCTCCTGACTCCATATAACAATGCAATATGTCATTTGTCAATTTTCGCTCGCAGTAGGTCGGAAGCTCCCTGGCGCCGGATATTGGCGCGGCCGGCATTAGGACGTGTCCCTTATATCGGGCGTGACGTCATCAAACGTGTTTATGGTCCGATGTCAATATTAAGAATACGCTTTTTGAAGGCCATCCCAAAGTAAATGCCACCAGCATTTTATTTATTCCTATTTGAACAGTGGCAACTCGTAAATCGATGTTCAAATGACAGCCGGGACCAACGGCTTTAACGTGCTTTCTGGGGCACGGAGGAGTCTCGGTATGTTAAGATGGTCACCCATCCACAGAGCGACCTCGGCAAGCGTGGATTAACCTTGAAGATGGCGCCGCGTCACTGTTATTTTTAGCCACGAGCTCTTCTAGGCCAATATTATAGGCAAGCAAGACTAGGCTTCAAGTCTGCTATTACAATAGTGTCAGAATAGTCTATCATTGATTACATAATTGTTGATTTTGACAAGTTTGGCAATCTACTAATATAAAAGCGTCATTATGACTTTCCAATGGCCAACCACTGACACTTCACTGAAAGAAATGTCATAGAATGGTAATCTCGTACAAAATAACAAATGAATGACAGACGTATGCGGTAATCTGTTAAAATTTTGACAGTTCCTTCGATCAGTGACCTACCATTAGAACGTTATTATGCAGTCGTTGCTTTTCAAAGGCATTAAATATTTAGAACCACGATTCTATTATGAGACCTTTGACCGACCAATTATTGACCATTATGAATTTATCACATTCAGAGGAGCTCGTGGCTAAATTATAACAGCCGCACAGACCAATCTTCAAGGTTAAGCAACGCTTGCCGAGGTTGGACTGTGGATGGGTGACCATATTAACATACGGAGACTCCTCCGTGCCTCGGAAAGCACATTAAGCCGTTGGTCCCGGCTGTCATTTAGAGATCTTTGGCAGTCGTTACGGATTGTCAGAAGCCAGAAAATCTGACACCAGTCGAGCAGTCTTGCCATGAAGTACCGTGTTACCCAGTTAATGGGTTGTGGAGGTCTGGTAGGCGGCAGCCGCTCTACGTAAAATACTGGTATTCAGCTGAATCCGGTTTGACTGGGAGCCGACCCCAATATAGTTGGGAAAAGGCTAGGCAGATGATGATGAATTTATCAGATTACGAACTTATAGCAAAATGACAATGGGATCGTGTTGGAATGACGAATTTATAAAAATAGCAGACTTGGGGCCCTGGAACATGTCGTCAAGTATAGTTCGATGCTCTAACAAACCTAACACACGATCACTTGACCGTTCATATTGCCGTCCTGCCGGGCCGGATATTGGCGCGGCCGGGGCTACAACCTGCCGGCGTGTGCCACTTCCTTTCAGAACAATTTGCAGTTAGGAACGTTTGTCGAACTATTGTGGCCGTTGACTTGTTTCTTGTGTTACGTTCAGTATTTGGAGTTTTATGCAAAATGGTACCGTAGGGGGTAAGTGGTAGACCGAAAGACTCTTCACTGCTTGAAACCTTCTTTTATTTTTAATAGTCTTAGCTTCGTAATTTCTTTACGTCGGTGTCGTAAAATACCAGCCCTCTTTCCTTTTCACACACATCTCGTTCACTCATCGCTGCGTTCATATATCTATCTTTTTTTTTCTAATTTTGTTGCTTACAGAGTTAAACATCCTACATTCATTTATTTGGTCACTATTGATTCGGTGTCAAAAAATGATGAAAAGAAAACCAGAAACAAGGACTTCTGAAATTATGGTTCTTTCCTTTTCTTTCCTTTAACCGACTTGAAAAAAAAGGAGGAAGTTCTCAATTCGTCTGTATTTTTTTTTGTGTTTTCTACCTCATAGGTATCTCCGTCATTTATGAACCGATTTGAAAAAATCTTGTTTTATGTGAAAGGATATACTTCTCGATTGGTCCCATTTAAATTTTAACAAAATCGGCTCAGCAGTTTGATTTTTAAATCTAATTAGCTGGAAAAAATATGTGGAACAATCATCCTTGTATACGAAATTGCATATTTTTGCTTTCCCGTGACTTTCCATTGGTGTTGTTAGGTGTAGGGTACCGATAAAAAGTGGAAAATAAAAAACTTTTTCACAAAAAAAAAACCGCCGAAGTCGGTGTTTTTAGTTGCTTCTTCGTTATTTGACACTGGCTTCCGAAATTAAACTTATTTTGTACTTTGTTGTTTTTTTTTTTATTTGGCAGTCAATTGTATTATCTCTACCCAACATTTCAGGTAATCATCATCTGCCTAGCCTTTTTCCCAATGAAGCCCTAATATTAAATGTTATTATTACTTAAAAAAAAACATTCTAATTCTGCCTCATATCAATGACAGGCCAACCCGCTCAATCACAAACCGTCACTCGACGACAGCTAGTGACGTGCCTGTCGCCCGACTGTCGCCACGTTGTCGCCCGTGGCGACGGCTTGTCGGATGGCGACAACTTCGCACTACTCGCTGATGGCCAGGGGCTGATTGATGAGTGACAGCTGACAGCTGGAAGCTGTGCAGGGCTGGCCACAAGTTTAGGTAAGTACCTAGTATTGCTTGCTGAAGTAAAAGTCTTTCGTTAGAAGTAATCCTATTGATTGGCAAACGTGTTTGTTTATAATTATAATTGTAAAAGGAAATATCTGAAAGTATTGACACGATTACATTAAAATCTAGATTGTAGAAAGCTAGATTAAAAAACCGCGCTCAAAAATCTAATAAAAATCCTCTATTGTGATCTTTCGCTATCACTCAAAGTTTGCTGGGAAGAAACACAACTTTGAGTTAGGATCGCCTTTATACTTATCTACCTTTTTTCTAGGGATGGGAAATCAACAATGACTCCTGCGCTCTGGGTGGAGCGGGAGGGAGTGTCACACTCTTACTGACTAAAACCCATCCGTGCTCCACCTAGTGCCTTTTGCTTTCCAGGGCCGCGGTAACTCTTTCGAACAAAATCCGCAACTCTGGCAGGCTCTGGTAGGCTCCGTCATACTTATCAACCTACATGAACGTTTTTAGCACTGTAATATAATTGCTTAATATAGTTGTTTTTGTTTTAAGCGAGGAGCTGGTGGCTAAATTATAACAGCGGCACAGGCCGCTTCAAGGTTAAACGACGCTTGCCGAGGTTGGTCTGTGGATGGGTGACCATCTTAATATACCGAAACTCCTCCGTGCCTCGGAAAGCACTGCTGTCATTTGGAGATCGGATACAATCGGTGGCAAATAAGCAGTTCAATTGCAGAATTAATGCCACAAACTGGAAAAGTGACTTGTTTGGAATTTTTTTGACACGTCATGTACAATACAACAACGCAGTCAGATTCAGAACATGTTATATAGATTACACAGTGCTAGGTGATTAATTCCGTTTTCAATTCGACCTTATAACCCCGCCTATTAAATAGACACTTCCATCCCCCACAGGCCACGCCATTAAAATTTAGCATCAGCATAGCTCTTCATCTTTATAATAAGGACGACATTTTCCTTAATTTAAAGGAACATCCGAGACTTTCTAAGACATCTTTCCGGAGACGTCTTTAGATTATATTACTATAGATGAGTATAACTTGGACATAGAATACTGAAGAGAGAGAAGGTTCAAGTTGTGGAGTTCATGAAAAAAAAAATACTTCTAATCTTCTTCTATGATTGAACTGCATCAGACTGCTTGAAAAGTGACTTGTTTGGAACTTTTTAGTTTGTTTGTAGCGGTCGGGTTTTTTTAAAAAGTAATTTTCTTTATTTCCTACATTTTAGTGAGTTAATTTTTTTTTTCAGGTGCCATTTTGAAAATTTATAGGTATAGCCTATGTCACTACCACAATTCTAAAGAGTTCAATGACACCTCAAATGTCAAAATCCGTCCAGCCGTTTGGGCTGTAGGGCGTGCCAAGGAAATGGACATACATACAAACATACATACGCTCGAAAAACATTACCCTCCTTCTGACGCTGTCGGGTAAAAATGTTGCCGAAGGGCAAGTTGAACGTAATAATCCAATAAATATTAATCTGCCTAGGCTTTTCCCAACTATATTGCAATCGGCTTCTAGTTTATCCAGATGCAGCTGAACCAGTTTTTTATTACCACAACCCAAGTAACTAGACGAAACTTTCCGAGGCACGGAGGAGTTTCAGTATAGGTATAATGGATGGTCACCCATCCGCAAACCGACCTCGATAAGCGTTGCGTAACCTCAGAGATTGAACCGTGCGGTTGATATTCTCTTGCATTCACTGTCCGCACAGTCGACACAATATTTAGACGACACGTTTGGCGCAGTGGTTCAGCGATTGACTGCTGCGCTGCGTGTCGCGGGTTCGATTCCCGCACGGATCAAATATTTGTATGGCCTACAGATAGTTGCTCCGACTCCGGGTGTTTGTGTATGTGAGTTTATATGTATAATTATGTTTGTAAACGCACCCACGATACAGGAAAAATTCCTATAGTAGGCGCCAGATAAATGAAGAATAACGGTCACTGACCTTTCCTTAATATCTTTTCGAAGGTACCCCCGGTCAGTAAATTATGAATCGTTTTTCATTACTAGAACAGTAAGGATCACGATAGATGTCGATTCAGGACAGCTTTATGTCATTATTTCTGTTTTTGAAATTAATTGTGTCAATAAATGTAGGTGGGTCAATGACCGTTATTCTTCATTTATCTGGCGCATACTATAGTGTGGGGCAATGTTTTTTTTTTCAAAAAGAAAGTTACACAATCAGCGAAGACCCATGTGGTTCATGGGACCGTGAACTAGTTTGGAATCGAAAACAGAATTCCACTTTTGGCAGTTACATTTACGACCACCAGGCCAACGAGGAAGTCCATTATTCGGATATGCATGCAAACAATTACTTCACCCAATAAACTATAGACCTACTGCATTCACCTCCACTGTGGCCACACACTCCTCAAGTAGGTACTGAAAGACCAGCATTATAAAATAAAACTAAATAAAGCAACGTCTAGACTAGCGACAATTTGCGCTTAATTGCGGCCGCGTTGCGCGTCTGCACCCGCCCTTACTTGTCTAAAATAAAATGCCGCGAATAATTTAAGGTGGATAAATGTCTTTTTAAAAAGAAAACTCTTTGCTCTCTGGATGCTACGGTTAATAGGGCTATTAGGTTTCTTCTTATTGGTGCTGCTACCTGAGTTTTGTGTGGGGGAAATTGTACGTCTTCTGTTAGGGTTCTTCATGTCGAGAATTGGGTAGTTGTCGGGGTTGGAGAAACGTTTTATTTTATTTTTTTACTAGCTTTTTCCCTTGGCTACGCCCGCGTGGATGACTGTTATCGCGTAAAAAGTCGTAGCCAATCTCCTTTTTTTTTTTTTTTTTTTTTTTTTTTTTTATAGGATGGGAAATCATCAAATGACCCCTCCCGCTCTGGGTGGAGCGACAGGGAGTGTCAGACTTTTACTGACTAAAACCCACCCTTAGTCCTCCTAGTGCCTTTCTTCCCAGGGCCGCGGTAACTCTTTCGAACAATTCCGCAACCCTGGCAGTAGCCTATCTCCTTCTGTATATCTCAGGCTATATATATGCCAAATTTATGAAAATTTCATGACGATCCGTTCAGCCGTTTTAGCGTAAAAGCGTAACAGACAGAGTTACTTTCGCATTTATAATATTTGTAAGTAGAGATTATTATTGATAGGCTGGCGTTAGACCTTAAGCCCACCTGACGGAAAGCTATGATGTGCTCGACGATGGAGCACGCTTGTCTACAAGTAATCTATTCACTCTTGACTTCAAGACCCCCAGGTTGTAGTTATCAGGAAATACAGAATCAATTATCCATTTTTGAAATATATTTTCCCTAACGGGCTAGGTACGTTAAAAAAGGACTACGGGGGGTGCTGAAATAGTTCAGTCTTAAATAAAAATGTTTTTATTTAAAGTACAAAGAATAACATTTATTAGGTCTTTACCTATGAAATTGCCGTTCTGCAGTACTGGCCATTTCAAATCAAAATAATTTTTGTTTGGCTAAGAATTTTAATTTCAAATTAATTTTATTTTAAAAACATGGTTTTTTTTTCCAAAAGTAGTCATTTGTTTATTGATTAGTGTTACATTTTCATCGCATTTCAATCTTTTTCGTCATCATGGATACGTTAAAAATTCGAGTAATTATGGAATATGAGTACCGTCGTGGCAGCAACGCGGCACAAGCGGCACGCAACATCAACGACGTTTACGGAGCTAACACTACAATCCAACGCACCACCTGTTATTGGTTTGCTCGCTTCCGTTCTGGAAATTTCGACCAGAAAAATGAACCTCGCGGTCGTCCGAAGACTTTGGTCGATAATGACGAATTAAAGGCGATTGTGGAAGCTGATGATACACAATCTACGGCTGAATTAGCAGCAGCTTTCGACGTTAGCGTCAAAACAATATTGGTCCATTTGCGTCAAATTGGCAAGGTAAAAAAGCTTGACAAATGGGTGCCCCACGAACTCAATGATCGCCAGCGCGAAGTACGCGTCGAGACGTGCCTTGCACTGCTCAACAGACACACAAATGAAGGAATTTTGAACCGCATTGTTACCTGCGATGAAAAATGGATTCTGTTTGATAACCGCAAGCGCTCAGCAAGTTGGTTGGATCCTGGTTCAGCACCTAAACAATGCCCTAAACGAAAACTTACCCCTAGAAAAGTGATGGTCACTGTTTGGTGGTCTAGCGCCGGTGTGATTCATCACAGCTTCTTACCAAACGGGGTGAGCATTACTGCAGATGTGTACTATGAAGAACTGAACACAATGATGGAGAAGCTGGCACATCTCCAACCAGCATTGGTCAATCGCTCGTCTCCGCTGCTCCTGCACGAGAACGCGCGACCTCATACTGCACAGCAGACGGTCTCCAAGTTGCAAGAACTGGGGTTGGAAGCTCTCCGTCATCCGCCCTACTCACCAGACCTTGCGCCTACAGACTACTACTTTTTCCAGAATTTGGATAACTTCTTGGCGGGAAAAAAATTCAATACCCGAGAGGCAGTACAAAATGCCTTTGAAGAATTTGTTGCCTCCCGTCCAGCTGATTTCTTTAAGAAGGGCATCAATAAACTGCCACTGCGTTGGCAAAGATGCATTGATTGCATGGGTGATTACTTCGATTAATACAAATAAAAAATACATGAAAAAAATTCGTTTAAATTTTTTCATACAAAACGGCAATTTCATAGGTAAAGACCTATTATAATTAACGACGGGACGTGCTACAATGTAAGTAAATAAACAATACAACCGACTTCCAAATATATTTTATTTAATTTTTTATTTGGTTATTTTTTTTAAATTGAAATATGTACTTTTACATAAATATTAAAACTACATTTGGCTTGATATTCGTCCTACTTCTGTCCTTTCTTATTTAGAATTCAATTAGTGTTTATGTCGATATGATCACAACGCGCCATTAAGTTCTTAAACTTCTAAAAAGGTCCTGATGAAAGAGTATCTCTCCAGTACTACTTCTGTATTTGTGTTGAGTTCGGTAGTCGTGCCCTAAAACTCCGCTTGTCATTAGTTTAAATAGTTTTAGAGCAGCCCTATCTTTGATATTGGGCCCTAGTGTCTCCAAAGATGAAAGAATAATAAGGTTTTTCAAAGGCGTGTTTCGTTTATGTCCACCCATGCCTAGATATAATGAACATACTAACGATAACTAATACTGCCCTGTGTATTTTCAATTGACTGTAGTGTCCAACTGCTAGGCAAAGTCCTCCCGCATATCCCTCCAGACACTCTGATTACCACACCGAACATCCAGACAGAATAAGCGTAGTATCCTGTTAGCATCTTTCGAGTTAAAATCCCTCAAAATGCTCTGAACATAACATAGAGCTACATAACCGAATCATAACGTCGGCGCATGATATTATTCTGACATTAGCATAAACCACAGAACACGGAGAAGCCTCAGCGGGCACTGCATTTTTTTTCTTGATAGGAATTCATCAAATGCCCCCTCCCGCTTTGGGTGGAGCGGGAAGGAGAGTCAGACTCTTACTGACTAAAACCCACCCATGTTCCTCCAAAAGCCCTTTGCGTTCCAGGGCCTGATCCTGTGAGCCGCTTATAAACTGTGTACTAGAATTATAAGACTGTTTGAGGATTAATTCCATACTTATTAAGACCAATCTGGCTTGAAAGGTAAATAATACATGACTCTCATATAAAAACAATCTATATTTTTTACATTCATAACTCAATTCCAATTTTTTTCTTTTGCTAGACACTTCCAAGGTTCTTCAAGGCTTGTCTACCAGTGGCCTGAAGCCAAGGAGATCACAGCACACCTACGTGAGTGAGTGTCACTGTTTGCTGTAAGAAATTGACGGATTGGTGGTCTGATGGAAAACTTCGGAGATAGACAGCTAAATAGTTAGGACTGGTTGAGGGGAAGCACTTCCTCTTCTTATAGAAGAAGAAGGGGGGGCACTTAAAAAGAAAAATAGAAATTAACAATAATAAATAAATACATGTTACATTTTCCGTCTTACGAAATTTCGATCAGGTCACGTGTTCTGACGCGAGTTTAACATTTTTACCCATCCCAAAAAGTGCACAACGCCGCTAAAGAAGTGTTCACTTCAAAAATCTTAAATAGAATACAATACCAATACTATATTGTACAGCAAAAACACTTCGAATTGTTTGCAATAATTAGTTTAGTAGTATTCAAATAAACAGCGTTTAGAAAGCTTCGTTGTTCTGTAACACGCTACGAGATAAGAGGACTCACCTCTGTCGGCGCTGAAACAATATTCCCTGAAAATGTAATAAACTGGCGTCTGCACGACGTAACTAATAACGAATATTTTCAGAGATACTCCGCAACGTGTTTATATGGAAATCGCGGAGATTTTTACGTGAATGAGCATTTTTTGTGATGGAAATATGCTGAGGATTTTGTACTTGTATGATGATGCTACTTATTAAGTTAAAATAAATATTTAGATATTGAAATTTTTTTTTCTAACATTTTACGGAATTACATAGACCTATGTAATTTGTTCCGTGTGGTGTCGGACGTAAAAGAATAGCACCATCCCATCACTTCCCGTGGGTGTCGTAAGAGGCGACTAAGGGACTCACCAGAGAATAGGCAGCAGGATTCTCTGTACATTGCTACAGTTACACTGCGATCGCCAACCCGCCTGCCAAGCGTGGCGATACGATTATGGCAAACACCTCATCTGAGGGAGGCCCAGGTCCAACAGTGGGACGTCTTTCGGCTGATATGATGATGACGTAACTCCGTAAACAACTCAACAAGTTACATCTTCAAGTCTGTGTCTAAGTTACTTAAATATTACAGTGAAAATCATTGATCACTAGTAAGAAATCGATAGAGTCAAATACAATAGAGATAGTCATGTTCTCTGATTTCCATATGGACGGGAATTGAAAAACTTTTGACTTAGGTAACTGAAAAAGACTTCATAGCTTGGGAGTTGGGACCAAGTTTTAAAGCTAGAAATATTTGTAATAAGTGTGGGGCAATGTTTTAAAAAAAAAAAAAAAAAAATTGTGTGTAATAGTGTTTGGTTCAGACTTAAAAACAGTGTTTTTTATGTTTGTTACCTCATAACTCCGTCATTTATGAACCGATTTTTTTTTCTTTTAATGTGAAAGGTGGTCCCGATGGTCCCATTGGAGTTTCATTAAAATCGGTTCAGTAGTTTGGTTTTTAAATCCAAATAGCTGGAAAAATATGTTATCCAAGTAAACGAAATTGCGTATTTTGCTTTCCTGTGACTTTCCAGTGGTGTTGTTAACTGTGGGGTACCACTAAAAAGTGTAAAATAAAAAACTTCTTAACAAAAAAATACAACCGACTTAAAAATAAAAAAAAAACACTACACAGAAACAACCAAATCACCGACTTCCGAAATAAAAGTTATTTTGTAATTTGTAGTGTTTTCTATTTATTTATTTAAATGAACGTGGATACTAACCACTGTTATTGGTCATTCTCCTAAACAACGCATGAGTCTACAATCCTTCACCACCTCTTTGAAATAACCCGTAACTCCTGCGCACAAACACATCACTTTAACGTTACACTAACAAACAGCACGTCGTTATATTTATTGCTCTTTTCGATGTTATTCCCACCAGGGATGTGAAGTTGAATGAAGTTTGTGGATACGTATATGTATGACGTAAATGGTACATCTCCCTAGGTAACATCAGCCATGATATTGGAACTACAGTGGGCGTACTATGGGAAGTGTTGGTTATTGCGCAATAGAAATACCGTTTGCTTATAAATCAAATTATAATTCACTCTCGAACTCACTACAACAATATTCTTACGCAATAGGTACACAGCTCCAGCTTACAAAACGCGCGGCGGTTCCTAGACTTGTTCACTGCTCGATCGCCACCAGAAGACAGCCGCTGCAAACTCAGCTTCGATCGAGTACGACGTTCTAGACTCCGTCGAACGCCACTAGATGGCGTTGGCGGCTCGATTGTTCAATCGACTAACGTATTTCCGACATGTATATAAATAATATTATACCGGTTTCGGGTACAGTAATTACTATGGATTATCCGTTAGTTTGACTGGGCAGGACATGTCTGCCGCATGCCGGACATTCTGTCGGCCTGTAAAATACAGGATTGGTGCCTTGAAACAGCGAGACGAGGCCGCGGCAGACCACGAAGGAGATGGCGGGACGACCTGGATGTCTTCCTTACGAATTGGAGGGAAGAGGCACAACACCGTGAGCATTGGAAGGAATAGAGGCCTTTGTCCAGCAGTGGGGCAGTACGGGTTAGTAATAATAAATAATACTCCGTTATTTTCGGTTACGGATAGTATATAATTAAGATAAAATATTAAGCAATAGAAATAATATACAAATATCAAGTGAAGCGCGCGGCTATTGTGTCGGTCGAGCAGAAAAGCTTTTCATAACGTGTCTCATTTAGACAAACGAAATTATCCGAAGCTTTTATATCGGTTACGGTCACGGGTAGATTTTTATTTCGGATACCTATCCGATAGTTTCGGTTACGGTTACGGAGCTCTTTAACATCCCTGATTCCCACACACATAATACGTAGAGGCTGTTGTTTGTGTGTCAGGTCGGTTAGCACGTGGTTCGAGGTCATGTCGGGTGACGCGATGATGGTTTAATTGAGATACCATTCACGATGGTTTATTAATTATGCCTTATTAGCTGCGGCTCGTGGCTTCGCCCACGTGTTGCCGGAAATTCGGAAACCACCCCAAAGGAAACATATTTCCGGGGTATTCTGCCCGGTGTGCCAGATTTCATACAAACCTGTTCAGTTTTATTTTGCGTGATAAAGTGACAAACATTCACAAATACCTATGTAGTATGAATAGTAAGATAAAAAGGCTGAGAAAATCTATACTAATAGCTGAAGAGTTTTTTTGTTTGTTTGTTTGGTTGAACGCGCTAATCTCAGGAAGTGCTGGTTCGAATTGAAAACATATTTAAGTGTTGGATAGCCCCTTTATCGAGACAGGCAATAGATGAAACGAAGGAACAACCAAAAACAGCGACTTCCGAAATTAAAGTTATTTTATACTTTTTTGCAGTGTTTTTTATTGGAAGTCGGTTGTATTTATTTGTTACAAAAGTTTTTTATTATAATTTATTATTGATGGGCTCGCGTCACTATCTCACCTGATGGTAAGCGATGATGTGGTCGACGATGGAGTACGCTTGCCTAGAAGTAACCTATTCACTCTTGACTTAAAGACTCCCAGGTTGTAACTATCAGGAAAACAGACCAAAACTTCCTTTGTTTCCAACTTTACATATCCCGACAATCTCATAAACGACAATAAAAATGCAAAACATCATCTGCACTTCAAAACGTTATAAATTCATTATTTGTTACTGCCGCACAATCGATTGTCTAACTTATCACCTTGACATAAGGCTTAAAGTCCCTTAATAACTGGTAAATGCATGAAACAGCGTTATGCGAGATTGTACGTAAAACTAATTATATTCAGACTGTATATTATCATTTATCACTTAAAGAGCATGATTATGAAATGACATTGTAACATCTACTTTAACTCAAACAGCATAAAGTTGAAATTACATTGCACGCAGAAAAACGAAGTTATACAAACAAAATAGAACTTTGTTGGAAGGAAAATAGGGTTCATTATTGTTTGTGCAAAATAGTCATTAGAAAAATAATAGGTCCAAGCCCTGAGAATAGTACGGAACCCTTTTTAATAAGTTTATCTGACGCAAACGTACGGAATACTAATCCGGGACATTTGAGAAGCTTCTAATTTATTAAGTGGCGTCTTTAAAAGAATACATTTTGTTGATTTATGTGAGGCAAGAGGGAGAGGGCGGAGGTAAAGAGGGAATTAAGTCTCGAGTTTATTCTTATAAAGAGTGTTGTTAAACGATATCATATCAATTGTCTATCTCCGAAGGTTTTCATCAGAACTTTACGAAATTTAAATGGGACCATTTCGGAATAATAAACCTCTTTCGAAGAAAAAAAATAATTATTTTGCAAATCCGTCTTTAAATAACGGAGTTATGGCCGAACACACAAAAAAACACTGAATTGATAACCTCCACCTTTTTGGAGTCGGTTTGAAAAAAACCCAATTACACTTTACCCGACCCGGGAATTAAACTCAGGTCTCAGGGATTTGTAGTCTTGACTTATAGAACTCCAGCTTGTAGCTGTCAGGAAACTCTTATTTCAATATTCTCTCACATTTCCTTAAAAATATTGTTTCTAACCTAACCCCTTACAAATCACATTTAAATAAAGAATCTAATTTCCCAAAATATCTTCCAAAATGAATCACAGACTAAATGAAATCCCTGGCCTATCTCACTAAACAATTCAGTAAGAAAGTCTTCCCTTCTACCAAGGGCGGGGGAGGGGATCAATTAATATTGACCTCCCCTACACATTACACGCGCACTTGTTAGAACAACACGTAAGCAAAAACTAACTACCCTAGCTCTTCGACTATCTTTTTATATGACGGAAAAATCAATCTTAAGTGAATACAAATAAGGTTGGTTTTCCTCTGAGCGAAAATTGTTAGTTCAGAAGCCAATCTCTTCGAAAACTTTATCAAGCTAATTCCAATCCTATTTTTATTGAATCAGGATATATTTTTATTCGTCAGCAGTTTTGATTAAGGCCCAATTATTACGAAATAGTTTGAAGCTATTTTCGATCTTGTGTTACGAGTTAATAAGGTTGTGTTTCCTTTGTGTATTTTAGGGGTAAGGGTGGTGAACTCAGTAGTAATGTTTAGTGCAAATACAGGATGTTTATTCGGTAATAAGTTACAGGGTGCGCTGTAATGAGGACGGCTGGTATGGGGAGTTTTTTTTAAGCTTGTTGATGTAACTATATCAACATGTAATGGTCTTGTTAGGAGTGAAAAACATTTTTTGATCAGCTTGAACTTGATTTTCGGGACAATTATTTTTTAAGGATGTGTCTAAGAATGGACCAATAGAAAAAGAGAACATATCACGACTTTATTTTTTGAAGCGGTAGGTTAGGCAGTGGTATTAACGGCAAATCATATTTTTTATTGAGGAATGGGCTAGCTCTTGACCTTGATCACGCCTGATGGGAAGCGATAGATGAGGTCTACGATGGAGCGAACGTGCCCAGAAGATGCCTTGAGGCACTGGTACTACCACGCATCGACGAAACACAGTAGCCTGCTTGATGCCGGACTCCGGTGGGAGGGCCAGGTGGGCGTTAGCCCTACCACCGCAAAAACGTCGATGTAGAATTTCACACTGAACAAAAAACACTTAAAAAATCTATCTGTCTAGCCTTTTTTCTGTCCAGAAATATCCGTATGACAAATTCTATGAAAATCTGAACACATAAATCCGAAAGTGAATGTTTTTTTGTCACGCTCGCACGCCTGTGAGTGAAAGGTTGATTAGTGAAGTTATAGATTTTTTTATTCAGCGTCCAAAGTCTGTGCAAACTGAACTCTGTGGCGTGTAGTGTTACTATACTTTGGCATTTCACCACTCACAAACGCATAAAGAATGACACTTTGTATAAATAATATTCAGATGCATCTACAACTAATCTATAAAATTACGAACAGCGCACTCGTGCGTGAAAGTCGTGCCTATACGACATACCTACCCTATAAAGAGGGTGAGAGGGTGCAATGAGGCGCAATATTAGCCGATGGAGAACGATAGCCGCGGGTAGGTAGATGGGAGATAAGCGTTGGCTGTGTGGATGGAATGGATAAGTTAGAACTTAGAATTATATGTTACTAGCTTCGACCAGCTGCGGCTTCGCCCGCGTGAATATCGGAAACAGCAAGGTTTCCTGATTTGTATTGTACATTTTTTACTCAGGAAACACCCACCCTACACCTACCCTACACCTACCTTACACCTACCCTACACCTACTTTACACCTACCCTACACCTACCCTACACCGACCTTACACCTACCTTACACCTACCCTACACCTACCCTACACCTTCCCTACACCTACCCTACCTACATAATTATACCAGCCCAAAAATACTATGACATGTTTCTGGTCTCCTGGTACTTGATGTTTCTGGTCTCCTGGTACTTGTGAATCTGAAGTACTAAGGCAGCAGCGGCTCTGAGTTTCCACTTCCTCCTCATTCTCCATTAATCCATGCCACGTACCGGGATAAAAAGAAGCCTATTTTTTATTCCAGGATATGAAATACATGTGTGCCAAATCCCTTCAGCCGTTTTTGCCTGATTGTTACACAAACATACAAACATACAAACTTTCACCTTTATAATATTAGTAGGATTTGTAAGTATGCTAGTTTTTCCCGGGTAACATATTCTACAAGAACCGTGAATTTTTAACCGACTTCCAAAAGAGGAGGTTATCAATTCGATTGTATTTCTTTTTTGTGTTTGTTAGGTACCTCATATCTCCGTCATTTATGAACCGATTTGAAAAATTCTTGTATTATGTGAAAGGATAAAGATACTTCTCGATCTAAATCGGTTCAGCAGTTTGGTTTTTAAATCCAAATAGCTGGAAAAAATATGTGGAAACATCATCCATGTATACGAAGTTACGTATTTTTGTTTCCTGTGACTTCCCAGTGGTGTTGTTAGGTGTGTGGTGTACTAAAAAGTGAAAAATAAAAAACTGTTTCACAAAAAAAAACGACTTCCAAAAAAAAAACACTACAAAGTAAAAAATAACTTTAATTTCGGAAGTCGGTGGTTGGTTGCTTCTTAGTTATTTGACACCGACTTAAGGTATCCAAATGGCGATCAAATGAATCTACAACCACACTGTCTTAATTATGTGAATCAGTACCTAGTCTTGCGCGTGAAGAAGCGTCAAAACGACTTAGCCTCACCCAGACGTCGGATGGTATTTGTTTCCAAATGTTAGTAGGAAATAATGTGTTGCGCCTGCCCCCGTGCGGCGTGCGGAAGACCAATGGTAAGGATGATGATGATTTCATTTTACACTAGTTTTTGCCCGCGGCTCCACCCGCGTGTATGTCGTTTATCGCGTAAAAAAGTAGCCTATGTCCTTCACCATATCCTAGCCTATATATGTCGCAACCAACTAGCTGAATCCGCCGTTTCATTAAAAGTCTAGCCAACCAACCAATTATACGGCTGATTAAGCTAATTGGCTGCGACATAATTATATATTCTGCCGACGCGACGATCCGTTCAGCCGTTTTAGCGTAAAAGCGTAACAGACAGACATACAGAGTTACTTTTGCATTTATAATATAACAGTAGGGATTAGAAGCGTTGGGGTTACGTTTCAGTGGCCAGCTATTTTTTCTAGGCATCAGGAATCAATAAAAAAAAAGTTCGGTATATTTTTACTCGCAAAACTCTGCAAAATATGTTGAAACAGCAGTTTCTTTTTCTTTTTGTATTTATTCGCGATGCCTGGAAATAGTTTGGCTGGTCATTGAAAAATATACCTCTCTGTAGTACCTATATATAACGTAAGCTTTTATTATGAGTTTTAGCCAAAAATAAATCACACTGAAATTAAATGTCATTTTTTGTTGAGGAATGCGCTAGCTCTTGACCTCGATCACGCCTGATGGAAAGCTATGGATGAGGTATATGATGGAGCGGGCGTGCCCAGAAGATGCCTTGAGGCCATGATGATGCCCATGTCTCTTCACCACCGTTGGTTGACTGGTAGAGAATGCCTGACATTAAGTCTGCCATTGTACCTTTGCACATGAAGTTTAAATTAATGAATAAAAATATTCATACATCACACACAACACCAAGTTCTACGTAGAACATTTTAATAAAGAACAATGCGAATGAACCACTTACATCCCAAACGCAGGGTCCGATAATAAAGGACTCGTCTCTCTTTGACACATGAACAGCTGCAACAGATCTAGGTTCCTTTTCAACCTTATGCCCTTCGGAATACGGTCCAAGAGTCGTTGACAGGGAAGTTGCGTCGCCTAAGTACTAACAGGTACGTGAATTTTGAACTGCGCACAAAAAATTGATGAGCTTTGACATCGAACCGGCCTGAATGATGGAGTGGGTACTGGGGAAAAAGTTGTCCACGTTTGACATGTGGAGTTTTAATTGAAGTTGACTTGTGATCACCTTGTGATCTAATGAATTTTCAGTTCGTCTCACACGTACGAATTACTTTGTACAATAGCTTTTGCCTACTTGTAGCATAAACGGTGGAGACGTATTTTTTGTGACATAGTCATGTGGAGTTGAGATTAGAGATCATTTATTTCCATAAGAATTACAATTCACTTACATGACAATTAAAACTAGACATTCACAAAAATAATCTATGTTGGACGTATTGCAAAAACTGGGCATCGATTGTAAAGTTTTGAGGTATTAAAATAGTGAGTTACAATTTTCATTTCGTCTCCTCGAGCTCTTCGAGGAGACGAAATGAAAATTGTAACTCACTAAAAATGTAGCAAATAAAAAAAATGCCACAAACTACATCTAACTGCTTAAAAACCAAAGTCCTGAACCGATTTCGATTTAATTTCTATGGGATCATTCGAGAAGTATATCCTTTCACATGAAAATTTTTCAAATGACGGAGGTATGGGGTAAAACACAAAAAAAACTACAATCTAATTGAGAACCTCCTCTTTTTTTGAAGTCGTTTAAAAAACACTGCAAAGTATAAACTTTAATTTCGGTAGTCGGTGTTTTTGGTTGCTTCTTCGTTATTTGACACCGACTTCCGACAGAGATTTGTTTGGAATTCGTGCCTTCTTTGCGGTCGAGTTATTTCACCTAATGTGTTATGTGTCAAACAATCGCATTTACAATTGTTTTATACATAAGTGCAATACATAATTCGGCAGTCCTCATTTTTTAAGCGAATTCTAGGCAAAGGAATCTCAGTGCCTTTGGCGAAACATGTTACACAGAAGCTGCTGTTCTGCAAGCAATATGCCACGTAAGTTTGGCGACTGCCACGCCGTTTTATGTAGAAAAGGGTGACAGCGACTATTGCCTTGCAGACCAATAGGTATACGCTAGCTATATTAGATGACGAGATCTCTACGAGTATTATCACTTAGTTATACCATTGCTGCATTCTTGTCTGATTATCATTAGAAAATAAAAAGCCCAATTATGTCGTATTCGGTACACTTAAACCTGCTACGCTGAAGCGCGAAATAACACAGCGTTGCTCTTCTCAGAAATTTTCCCAAGCCCCCAATAATAGTTAATATTTTGATTCAATTTCACCACTCGTTGCACACACTCGCGATGCAGTAAGAGGGAAGCATTACAATGAAAACATATTATTTATTATTACATAGAAATGTAATATTAGACCGACGCAGTCAATTATTGCACATTGTGCCACGTGTGAGGGGAGTGTCGCGAGGGGGCAGTGAGGGAGGATTCGGTCTGCAGCTTGGGGTAGTTAAGATGATGCAAGCAGCTATAAGTCGGATAAAAACGAGAAAAACCCAAAAATTGCTATTTTCGCGATGATTCTCGTTTTTAACCGACTGCGTTGAAGCCCGAAAGAAGGGTTATATAATGTTGGACCAGGGTTCAGCAGTGCGATTCTGTAAACATGTCGAAGTATACACTTGGGTGGGGTGCACGACGGGTGAGTTACTTGTCGTCCACTCATGTGCCTCGGTGTACACCGTGAGATGTCGACAGAATTGACCGGCAGTTCAGACACGTGTACACTATTCATCAAACTACAACTTAAGCTTGAATTATTTCGAGCCCCTTATCGTCATGGCGTTAATTTTATGCAATTAAAACTGCAAATTAACGTTTATCGGACTTTTTTTTTATTTGTGCTGACGTGTACCTATGTCCTTGGTTCTTGCCAAATTTCATGATTCTACTGCAACGGGAAATATCCTTTAGGGTTTTGATTAATTCGCAAGTAAATCTTTTCACATAAAGGACCGTATGTTATATTATATTATCTTTTAAATCTTGATTTTATGAAGCTTCAATGGACTAGAACTAGAAGTAACATTTGGGAGTATATTGTCTACCTTTTTATTTTGTCTGAAATTTTATTTGATGTAATTATAGTTTTTAAATATTTGTATCTTAGTTATTGACATTTTTAATTTTATCCATTTTAATTTTATTCCTTGACATTTTAATTTAGTGACAACTTAAATGAATTAATTAAAAAATATATATATATATTTTATTAATTGTCAATTTTAAATTATTTAATTTTTTTTTAATCCATATTTAATTTTTAACTGATAATTTTATTTCGTAAAAGAGACTAGGTATGTCATATTTATAAACATAACTAACATAGTATTAAGTGCTACTAACACCTACTCTACTGTGGACCAAAAATTGTCTTGTTCATAAATAAATAATAATAAAAGGTTCAGTTTTTACATACTTACGGACTTTCAGAACCCTAAAAATATACCGCGACATTCTATTCACAAAATTAGCATTTTTATAAGAACTTACGCGCAGTCACGTAAACTAATTCCCTCTTACGACCGCGGTGCGGAGTACGGGGGGAGGGGTAATGTTGTAATGTAGTCGTGAACAATGTGAGGCAGTGTGTTAGGGGGTCGCGGGTTCGACCCTCGGGCTAGGAAGCTATTGTTGTTGAGAAGCGCGGTACATTTAGTTTGTATAACATGCTTTAAGTTAGTCTTGCTTGCTCTGTAGAACACGAGAACAACCAGTTTTGGCCTTGTTTCAATGTTAATTGGCTCCTTACAAGGCAATGGAGCCCTAGCTCCAGAAATGGTGGCTAGCGACCGCTTCAAAACGTTCCGTTTAGTGAAAAAACCCGGCCGCAAAAAAGGCTGAAAAATTTAAACAAATAAATTTTCAAGCAGCCTGATGCAACTGGTGGCATTTATTTGTATTAAGTCAGAGATTTGATACTGTAAGTTTTTTTTCCTACATTTTAGTGAGTTACATTTTTGAAATCGTCTCCTAGGTTCAGAAGGCCTCTTCGTCATCTTCTTCATTTCCAAACTCTAGTCTGTTCCTGAGTTATTGTGTCACTATTATTAGCACTTTTAATACCTATTGAAGGATCAGTGCAGGTTCACTCAAATAAAATACGGATTGCTCCGAAATATTTGGATTTAATCCGTACAGTTCGACCGTTGAGTATCGAATGAAAATAACTCATTTCAATATGGCTGGTAAGTTTGACAGTTGTCACATTTATGTCCATAGACATCATAAGTGACACTTCGCGTCAAAGACAATCGATTTAAATGACACCAATGTGAGAAATAACTCGACTAAATACATATTAGTAACCGCTGCGGCCCCGACATGTAAAAATTCCCAAAAAAAAAAAATCATATGTAATAGGTAAATAAACATTAAATTCGCGATTAATTCGCGACACACCGGTGTGTCGCCGGGGCCGGAGCGGACACTATTAAATATTTTCTCCTTTCCACCACTCATACACCTATTATATCCATGTTCTGAGTCTTCCCTTGAAACTTTTCTATTGTATTCTATAATAACCACCAACCTTCACAATAACGACAGTCCCTCTCCGTTCCCGCGTTTATCTCGCCCTCACACAAGTCTGCCAACTTACTAAAACAAAGCAGTGCTCCGCACATAATCTTCATAATGAGAACAAACACGTGAGTGATACTCGCACTTAGCAGGGCTACCAACCGACGCGCGATTTTTAGCAGGGCTACCAACTGATGCAACGCCGACGCGACGGTTTGAATATGAGAACTAGTGTTCTCATTGAAAACACTTTTGTTTGAAAACGTTTTTACAATCTTACTAAGACTTTCGTTAATACGTGTGTCAGGTTGTATTTTAGCAATTCATTTTTCAAGCTCTTCCTGAATTCCGATTATAAACTTAATGATGCAATAATATGGTCCTATGGGGCTGGTCTGATGATGGAGCCGGAAGGTGGTCACAGCAACTCCTCAACCAAACAAATCAGCACCACCGTGTTTGCGCTATCATAGCTCATGAGATATGTATTGACATACAATACCATTTACTTATATTACCAGTACCTTTTAGTGTATTTAAAGCTCGTGGCTAAATTATAAAAGCCGCACGGGCTTATCTTCAAGTTAAGCAATGCTTGCCGCGGTTGGTCTGTGGATGGGTGACCGTCTTAACATACCGAGTTTCCTCCGTGCCTCGGAAAGCATGTGTTAAGCCGTTGGATGTGCCGACGAGCGACGAGTCATGCAGAAACCAGAAAATCTGATACCGCTCCCCAGTTAATGGGTTGTGGAGGTCTGGTAGGCTGCCGCTCCACGTTACCCACTCAACTGGACAGTCTCACTGGTAGGGCTAACACCCGCCTAGTTGGCGACCACCCTCTCACCGGAGTCCGGCGTCAAGCAGCCTGCTGTGTTTTGTCGACGCATGAAAGTACCAGTGCCTCAAGGCATCTTCTGGGCACGTTCTGACGGCAAGGCATCTTCTCCATCAGGCGTGATTGAGGTCAAGAGCAAGCCCATTCCTCAAGAAAGAAGTAGTTTATCACGTGTTATTGGAAGTTTTTCATTAGAAACTTGTCAGTAGCAGCCCGCACTGCAGATTGTGCCCTGTTAATGGCAACAGGCTTGCTTCTCTTATTTATTTATTTTATACATTCAAATCAAATCAAATCAAATCAAATCGTTTATTGCAATCCATAATGTACAAATACAGGTGGCAAATATAAAATGGAAACAATTATGGACCCTGTCGGGCACAGCAAATTTTTAAATAAGTAGAGAGAGGAAGAGCGCTTTCATAAAATAAAATAAAAAACTTAGTTACTTACTATATTTGTATTATTTTGTATCATATTAAGTTTTTTTTTTTTTAAATACCATTCATTCATATTAATTATTTATTTAATTATATTAGTTATTTAATATTATCTAGGTATGTATTAATAATTATTTATTTGTAAATTCACTTAAAGATTTTTCATTATTATTAGTATAGTATAACTTTATAATATTAAATGTAATTGTAATGTAATTAGGTACTCAATATAATTATTTACTTACTAAGTAATTGTTATTAGTACTTATGTATTAATGGATTTATCCGTTAGATATTCGTCTACTGTGTAATAACATTTTTTAATTAAGAATTGTTTTAATTTATTTAAAAATATATTGGTTTTATTTTGTTGTTTTATGTCTACTGGTAATTTATTATATATTTTTATTGACATTGAATATGGACTAGAAGAGGCAAATTGATTCTGTTTTCATGGCGCAACGAATACTTTGTTTGTATGTCACCCCGAGTGTTATAAGAATCTGGATGTTTACGGACCAGTTTACATAATTCTAAAATATAAATACTAACCAAGGTGAGGATCTTGTGTTTTTGGAAGTAAGGCTTGCAGCTATCTGTTTGTTTTATGTTGAAAATTATTCGTATTAGCTTTTTTTGCATGGTTAATAGGGAGGGAGCGTCTGTGCTATTTCCCCATAAGATAATGCCATATGTGAACCAAGCATGGGCATACGCGTAGTATGTAACTAGTGCAGTTTGTAGGTTTGTAGTCTTTTTTATTTCGCGGAGGGCATATGAAAACTTTGAAATTTTTGATTTTACTGTCTGTATATGTGTTTTCCAGTTTATACTTATGTGTGTCTATTGTTAAACCTAGGAGAGTGAAATTGTTTACTGTTTCTAGTTTTTGATAATTAAAAGTAAACTCTATGTTTATTTGGTTTTTCTGTCGGGGATGAAAAGCTATCAATTTGGTTTTGGTAAAATTGATTTCGAGATTATGGTCGCTCATCCACTTTATAATTTTATCGAGAATAGACTTAAGTTTTTCATTTAAATTAGCATTTGTTTTCATTAGCATTATTGTACATCTTAGAAGCACAGGACAAACATTTATAATACAAGTGTACAATGGACGCTCTTACCGCACCGGGCTATCTCTTACAACCTTTGGATGCAGTGGACGAAAGGAGATCGATTACACGGGGCATAAGCATTACAGGTTGTATGTGTGTTGCTAACCTAACGTACATAATTCTTTAGTGAATACAAGCCTGATGATTTATGAAAAGTCTTCATATTCCAACTCGCTGAGTTTGTTGACAATGTGACAAGTTGTTCCGGAAAACAGAACAAGTAAAATGTCACTGAAGACAATTTATCTTTTCGAGAAACGAGAAACGAGAAACTAAATTCCTTGTATTTTAGAGTAAAAACTGCTATGAACACACGTACAGGTACGGTCAGATAATCCATTGACACTACTGCTTTTCCTTCATCTGAACTGAATTGACACAATGTTTCGATACTCTGTTTTTTAGCGATTAATTTTTATAACTATTTTGTTTTTATTAGTTATGGGTTTGCTCTTGACTTTAGTCAATGTCAGAGATGACAGAGACAAAGTCTACGATGGAGCGATGAATATATGACGATACTATGACTCCTTTTAGCATTCCCATCTCAGCTGCATAAGATTATCTTCCATTCATCCCGTGTGTAGCCTTATATTCTGACTAGCTTTCGCCCGCGAATTCGTACGACCATATCCCGTTCTTTCCCGTCCCGAAATTTTCTCTTAGGGCTCCCCTATACTCCGTAAGGAACCTACATGCCAAATTTTAACTTTGTACGACCAGTACTTTCGGCTGTGCGTTGTCTGTCAGTCACTCAGCCAGTCACCAGTAACGAAAGAATTTTACATAAATTAATGAGTGACATTACTAATTCTACGCAGGCGGAGCTGCAGGTGTTCTATAAAACTACCCTTCCATTTTAGGGAGAAGGAGTCAACAGTCGCAGATTGTTACCAAGCTACAATACGATATCCATATTCTTAAAGATAAACACCATGAAATATCAATCCCTCACTCGTAAAATCTTCAATTTCATTGAAATTGAAGATTCAGAAAGCGTTCAGACTCGTATTCACCGAGCTGGCGAGTAATGTGCTAGCTTCACAGACCATGGAGATGTCTTGCTGGCCACTGCCAGCTGCGGCATTGTTAACATGTTCCTTACAAACCGAGCTGGTCACTGAGAGTCACCGATTACTCATAGAAATTGGCAGCCCGTGACAATTTTGACGTGATGATGGATTTCGATGGCTATGATGGCTAAAACTTGTGCTCGACGCAACTGCGCGCTCACGGTCATTATAGGTAATAATAATATAATCAATTTGAAAGATTTTGTGGATGGACGGACAAAAAAAAATGTATATAGTTTATAACGCGGATCGCATTGCTATTGATAATTCGATTCAGTCCGGAAACGTATGCTTGTGACACTGTAAGGTGCTTCAAAATGCTAATTTAGGTAATTAATTAAAATAAAAACACTGCTTTACTTCAAATAATCTTGCTTTTTTTTGAGAATGTAGCGTCCTCTCTAAACTAACCTTCTTTTTAAAAGGGTCAGTCAGTGTCAGACTCTTACTGACTAAAACCCATCCGTGTTCCTTCTTATGCCTTTTGCGTTCCAGAACCGTGGTGACTCTTTCGAACAAATTCCGCAACCCTGGCCGGCTTTGGCCCTAACGCGCCCCGACTACTACGCTGACATCTCTTTGAAGCGCGCGTTTAACACAACGTGCCTTCAACCCGGGCTTGATTCCTATTGCACGTCCAGCCAACCAACGCTCGCCATCCGCAGGCCCGCGCTGACGTTGGCCGGGAATCGCCCTGCGACTCCCGACGCCCGGGGCGTCTTCTTCTGTCTCTAAACTAACCTTACAAACCAAAGTGTTCGTTTCCTAATGGTTGTGAATAATAATGCTAACGTCCACACAGACGAAGTCACGGGCAGAAAATAGTTATCAATAACGTTTCTAGCCGCTGCCGGCGCGGCGGTTCCATCCTCTGTGGCCAGCTCGAACGAACGTCTGATCGTTTAATATTGATGCATTCAGTTTGAGCTATTGTGTCGTCATCGACTATCGACGAGCTTGACAACTGCGGAGTTGAATGGTCCGATTTGTGACAACGTGACAGGACAAATGTCACATTTTTTACCCAACTGCTTCAAAAGGAGGGTGATGTTTTTCGTATGTATGTATTTACGTAAGTATGCCTTTTTCTTGGCACGCCTTGTAACTTAAACGGTTGGATAGATTGATGGTGATCATATCGTATATCATTGGACTCATATTTATTGCTGAAGTGATAGTTAGTTGAATTAAAAAAAAATAACGAAGATGTTCTTCCAAAGTTTACACTATTTCAGCTTTTTGGGGTCGATGTATTGATACAGTTTTGTATGCAGTAGTCAGTGCGTTAGTTTAAAAAAATTACGTGTTATAAGGTACTCTCACAGTTTTATAAATCATTTTGAAGCGGCTTTTAAAATCCGCTTACATTGACGCCCAAAACAAATACCATCAAGCTTTTATTTTACCGTTACAGCCTAAAACTGAATATTCATACCCACAGTCCGGTAACCCTTAACAAATTCCAATTAAAAAAAAAAACGTTTCCCTAAAAACGGTCCAGTCGATGTCAATCACTCGGCCGCTACGGACGCGCCGCGGGGTAACCCCAGTCAATATTGACGCGATGCGACGCTCCCGTTATGTGGCGGGGACACGGCAAACTGCACTTTGTTTGTGAGTTATGGCACTTTTATGGATTATGGCAACTAGTTTATAAATTAATAGGTTGAGAAAAATTACGATTGAAGTGCTTTTTTTTTTTTTTTTTTTGGATGGGAAATCATCAAATGACCCCTCCCGCTCTGGGTGGAGCGGCAGGGAGTGTCAGACTTCTACTGACTAAAACCCACCCATGCTCCTCTTAGTGCCTTATACGTTCCAGGGCCGCGATAACTCTTTCGAACAAATCCGCAACCCTGGTAGGCACTGGCCCTAACGGGCCCCTACTCCTATGCTGACATCTCTTTGAGGCGCGCGTGGAACACAACGCGCCGTCGGCTTGGGTCTGGCTTTAATCGGACAGCGAGCCACCCAACGCTCGCCGTCCGCAGACCCGCACCTACGGTGGCCGGGAATCGCCCAGCGACTCCCGACGCCCGGTGCGTCTCCCTATGCCGCGGCGGCTGGGGCGTGAGGGTTGTCTCTCCCTCACGCGGCCCGCCTCCTCCTTCACTAGCATTACTGCTTCGCAGAAGGAGGTGACGGCTTCCCATGCCTCCTCGCTCCGGACCATGGATTGAACCAGGGCCGGACGCGAGAGGTCGCCGCCGACGATTGAAGTGCTTAGGAAGTCATTTTGGTTTTACATTGAAAATAAAATCATAGGTCACCGGAAGATGACGAAATTAACTAAAGAAGTAAATAGAGCTTTACTATTAGCTTCGCCGTTTACGCGGTACGGCTTTTCTTACAAACTTCCAAATCATAATTCTTCAAAATGAATGAACCGATTTTAACGAAACTTGGTATGCAAACGCTAGATATCCGAAAGATTTCAGAGGGAGAGAGAGCGATTTTAAGTTTTCTATAGAAAGTGAAAAATCACTACATCCTTCCCCCTGAACTCTTTTTCAAAAATGTTTTCTGATAACTATTTAGACCTGGATATCTAGCGTATGCATACCAAGTTTCGTTAAAATTGGTCCATTCATTTTGAAGAATAAGGACTTGAAAGTTTGTATGAAATGACATACGGCGTACACGCTCTAACTAGTACTATAACTGCGACTTTTGAGCACACGGTTCTGGGTTCGACCCCTAGCTCAGAGTCTATCCAGGCTTTATTGTCCCACTGCTGGGCCAAGGCTCCCCTCTCCCTTTTCGTCACAAAATTAGACGTGTTTTGCTAGTTCGGGCTAGTTTTTCGGTAGGAGGCGAACACGGCCCGCCATCTTTGCCTTGGTCTACCGTGATGACGTCTGACAATTAATCGGTCCCTTTCGGTGATTCTTTTGACCATTACTTATTTTACATGCGACACATACCTACATTTATTTGCTTGCACTGGCAAGTGTTTTGATATTTTTTATTAGGAATTTCTCAATAACGCGTCAAATTACTACGCTAAAGAAATAATGTTTTTGACAGTATCAGTCCAGAAACATTGCTGAAACGAACCTTTTTGGCACATCCGTGAGCCACGACCGGACTCCGGACTGTCCTCTAATAAATTTTTTAAAGTTTCTTTTTCATAGTCTCGAATTGCATCCAGAAATTGACAATAAACTCACCCCGTGTAACATGGGACTTCAAAATAACTGTAAAAATGTGACTGTACTATAGGTATACCTCTGTCGAACCCTCCGGGGAGTGATGGCGTGATGTGACGTATTCACCAGTTATGTGTAAGTATTATTGAATTGGAAATCCCTAGTCATCTCCGCAGGGAACACAACTGTGACGGATATTTATTTTAAATTAATTAATAAGGTGACTATTATAAAGTAATTCATACGAATATTATCAACGCGAAAGTAACTCTGCCTGGCTGTTTGTTATAATCTTCATGTCTTAATTCCGGCAGTATGTTCCTTTGGGATAATTCCGACTTTTACGAGGGCAAAGCTACTGAAGAAGCTATATAGTACTTAATACGTTTATCAATGACAACTATGTTGTGACGTCAGTTCTAAATTCGTAACTCAGGGTTTAGCGCACTAAGAATAAATTAGAGCTTATCTGTCTAGGGTACAATTTACAACAAAACAACTGCACAGGTACTGCACAGTACGATGTACATCGTCAAGGTTAAGGAATGCTTGCCGAGATTGGTCAGTGGATGGGTGATCATTCATAACATACTGGGACTCCTTCGTGCCTTGGAGAGCACGTTAAAGTTGGTCCCGGCTGTCGTTTGCAGACCGCAAACAGGCGTACGTGTAGTCGGAAGCAAGAAAATTCGAAATTCTTGCCAAGAGAAATACAGTGTTGTTTAGTCACTGGGTTGTGGAGACCCGGCAGGCAGTCGCTCCAAGTAATAATATGCTAGTATTCAGCTTCATCCTGTTATATTAGAAGCCAACCCAAACGGAGCTCTGTAAAGGCAGGCTGATAGAAATAGCCGCCATATTGTGACGTCAGTCGAGAGACGGGTAGGTGTTGTGACGTCATACAAGGGTTACCGAACTAAGAATAAATTAGTGGTTTATATTTATCTGTCTGGGGTATGGTTTACTTTTATTTCGATACAGTTAAGGTATTTTAAGTCGATTCATTTTATTTGCGTCATTGTAACCTTTGAATTACGAGTTTTCCGTTTATCGATGAAATTGAAAATTTGAACCAGTATACCGCCACGCATTCCTGAGAAAAATGGTCTAGGGCCTAGACCATTTTTCTCAGTCCATCCGTCTGTCTAACAGACGCATGGACGGACAACGACGTGTGTGACGAATTACGGTTCCGTTTTTACTTTGGAGGTACGGAATCCTAAATGTCATCTAAATTTTGTATAAATTATGCTTAATTACTAGCATGGACTCAGTCTCTTGGGTTTTACTAAACACACAACATTTTACACAAAGTTCTGTAATATTACGTATATTTGAGGACAAAAAACTGTAGGTAACAGTTGGCGCCAGAAACTAATTGGAGTCCAGTAAAAACATGGAGGAAGCATCCCAGGACTTTTGTCCGGAACTTTTCTAATTAACATTTTGGGAGAGTCAGTTATGATAGCAAATAACCTTCTTATTACTTACATGGGAATATTGTTTGTATACCGACATATGCAAATGCTTGTGTAGCGTAGCTAAAAGGTTAAAATTAAGTAATAGACGTACTGGTCGATTTTCAAGGTTAAGCAACGTTTGCCGAGGTCGGCCCAAGGATGGGTGACCATTGCATACTGAGTAAACTAAAGAAAGATTCTCATTTCACCCAGTATAATGAGATGCAACACAGTATATTTCCGAGTAGTTGCTTGAATGAATAGTAAAGCGGGCCAAGTGCGAGTTGGACTCGAACACGAAAGGTTCCGTACTAGTATCTATAAAAAAGCGGCAAAAAAAACACGTTTGTTGTATGGAAGCCCCACTTAAATATTTATTTTATTATGTTTTTAGTATTTGTTGTTATAGCGGTAACAGAAATACATCATCTGTGAAATTTCAACTGTCTAGCTATCACAGTTCATGAGATACAGCCTGGTGACAGACAGACGGACAGCGGAGTCTTAGTAATTTTTAGGGTTCCGTACCCAAAGGGTAAAAACGAGACCCTCGTTTTTACCCTTTGGGTACGGAACCCTAAAAATCAGTAAACAAGAAAATATCCGTATATCGCCGTACATTCCTGGTATTTTGGGGTAGGCGTAACTCCAATTTACATGGCGTGATATTGAGTCATAAATGTTATTTTCAGGTTTGGTGACAGCCAGAAGTACATTTAACTTCGCGAAATTGCCTCGCTGTCGAGCATACTACTGTACGATTAAAAAATGGTTTCAAAGTTTCGGATATCTAGGTTACATTGACCCATATTTTCGGTAAAACTAAATAGAAACTACTTTAACGTGCAGAGGTATAAATAAACAAACATAATAATATCTTCTCTCTCTACTACTCTACCTCAAACAACTAGGAAACACTGGCTTTATCTCTTCTAAAAATATTGACATAAAAAAACAAAACAAAGAAATTGTTGATCCACTAATGTACCCATGTATGTAGTTTTGTGGTAATATATAATATATAGTTGGGCAATACTTTTTCTTTATTGTCTTTTTACATGTAAATGTGTTACCTTAACATATTTACAAAATAAATATCATTTGACATATAATCATCAATCGAGTGGCGTGGGATAAGTATTTGTTAAAAGGCTAGTTAGTAACACACAGACTTACAATGGTGAAAGACTGAAACCACGCTGGGCCCAAACTTTTCATCCCAACTCGAAAAGACTAATAACCATATTCCTTTTACCTCCCCCACTCGCCCATACAGGTGAAAATCTAAATATATCCCACGTTGGGCGCCAACTTTTGACCCTTATAAAAATTTCGTTCAGTGATCATAAAAGTACATAGAAACGAGATGTAGCAACATAATCCGTCACTGTGTACCGTCTGCTTATGCCAGCGTCACTCGCGGCAGTCAACGGTGACTGATGACGGGTCCCAACAGGGCGCCAATAAGCCTGCAATACCAAACTGCGGTACTGTGAGTAATGAATTCCAGCGCAAATACGGTTGAAGGATGTTTTCCTTTAAAATTAACGATGGCAAGAAGGGAATCGATCTGCCTAGCCTTTTACCAACTATATTGAGCTCGGCTTCCAGTCTAACCAGGTGCAGCTAAATACCAACATTTTATAATGACATGTAGCTACATAATCCGTCACTTGTTACCGTGTGCTAATGCCAGCGTCACTCGGCGGCAGTCAGCAGTGACTGATGACGAGTCCCAACTGGGCGCCAATAAGCCTGCATTACCAAACGCTGTGGTACGGAGAGTAATAAATTCTCGCGCAAAGATGTATAAAGTACGTATTTATTTAAAATTCACGTAGGCTAGGCAAAGCAAAAACGAATCTATACAAGTAATTACAATTGAAGTGTCTGTTCGTAATGTCAAAATATCAGCTTTTTATTATTAACGAAATATAGTACTTACGATAAATATATCAAGAAAACAATTTTCAATTTTAGTGTGTCTGTCTGTTGTTTGTTCCGGCTGACCTCCGAAACGGCTGGACCATTTTTTTCAGATTTCATTGGCTGATAGCTGATGTCATAGCGAATAGCTTAGGTTACCTTTATTTCAAAAATAATGTGGCAAAAATAAACCAATGAAATAGTCAATTATGCTGCTTAACGAGTTTGACGGAGACGAAGTCGTAGTCACTAGCTAGTTAATAATAAAACATTTATTCATATCATATACCGTATTACCATATTATGCCTCCCGTTTTTCCTTGAAGGGGAAAGAGCCACAAACATGTAATTAATTCGTATTCGGTTATTACGTCCCTAAATTCAAACAAGATCTCGTCGACTTCAAAGCCTGTAGGTACAGGGAACATTAAAGGAGAGTACACAATTCGTCACGTGGACGGCGCGTGTTATCCTTGTACCCGCTGTACTCCGAGCGTGAACGATTTTAGAGCCCACTTTGAGTGCTTAAAGACGTTGAAAGAAAAATATTTAATTTTATTTGTAAATGACGAGGGCATTGGGACTAAGTAGACAAAATAAGTTTTAATGACAGCAAATTTATGCTTCGTCAAAATAACATTGTATTCAATTCCGTGATAGATGAGGGAAATGACGATGCATAGCCAACGAGGTGTTTTTCTGTGAGGATTTTCCTCAAAACGTACCTACTTCGTTATGTTGGATTTCATAATTATTCACAGCCACAAAAACAAACTTGTTTAAAATTCATACTTAATAATTCATCCACTCTAACTATACTTATACTATGTATAATATAATACTAATTTAACTACATACACTTAAAAGGGACAGCACTAATAATAAAAATCAAATATCCTAACTAAGTTAACCCTAAAAGATGGCGTCAAAAAATTCATCCGCATCGCTGTCGACTGGAAGTGAGCCCAAAAGACTGGCGGCATTGCCACGTTGTATGGCAATGCTTATCCTTTGTCCAAGGTAAAAGCCAGCCCTTGGGTCACGCGAAGTGTCACCTAAGCGTTTAGAAAGTTCTATACTTACTAATATTATAAATGCAAAAGTACCTCTATCTATTTGTTTGTTTCTTTCTTTTCACGTCTTGACGGCAAAACGGATTTGAGTGAAATTCAGCAAACGAATAAATCATAATCTTGGATGAAAAGTATCATCAAGTACCATTCCGGAATTATTTTCCCTTACGATAATTTCCACAGACAAAGCAGCTAGCAGAAGCCGATAGTCAATAACACCTGAGACTAATATTACATAACAGAACAGCTGATACACATAATAAAATTCACCTACTATTATTCCATTATTCAAAAATCGGCTCTCATTTTATAAAAGGAATAAATAAGCCCTCACAAACTAAACGACTTCATAAAATAAGCATAATTCTTTTCACTACACGCTGGAATTAATTTCCGATCGAGAAATGAACAAACAATTTATTAGTCGGTAGTTTTGAAATAGCGGTAAAATATTTTTTGCTCCAGTTCATAAATAATCCAATAACAAATTCCGTTATGAAAAATAAAAATACGGGAGCTAAATAAATTCAGGAACCGAACGTCAATACCTAAACGAATGTTTATCCAAACATTTGAATCAAATATTTATGCTGAGGCTATTACATCAAACAAATACGTTCGGAAATTCTCATAGCAACATTTGGGACATGCGACGGTATACGAATAGAACTGGACTGAGCTTTGCGTGTCTGTCTAGCTGTCAAAGGAATAGGAAAGTGTAAGAGAGACAAAGCGATTGTGCGGCCAGTTGTTGTTTTTTTCTAGAAAAAGATTCGTCCCTCAGTTGGATTACCAACAAATATTAAACACTTTTTTGGTTAATAGAACGTAAAAAAACGCAGGCAATACTTGAAATTTCGCCTGACGTTACACCTCAGTACAAGTTTTACCAACAGTGCTTTGTCTCAATAAATTCTTATATAATTGAAAAGGCACTAATAAACGCGTCCAATTTTTTGGAAGTCCGCGTCATAGTGTACGAACAAAAAGTGACAAGTATAGGCCGCCCATTAGCTGTACCTTTTTCTACAGACAAGTGAATTATGTGAAGGTAACGCTCAGTCCACTCCTCTATCTCTATATACACGATACTGTTCGTCGTCGAGTCGTCATTGACGTGTAATTTACTTGTCTACGGGACAACTTTGTTAAAATTCCCCCTTCCTCCCCGCCACTCCGCACCGCCCGTGTGTCGACCCCCACATTAGTGTCACGCCTGCAGTTTTTTTTTATTAGGGATGTTATAGAGGTGATTTTATCGGAACCGAATACAGAGTCGGAGTTTTTAAATTTGGTTTTTCGGAGCGGAACCGGAATCAGGAGGTCTACTCTCTAAGCCCGAACTCAGTTTCGGCCTTAGTGTCGGGCGTTTTCTACTCCTACCAACGGACTTATGATTAGTCCCGAACTCGAACTAAGAATGAATGACAACACGATTCGACAGTTGTTTTTAGTTCGGATACGGGACTAATCGTAAGTCCGTAGGTGATACGAAGTAGAAAACGCCCGACACTACGGACTTCGGGCTTATAGATTAGTCGAATGCCCCTTAGTCGAAGGCAGACGCGGTGACAGAAGGGATGTGATAAAGTGAGTCCACACGATTCAGATTTTTGTCTGCACGGAGTTTGAACTCAGAATAAAAAACTCTATCACATCTACATTTGTCTGCAGAGACCAGAGACACAATATTCTATAGAAGTTTATGTTAATATGTATCACGTGGACTGTCCATTATTGCCACGCCTAACGTTTGTTGCCGTTTTTATCCCGACTTTTACGTAGCTTCGACTCCAACTCCGATAAGTAGGAACTTCTGATTGATACCTATTACACTTCAGTTGGTCGATTCTGTCGACATCTCACGGTGAACACCTAGGCAGAGTGAACGACAAGTGAGCTGTCATTCCATCTTATTTGTATGGTTTGACAACTCACCCGCCGTGCACCTCGCCCAAGTGTTCACATAGACATGTTTACAGAATCGCACTGCTGGTTCCGATTTCGCCTCTGACACTTTATTCGGAAGTCGAAACATAATTTGCTACTTTTGGAGTCAATCATTAAGTTTAATTTTTTAACTCTCTCACTTATTGAAAACACGATTATTTTTATTTTCAACGCCTATGTTATGTTTACTAAATATTATCAATTGAAATTAAAGAGGCCGACTGAATTCAGAATCTTTATTGGGCCTGCATTTTACACATTTCTCTTCTAACTGTGATAAACCAAATTTCAAAACTCCGACGCCGACTTCGATTTCGATAAACTCCCCCGTAACATCCCTGATCCAGACATCGGATCACGGATTGATTGGTTTGATTCGGTGACAGCGTCGCGGAATTATTCGTCGATTTTAAATATGGCGGGAGGTTTTGCTGAGCCGTGCGTTTTGTAAAATGCTTTTAACGGTGGATGATGTTTTTTTGACGTTTAGCTGTTATTGAAAAGGGTGGGGGAGTGCTTGCCTGTATTTATGGCGTATTTCAATAAAGTTAATATTTAGATTAGAGAGCAGTTAGACCTACTAGCATTGTAGCATTACCCAAACGTACTAATATTATTAATGTAAAATTAACTCCTGTTTTTTTGTTTCTGCTTTACGACTTGTCAGCTCAACGGATTTCGTTGAAAACACACGAGAGAGGACCATGTCCTTTGTTATGGTTGAAAAATCATTAAATGACCCCTTCCGCTCTGGGCGGAGCAGGAGGGAGTGTCAGACTCTTTCTGACTAAACCCATCCGTGTTCCTCCAAATGCCCTTTGCGTTCCAGGGCCACGGAGACTCTTTCGAATAATTCCGCAACCCTGGCGGGCTCCGTCTGCTGTGCTGATATGCGCGCGTAGAAAACAACGCGTCGTCGACCCGGGCCTGATTCTGATCGAACGGCGAGCCACCCAACGCTTTCACTCCGCAGGCCCGCGTAGAACATGTCCTGGAATTGGACCAAACTTACTTTTCTTAAACCAGGGCGTATAAAGTTAATGTTCTGTTTAAAGTTACCGATTCACAACATTCCTAATTATGTTACTTATTTATTAAAGAGATATCATAATAAAATTATAAGACAACCTTCTCACCACTTAATAAGCCACAAAGATAAAAAATTCCAAGATGGTAAACTTACAACAACTTTTAATAAAGTACTCCAAAATCGTGTACTTTATCGAGACTCGTTCCCTGAGAGAAACTCAATTAAAGAACAGGCTTGTTCCTAATAAACATAGTGCTTTACATTGCTCTAAAGATGGTAACAAAAGTCTCCCCAGGCAATAATTATCCAGTGGTTCCCAACCTGTGGCGCGCGGACCACTCAAGGTACAAAATATGGTCCGCGATGATTTAACATTTCAATCCTATCACCTCAAAAAAGTAATTGATGCAAACTGATTTTAAGTTTCCATCAGAAATGCTGCGGTTTGTATGACAATGCTATCTACTTTTGATTTCAAAGACTTAATCAAAGAAAAACAAATCTATACTAATAAGTAGTTTATTTTTAGATGAACACAGTTTAATTTTCTTCTTGATTTCTGGTCACTGCTAGCAACAAAGAAATCAAAGTAGTCTCAGATCAAATAGAAGTTGAGAACTGTTGAACTAGTCCAACCAATTAACAGAAGAGATAATTACACTAATTGTATTGCCAACTAAGAATTAAGTGTTAAGAAAAGTATTTCTCCGACTTAATGGCCAGGAGAGATTCGTTTGAAGAAAATTGTTGCAATAAAAGGTTGAAGAAAAGTTAATTGCAATTATGTTGACGAGTGAATGGAAGTGGCGTATTAGGACTAGCTTTAAAAAGCTGAGGGTTGTCAGTTCACTCCTCGCCACATTTTATAGTTATTTGTTGAGCTTTCCGTTGAAGTATAAGAACTAGCTTCCGCCCTACTTTGTCTGCGTGGTCTTCCGCATTTATAATAATACTAGCTGCCGCCCGCGTGAATGTCGAAAGTTATCCCAAGGGAACATGCTCCCGAGATAAAAAAGTATCCTGTGTTATTCCAGACTATAATCTACCTCTGTGCCAAATTTCATCAAGATCCTTTTAGTCGTTTTTGGGTGAAAGAGTAACAAACATTCATACATACAAACTTTCGCGTTTATAATATTACGAGTAGTAAGGATATTTCACACCGGCTTGCAAGGGCACTTTTAAAACGTCAAAATGTAGTGCAAGGTTCGAATTGGTCGTTTCCTTTTGAGAAGATCCGGCGAGAAACTCGCCGGTTACTCTTTTGTCCGTAAAGCAGGAAGTAAGATAGAATAGGATCAGATACTCAATTCATCTACTAAACTAACATAATTCCTAGCCATTCTCCACTAGCTTCCCTCCGAGTCTTCTTCCACGACTGCGCGCGTCTTCTGGCCGTTTGAATGGACCCAGTCCAGCCCGAAATCTACTTCATTCCACACCTAAGTGTACCGCAAGTACCCATCAGCTAAAATACTACAGGTGCTTGCGTTTCATGAATTCTTGAGTTAAATGTGAAGCTGTAAAGTATGTAGTACTGTTTCACATTGAACTTTAGAATTCCCTCAAGTGTTTTTTGTTTCAGATGTTGGGTTGGTCTAGTAAGTAGTACTGCAGGTCGATTCTGTCGACATCTCACAGTGTTCACCTAGGCGGAGTGAACGACAATAGAGCTGTCATTCCATCTTATTTGTATGGTTTGACAACTCACCCGTCGTGCGCCCCGCCCGGGTATTCACTTCGACATGTTTACAGAATCGCACTGCTGATTTGTATTCAGTATCGCACGCTATACAGGTGAATCCAGCTTCAGATTTAGAAAACTTACTGTGATACATGAACGTCTTCATATGTGCTGATGAATTGTTGGTATTACCTGTAACAAATAATACTTACATTTAATTCTATTCTGTATTTTACAATGTAAAGGCTAAAGAAGGAATTGATGGATTGTGTGACGCATGACATGAAAGAAAAGGAAATTAGTGATAGCATGGTGGTTGTCAAGACGAATAAGAAAAAAAACGTATTGCATTGACCCCAAGTAACACGTGTTAAGATCAGGAAGAAGGTGATGATTCAAAGTGATCTCATAGATTTCTATTTGAATATTGAAACCATGCGAACATTTACGACCTGAGTCTGTACTAAGACAAGAGAAGCTCGTGGCTAAATGATAACAGTGTACTGGTTGACCTTCAAGGTAAAGCAGCGCTTGCCGGAGTCGGTCCATGCATGGATAAGTGACTATCTTAACACAAGAAGTATTTCAGTTAGTAACATGATTCACAATAACAATTCCTCAGACAATCAAATCAACACTTAACTTAATCAGTCTAGCAAACATCACCCCGATACCATCAACTTCTGATGGCACATAAGCGTTATGAAAGTCAATACGTCATCAGTTCATCACTAGCACGTCGGTACTCCGAGCGTGGATGTGAAACTTGCAAACAACGCGTCGACGCTTCCGAGCCCTGCCGTCGAAACGATATCACTAATGGGGGCTAGGGCTACGAGGGTGAAAGAATTTGTAACTGGTATTTTTATTTTCTTTTGGAATTTTAAATCAAAATTCATGAAAATCAAAGCATTTCTTTACATGAAACCATGAAGGCACTTTTAAATTGTCAAGATTGGTGTATTGCTTGAATATTGGCCTGAATTTGAGCGTGAACTGTGTTTACCCATTTATGCTAGGGTAAATATTCCGTTCGCAATACGAATCTAATTAAAAGCTAGTTACCGCAAGTTCACTCCCGTGGCCATTCTTATAGGTGCGTAGGATCCGTGCAATATTTGGAGCTTTCTGTCAGAGAAAGAATTTCGTGTTTGTAATTTTTTTCAGATATTACCGTATTACTTCTTAAATATTTTTTGTGTCACAAAACCTAGCCAAACCAACCAAAGATTTGTCGTTTTCATCTAAAGGGCACAGTTACAGTCCAATTTCGTGGCCACGTTAAAATGACTATATATATAATATAATACTCCAAAGACCATATTTTTATTTCCGAATTCCTGTATACTGCTCTATCTTCGGTTATCAAAAACGAAACAATTCCAAACGGCATCGGAAACTGAGAACATACATAGTAATGCTGAGCACACACAGGCAATCAATCGATATCGCCAGGCACAGCACTACAGCTACTGGCGACGCTCGTCCCTCGGGCGAGATTCTGTTCGGTGCTCATATTGAATTCTCCCCAACTTTTGTATCAAACCCATGTTGTGGAAATTTGTAATCTCTCAGTATTATTCTCCGAGGGATTAACGGAGCCTTCTAGCCTTTTTGGATAAAGTGAATATTCATATTTATGCATGATGTGAAGTTTTTTGTGTATCGTTGCGTAGCTGAGCGGCATACCTACATATTTAAAGAAAGAAATGAAAGATCGAAAACCTGCTTATTCCGTCAGAATTGTCGCAAAAAATGACAAAATTAAAAGAAAACGAAACGTGCACTTGCTTCTATATTTCTCGACACTAACCAAAAGAATTCAAAACCGAATGAATTTGCTTTTTCACAAATCACGTTAATTTTTCATCCCCTAACATCATTTTTCACCACTGAATAGAGAGAAAAAACACGCGTAATACAACGTCATTCAGTAACTGAAGTAAATACAAACGAACAATTCGCACGTAGGGGCTCGGAACGAAAACGTCAATAGGTCCTAATGGCGCCCGCGTGGGCCCCTGGCCGGCTAGTGGCGCCCGACGTGGGGCCCGATAATGGTGCTCTTGTAGGGCTGCCAATACCGCAAACTTTGTCTGGATCTCCTGCAAATACAAGATTGTACATTTTCGAACTCCTAGTATTTGCGGAAACACGCGAATAAAGATTGATTTATATACACTGTTTAAAAAAGGCGAATAAAACATTAAAAACAGTTCAAGCAAACGATATTTAGATAACTTTGGTAACATTGGACCATTTAGATAACTTACTAATAGTCGTCAAGTTAAATTACGAAAGAGATTAATCAAAAACTCAGTTTCACCATCAGCAAAATCTATCTATCTAGCCTATTTACTCTCTCTGCTGGTCAGAGGCCTTAGCTAGACTCTACAATAGTTCGCGAAGAGAACATGTAACATATCGATAATGGTCGGGGCTGTGCTTCTCACCAGTCTCGTAAATCTTTCAGAATTCAGGCCAATATTCACTCGTAACCCCGCATAGCGCGGGATTTCAAAACACCGGGATTGGAAGCCCTACTCCCTCTGTATGCGGAGAGGACTCAATGAGCCCCGCGGGACACCTGACCCTCGCCGTCACTACATTCTACTCACTAGTGGTGAAAACTTTGCACAATTTCTTTTTGTGAATGCCAGCAAAGGTGACTTTCTCCCTTATGGCCGTTTAGAGTAGTATCTATGAAGGCGTTCATGGTCAGCAGAAGCTATTATGGGCTGAAAAAGAGTGAAACTAAAGATAGAGCAGCTACACTGTGGTATTATTGACTTTGTCCTTAATGATATACTAAAAGCCACACCTAGACTTCACTAAAAATCGCCTAAAACTTTTGATAGGAAAACCGTCATTACATCGTAATTATACTAGATAGATACTATCGAGGAGAACTTTTTTTTATTACTACTGAAGGCCATTATTTTTGTAGAACATTGTACATTAAAAGATTTATATCGAACCGTGTGTTCAGCGCACGGGCATAAATAAATAAAGCATTTTTTCCCCTTCATTTACCTAGTCTTTTTATGTTATAAAAAATGTTGTTTTAACATAAAATGCCCGCGGTAGTAATCTATGATTCTAAAAGTGAAAGAATTTTCGCATTTGGATCACGAATTCCAGAGATTCCCTTTACAAACATTTAAATACACAATTTTATAGCTTTATATTAGTTCACATTAAGATAATTAAGATGAGAAGATAAAAAAGCTTTGAAAACAAAGAGGAATCCGACTTATTTACTGTGGTGACTAAAGAAAAGTTAATTATATTGTTTTACGAGCCAAAAGCTATTTATATTACTGTTTGGCACGAGACTTGAAATTAAGCGATGAATTTAACAGACACATAACAGATTTTAACTGCTTACCATGAAGTTGAACCGACTAACTTATGGAATACGTTAAAATAAACATTAAAAAATTAACTGTAAAAGTCGTGTAACTATTGGTTAGCTACTGTTATTGGTTTAAAACTCGTTGAACTTAACCAATAATGATGTGTGGTGTTCATGGTTTTTATTTATTAGTCTCATTTAGTAAAGATCCCGTTAAACAGAATGAGGTTTCATGACACTTTTTATTATGGCTATAAAACAAAATACTTCTGGTGTAGTGATTGCAAGCGTTACTGCTGAGCGTGAGGTCCTAGGTTCTCGTGTCGCGCAGAACTATGGAGTTTTCTTTGGAATGAGAGATATGCAATTGTATACACCCCCATTTTGATAGGTAGTGTAAAACTTGTCTCAAATGTGTCATAAAATCTTGTGGCCGCGTCTTAAGATATACAATTCGACGTCCGACTTCCAAACTTTGGGCTGCTAACGGAAAAATTCAATAACAATATGCTTTTTAGTTACGTAATTGAAATTTCCGTAATTTTGGAAGCTCTAGTCAGGACAGCCACGGTTGGCAACTACTAGACCAACGAGGCAGGCAATATATATATGTTACGGCTAATAGCCGAAGTGCGGCTACACCTAGTTTTAGCCGGCTACAACTAGGTGCAACCCGGCTGCAACTAGTTCTAACCTAACCTCAAAACACTTTAAAGAGTTCCTATTTCTGTGTGGTTTAAAAAAAAATAACCACGAAGGTGATGGCGGGGTCTGTGTTCCCTCGCTTCGCTCGCTCACTAGACCCCGCCATCCCCTTCTAGCCTAACCTATCCGAGTCGGGGTGCCCAATGACCGGCTAGGTGTAGCCGCACTTCGGCTATTAACCGTAACATATATAGCACATAGGAACAATAACTGCTTACACAATACACATCTCCCTAACACTTCGCTCATGTATTATAACAGAAAAGACTCGTCGTAACATTAAAACCGGACACAAAGCTACTAATGTCTTTACTACACACTACAACTTCACTCTACCCTCTCTGTCTTAACAAACAAGATTGTGACGTCACACATTACTTAAACGTCCTCTCTTGTAATAAAACGTAGCGCCAACACGCAATACTAACATGGACACAATATAAATACGTGCAGAAGGTTGACTCCGTCATGCAATCTATCTGCCTGCCTTTTACCAGTATGTTTCCAGTCTAACCGGATGCAGCTGAGTACCAGTATTTTAACCGACTTCAAAAAGGAGGAGGTTATCAATTCGGATGTTTGCTTTTTTTTTGTTATGTATGTGAACTCCGTCATAAATAGACGGATTTGCTAAATTATTTCATTTCAATTTCGTAAAGATCTGGCGAAAGAACTTTGCAAATGGACTGGTTGGAATGTGTGAAAAGTCAGCACTAAAAAAAGAAAAATATAAATCTCTTACTAAAACTCTAAACGACTTCCAAATACAAACCACTACAAAAACTTTAATTTTGGAAGTCGGTGTCCAAAAAAAACGAAGAAACCACACCAGAAACATCACATGAAATGACTGCCTATCTTAACTCTGCAACCCAGTAAATGGGTAACACGCGACCCCTTGGCAATGCTGGTGCTAGATTTCCTAGCTTCTTTGACTACCCGTTATACGACTGTCAAAGATCTGCTTAGAAATGCTAGTCAGGATCAATGGCTTAACGTGCTTTCGTATGCAAGGAATAGTCACCCACCCACGGATCAACCTCATCCCATGGATGTCAACCCATGAGACTGTTAGTACCAGTGTCATTTGTTCGAGATCTTTGCAAGAGCGGGACTGCGTTCGCTTCTTGTATGAAACTGACCTTCTGTTCCCTATTTATGAAGTGGCCTCGGGTTGCTATATTTTACCGACTACCCCTACCAATTAAGCGCGACGTCCGAATGAGTGTACTTCTAACGAAGCTAATTGATTTTCGTGTTTATTTAATTACGTTTTCATGATACCTATTCTGTTTTCATAGTTTTGGGATTAAAAGCAAACAAATTGGTTTGTTTTTGTTTCAACTGCAGTTTTTGCGTAGCTAATCGATTCGGCTTTTGTAATACATAGATGGTTATGTACACAGTTGTGGTCTATGTTATCGTGGTTTGTATGTCAATGTTGGTTTTAAATCTAAATGTAGTGGTGTAATGTAGCAGAGCATGCTTATTCACGTTTATAAATCTTAAATAGATATCTAGATGATAACGTCACGAGCAAATCTTATTACGACGAGAAATGAGTACATAAAAACTTTTTCACAAAAAAAAACCGACTTCCAAAAAAATCACTACAAAGTACAAAATAACTTTAATTTCGGAAGTCGGTGTCAAATAACGAAGAAGCAACCAAAAACACCGACTTCCACTTCGAAATTAAAGTTATTTTGTACTTTGTAGTGTTTTTTTTGAAGTCGGTTTTTTTTTTGTGAAAAAGTTTTTTATTAGCGATTGCAGTGTTGGTCCTATAGTGAAAGTTGTTCATAATGATGAGTCGTTTTTTGAGGTCCGGTTTTTTGTATTGAATTTTTTTCTTAACTGTAGGTATAGCAGATACAAAAACACCAACCTTAAATATGAGCACGCACTTCTGGAACATCCTGCAGTTCCGTCTCTCTCTCAAAACGGAATCATAATGGCATTGGTTAAAGCAGGAGGGCTGATCAGATAACGCAATTAAGGATACAGGAGCACCGAGGACTCTAAAACTGATGACACGGTTGGCGCAGTGGTTGAGCAGTTGACTGCGGCGCTGCGTGTCGCGGGTTCGATTCCCGCACGGAACAAATATGTGTAAGTGGTTCCGGGTCTGGCTGTTAGTGTATGTGAGTTTGTATGTTTGTAAACGCACCCACGATACAGGAGAAATTCCTAGTGTGGGGCAACGATCTTTATTTCAGATCGAATTACCAAAAAGGCCAATTAATAAGCGAATTAGTAGGTATTTAAAACGTAATCCTAATGCAACAAGATCAACCAATAAGTAAGTTACTCCCAAACTCCAAAACATGTACCTACATGCATAGGTACCTACTCAATAATCCATCCAACACCGTACAGTCAACACATTAAGGACTAGTAACCACTTTTTTTGTCAGCAGCTTTACTCTGCAGCATTAAGGTCGGATTTCGCAGCTCAAGCGTGCGGTTGACAGTACTAAAAGTTGAATGTAACATCGCATCCCCCCGGCGCGGTCGCTCAAGTGGGTTTGGTCAAGAGGGCGCGACGGATCCTTTTAAAGTGCCCCTAAAACGTGAGGGTTGGACAGGAAACGAGGAAATGACGCTCAACGATGTCCCGACCTAATATGTGTGGAATATAGCCTTGACAAGTATTCAATTACTGTCTGTGTCTAGTTACGATGATCCTACTATCTTACTAATAGGGATGACTCCTGGTCAAAAAAATATATGATTCTATTTAGTCCGTCAGTTAGATTATCGAAAAATATTGGACACGTATTTTTTTGTTTTATCAAATCAATAAAAAAAGACGAAGATAAAACGCATCAAAGATCAGGAGTGACGTCACGTGTACGTAAAAAGTGCACTTACAAGTGACGTCACACAAGTTTTAAACGCACTGTATCGTTTTCATTTTTTGTTTACTTACGTGAAAAAAGATAAAAATACGTGTCTAATATTTTTTTGGAAATCTATCTGACGGACTAATTAGATGGGTTGGATGGAGGGGTTCCTGCCCAGCAGTGGGATGAGGCAGGCTATTTATTTATGTAGACTAACATGCACATAGGCCAGGTACAAAGCCGGACTACATGCCTCAAACATTTTCTATCAGAAAACCAAGAGTGGTGACGATGAAATGTCATGGCATTAAAAAAAAAACATAATTATCAGTAGCAGGTAATACTCAGAATTTAAATGAACACGATATTTCATTAAGTTTTATAACATAGTAATAACAGTTTGTTTTAGTCGCACGGGAATGCTCATGAATTATGTTTATACAGAGCATATAATTGCTGTTTTATTGAGCTGTAAGCTACGGTGGAGTAATTCAATCAAATGCCGACTTACCGAGCTACTACGAGTTATTATACAATCAGCTGTTCAGGGCCTAAACCACCAACTCTTAAAGCAGTATTACTTTCAGTGGGAAAGAGATGGAGCTACACGTCCTGTATAGCTCCGTCTCTTTCCCACTGGAAGTAATATTGAAGTAATAATGCTTTAAGAGTTGGTGGTTAGGCCCCTGTTGTATTTTGTCGAGTTATGCGCGCAATATTTTTTTTGTGCATTCAGTACCTATTGGTCCCATAGTGCAAGTTGATCATACACGTTGTATGCAACCGCACTTCGATCGTTATGTGTAGATCTACGAGTAAATAATAAGTAGTGAGCCTATTGTCAAACTCCAGGCTACGACCTATTACTGAAAATTATAGTTGGAAAAACACAACAGCACTTTTCCTGACCCGGGAATCGATCCCAGGACCTCATGCACAGCAGTATCTCTCGACCAATAAATCAACGAGACGATTACTTTCTGACGAAAAAAAATTGTTTAACGAAAACCCCAAGATATTTACCTTTAAAAAGAAAGACTATGTATTTTTACTCCTTTAAAAATCAACATAGCAAAGTAGAAAATTAACCTGAAAGTTTCACAAAGTGTGTCTATCTAAGTACCCTCCTTTGACGCACTAATATATTCCTAAAAGAATATACAGCTTTCCTCTGGTTCGTTGGTTCGGTTTAAAGACATTTATTTCTCAAAGAACAAATTACAGTTCACTTATAGAGAAACTTAACAAATTAACAAAATAGGTTGTAGTTTACATTCCGACGCTCAAGCCATCCAAGAAGCAGTGCGACTCCGTAAACATGTCGAAGTGAACACCCGGGCGGGGCGCACGACAGGTGATTTGTCAAACCATACAAATAAGATGGAATGACAACTCTATTGTCGCCCACTCCGCCCAGGTGAACACCGTGAGATGTCGACAGAATCGACCGGCCGCAGTGCGACTCCGCAAACATGTCGAAGTGGACACCGTCACCGTGAGATGACGACAGAATCGCAAATAAAATACAAAATAGTTAAGGCCAAACTTATTTTAAAGAGCTAAGGTGTGTCTAATATAAAATTCCTCAGGCCTTTTTTAAATGTTGGTATGCTTGTACACTCTCTGATTTTTTTAGGCAGTTTATTGTATAACCGAGTCCCCTCATACTGTATAGTTTTCCTGCCGTACAGGGTTCTCACTCTTGGTACTTCTAGGTCGTCTTGATTACGGGTATTATATTTATGAGTCTTTTGTTTGAATGAAATATTGGTGTGTATGTAGGTCTTAAGGATTTTCCGGATAGTCATGCATGTATGGTATGTATACAATTGTTGTAGGTTGAATAATTTTGTTTTTTTGTAGAGTAATTCTGTAGGAGTGTCGTAGTTATAATTGAAGAGGACTTTGATGATTTTATTTTGTGTTCGTTGTAAGTATTGTTGATTCGTTTTAGCAGCTTGTCCCCATATTTGGATCAGATATTCCAGATGTGGCTTGACAAGTGTGTTGTAAATAGTATGTCTTAGGTTGTAGGGTACGCATTTTGCAATGTTACGTATGGCTCCGGTTAGTGGGAGTATTCGAGATCTTACATAGTCAATATGAGGTCTGAATGTCAACTTACTATCCACAATCAGGCCCAAATACTTTTCATGCGTGGATTTTCGTAACGGTTGATTGCTTATTGTAAGATTTGGAAAGGATTGTATTTTTTTATTTTTTGCTGCGAAAATTATGTAAGCTGTTTTATTAACATTCATAGTCAGAAGGTTTTGACTAAGCCACACATTCACCGCATTAAGATCTTTCTGTGCTTCTGAGATAATATCCGTGATGGAATTGCCAAAATAAAAAAGACATGTGTCATCTGCATACAGTGACACATGTCCAGTCAGTCCAGCGGTGCTAATGTCGTTAATATATATGAGGAAGAGCAATGGACCCAGGACTGATCCCTGAGGTACTCCGCACTGTATGTTGGCCGGGGCACTTGCAAATTTATCAAGTTTGACTATCTGTTGACGATTAGTAAGATAAGACTCAAACATTTTGTAGGCTGTAGAAGTAATTCCTATGATTTTTAGCTTTCTCAGAAGGATAAAATGGCTAACAGTATCAAATGCCTTTTTTAGGTTAATAAAAATACCTAGACCTAGTTGTTTTTTGTCTATATTATCTTTTATTTTAGTAATGAAATCAACAGTAGCCGAAAGTGTATTCGAGTGTGGACGAAAACCATATTGGTGCGAGTAAAGAAACTTAGTATCGATTAAGTGTTTCGATAAGCGCGTGTGTAAAGCTTTTTCAAATATTTTGGAAATAACAGGCAACACTGAAATTGGTCGGTAGTTTCCGGGGTCAGTCCTAGTTCCAGACTTGTATATAGGGGTTACTTTAGCTATTTTAAGACTGTCCGGAAACACGCCATTGTCAAAGCAACTGTTTATGCAATTGGTTAGGTCAGTTAAGATTAGGTTCTTAATGCACTTTATAGATTTTGTTGTAATTCCATCAATTCCACAGCTGGTATCATTGTCCAAATTATCTATAATTTTGGATATCTCTTCCTCAGTGCAATGTTCTAAGGTGGTAAGTTGAATGTCTATATCTGTCTTATTTAATGTAGTTTGAGAGTTGGAATTAGTTTGTGTTATACTCTGGGCCAACAGAGAGCCAATAGTAGCAAAATAGTTATTAAAAGCGTTGCAGATTTCTGAGCCTTTTGTTATTTCTTTGCCATCAAGCGTGAGTTTAGGAAGAGTACATACATCGTTTGCCTTATTTTTAGCTAGGGTGTTTATCAATTTCCACATTTTTTTGGGGTTCTTACTACATCTTGAAAAAGCGTCATAATAGTAATTCTTTTTATCTTCTTTTATTTTACATTCTACTCTTTTTCTAGCAGCTTTATATTTAGATTGCAATTGTACATTTTCTTGATTTGTCAAACAACCATGCCATAATTGATTTCGTTCATTAATACAGTTAATTATTGTTTTATTTATCCAGTCCTTTTGTGGTAGGTTAAGTATTTTGTATTTTTTTATTTTCGAGTCATTTATATTCTCTATTATGTATTGTTCAAGAACGGCATAGTGGTTTTCTACTTCTGTTGAGTCGTATTTTAGCTTTAGCATGTTCTCATACAGAGCTTTGTAATCAATCGCGTCATATTGAACTTTTTGTCTTAGGGTCTGCTTGTATTGTTTGAGTTCTAGGTAGATTTGTTTATGGTCTGATAGTGTTGATTCAACTATTGCCATGTGTACCTTAGCGTTCCATATGTTAGTACATACATGGTCGATTATGCTTTTTGTGTTCTTTGTTTGTCGAGTACAGTACTTTTCGTGTACATTGTTTAGTATATAGTATCCTGATTCTTGTATATCATCTGTGTAGTCAGTTGTTTTGCGCTCACTACTTAGTAAGTCGACATTAAAGTCCCCAAAAATAATTGTCTTACGTTTGCTCTTTTCCAAACTTTGGGTGTAAATGTTGAGAAAGTCGCTTAGGTTCGTGTTTGGGGGTTTATAAATTAAGCCTATAGTCAGAGAGTGTTTTAATAAGTCTATCCATAGAAAATTATTGCCACATTCATATTTCTCTTCTTTTATATCAAATTTTAAACTCTTGTGTATGTACATTGAAATCCCCCCGCCTATACAATCTTTCCTTAAATTATATATATGTGATTGACTCGATTCTTCTATTTTAAAGAAACGTTTGCAGTCACAATCCGTCGAAAATTTATGGAAATTAGAGGTGCTTTTGACAGCGACTGCGATTGGTCCTAAAATATACAAAGAAATCAAAGAGGTCCCAGGCCACAAATGGTTGGAAACCACTGAGTCTAGTAGTATAAGAGGAGGACGATGAATAAATAAGCGAGGAGTCAAAACCGGGTCAATAAGGACAGCCAGGCGCCTGGCGAAGATTAATTATGCATTTCCCGAAGCTCGTGGAAAACTAAAGCCGGAGAGAAATCTCCAGGTACCTAAATGTTTGCGAACTTTAAACAGGAACGCAAATAAGACCTGCTCATGTATTCAGTATCTGTGTTAGTAATGCTGAAAGTAGCTTGAAATATAGATAGGTATTCTGTTGAGTGTTCTTTCGATTAGGGTTTAGGAATTGACAAGAGACTTGACGCAAAACCACTCTCAGAGAGAATTATACTTTATTGTAGACCAAAAATAGTTATGTCCACTTAATTCTATGTGTACATTGGCGGGGATATATTTCATATGGTTGGGTAATAATCAAATGACTCCTTCCGCTCTGCGTGGAGGGGGAAGGAGTGTCAGACTCTTACTGACTAAAACCCATCCGTGCTCCTCCTAGTGCCTTTTGCGTTCCAGGGCCGCGGTGACTCTTTCGAACGAAATCAGCAATACATTGGCGGGGATAGTATGTAAATATTGCAAGCGACAGCAAGCAAAACTCATCCGTCTCTCAGCAAACACGCAAAGCCATTGGTCTTGGCTTTCATTTGAACCTTGACAGTCGTTACGGATATTCAGAACTCTGAAAACCTGATACCAGTTTTGCAGGAGTATCGTGTTGCCATGTTTCTGGGTGTAGAGGTCAGATAGGCAGTCGCACATAAGCTGGCCACAACATACTTTCATTTGGGACAAAGACTACGCAGATGGGTTGATTGACAGTTAGTGATAGTGTGGCCTCCTATTAGTGAAACAATTATCGAGGTCGGATTGCTTCCAGCGATTATTTTTACAAACGACACGTGTTAGTGGGTCTTGTCTGTATGCTGGAAGTAGTTTTTAATATATTCGATCACGGTTTATTGTCAAGGGACTCGCAAAAAAAAGACTCGCATTTTATCTGCGAAAAATGTGTAAAACTTTTACGCAAAACCACTCTATTTTTATTTGGCGCTAGTAAAAAATATTGCGGCTAAACTAATCCGCACCCGGATCGAGTTTGTAGTTTTTATTGTCAAATCGTTTTATAGCCACGCCTCCACCATTTCAGAACGCGCTTAGAGCAAATAAATGGCGCCCAACTGGGACCGTAAACATTATGCTCAATAAACGGCTCACCTGCGCCTTCTTAATCTAGTTTGCTTTTATTTGTGTATTATTAAAACGCAATATAAATTATACGCTTAAAACAATAAAATACGATAACATTTCACGCAGTACAACTGAATAGCGTAACGCGGTTATACATTAATCTGGTATAACTACCAAACTTAAACTACGAAAACCTCTCTTATTTACTGCGAAACAAGGGCTTTATTAATGCTATAATACTACCAAGGCTGTGGAGTTGATTGTTCGTCACGAGTTTACGTCGTCAAAGCGGGTAGTTATGCGTAGAGCTTATTGGCGCCCAACGTGGGCCAGCATAAAACGCGTCCTACCCGCCAACCAATGGTTCCCTGGGGATACCTGGCCGACCCTGCATAATCCAATGTGCTTTTAGTAGCCAAACCTGCGGCGTTTGCTTTCACACAAAGTCGAAACAAACGTAAACATGTTTTGCGAAAATTACTGTGTTTATTTTCACGTTGGACTGAAATTGTTGCTGCTTTTTCTTTTATCTCTTTTAGGTAGAGTTACTGAAAGTAATTTAGTTATAATACTAGCCTTTAACTGCCCCGCTTCAGGGCAAAGGCCTCTGCTCAAACAGAATAGGCAAGAGCATTAAGTGCTACGTTTACTCAACTGCTCAAAGCGGGTGTTAAAAGTCTTCCCCAACGACGTTTTCCTTCACCAATGTCAGTGATGTCCGAGATACTTACAATCCATGTTAATGTTATAAATGAAAAGCAAGTTGTTCGGGATTATGTGGGCATAATTTTCGACTTCTCACGCGGGCGACGCCGCTGGCAGAAGGTAGTGTACACATGAATTGAAAAGTAATTTAATACTCCAACATATCTTGGTAGCCCATAACCTTCGCATGTACAGACGTCTTTGAAACGAATTCAATTTACTTAAAACACTCTAGAAACCTCTACTTACAAGACTTGACGTTGCGTCAGACAGTCTCTTACATTGAGATGAAAATGTCGAGAAATATTTCATCTTAGTTTAGCCCAAGTTGAGAAACTCTAAAACAAGATAGCTCATCTATTCTAGTATCTTGTTTCATTAAAATTATAAATTCTAGACGCCTCGGCGGTTGGCGTCTTCACAGAATATAATTTTGAAAACAATAACTGAATTAAGCGAAATATTCGACTGTAATAAGTTACTCGTAATTTAAACACGTAGACTGTTATTAGTTAATTATTAATAATGAACGCTATTCAAACAAAACATGAAAATATTTGCATTTGATCACTCAATCTGCCTAGCCTTTTCATAACAAGTGAGTTGCGGACACACTTGTGCACTGTATCTCCCGCGCTGATAGCTGATCTCCATTGAGATCGGTAGCCATGATCTCCTTTGAAATCGGTCAGGACTATTTTAATTCTATGTCTATTCTGGTTCGGCTTCCAGTCTAACCGGATGCAGCGGAGTACAAGTTTTTTAACATGGAACCAATGTATATCAGGTGACCACAACCCAGTAACTGTGTAACATAATAATTAATAAAAAAATTGGTTGTCGGAGACTTGTAGGCTTCAGAAAACGCGTAACAAATCAAAGATATCCTAAAATGACAGCCGAGACCAACAGCTTCATGCACATTTCGAGTCACAAATCACGAACGAGTGTCAGTAGATAATATAATCGGTCACCTACCTAATCAGTAAGTTTCTTAATCTTAAAAATCAACTCATGTGTTTATTGTTATTTAGCCACAAGCCTAATCAATAATTAATGCTCAGTGAATAAAACAAGTAAATATTTACTTTCTCTTTCATAATAAAGGACAAAACAAATAAAAAGTAGTAAGAAGGGCGAGGGAATTGGCGCCCAACATGGGACTACCCTTTGTGCAAACTACTTTCGTTCGCGAGTTGCCTGCAAACGAATACTTGATTCTGTTCATGTTATTAGGGTTCTCTTTTACTGAGGAACGAATTAAGAGTTCATGTAAATCCATTGAGTTTTCATAGTCGATATCTAACTAACTATTTTTGACGCCATATTTTAAGGTTTACTTAGAGCGATTGTTTGATCGGTAGTTAATTCAACCAATGATTAAAATTGCGATAAAATGTGTTTTTTTTTTCAATTGTCAGTTATCAATTAATAATAGAGTTTTTAACTTACATTTATTTATTTGACCACTAGTCACGCACGCACATTAACGAAATTAAAAAAATAAAGTATCTTTGATAATACATAATTTCTGCAAAAAACGAACATATATTATGAAGAGGGAAAAATTTACTATAGAACTGATCCGATTATAAATTCTTTCACTGATAGAAAGTTACACAATCGCGTTACCTGTATTCGACTGACGGGAACAAAACACCTGAACATACCCCGCTAGATTTTTAATATAGCTATTCCAGTCAGTCTCCATTTAAAAAGCAACAGCTATACTGATGGTTATTTACTGCAACAACCTGTTAATGTGTACTGCTAATCAGCCCTCCCCTATAATGCTAAGGGGTAGGTTGATGTCATCGTTCTCTTGATGGTCTGTTTAGAGCATTAGTAGAGTAAAATATAGTATGGTGATGGTTTGGATAATAATGTTGATGTTTTTAGTACAAACAAAATCAAAAGATATTTTTTCGAATCAGGCTGAGAGTTAGCAGTTTTTGAACGTCAGTTTTACATAAAGACAGTCTCTCGAAACGCTCGTTACTTCCTAGTGTTTCGGAAAACACTAACTACTACAGAGATTTATAAAAGTTAGCCAGGTGGCTTCTAGAAAATTGTGCTTCATCATCGACCACATCATCGCTTACATCAGATAATAAATATAATGAAAAAATAGTCAATGTAAAACACGTTTAACTTTTAAATTGGTGTTTACCATTTACCAAACAATACTTCATTACCACGATAGTCAAATAATAATTAAATCTACCAACAGTAAGTGATTGCAAGCGTTTAAGCGTTAAATATCTGAATTCCTTCATTATGAGTCCGCACATTTAATTTATTAAATATCATAACACACACGATTCAGGAAGACCAATATTTGCTGACCATTATCGGGAATATTTCCCCTGAGCCCTGGCTGAAAACAACACAGAATATCCTCATGGACAACCGAAAATACAACATTATTGTTTTAACAATAACGTCCAAATCAGGATGCAGTGGACGTAGACAAAACTGCGTAAGTTGATATTGCAGTTTGAACCTTAACATTTTCCTCGTAAAATGTAATATGTCATTTAAAACATCTAAATGAGGGGCACGAAGATCATTAACATTCGTCAAGTGATTTACAAATATGAATTTTAAAGTTCTTTCAATAGAGTCGAGGATTGTTTGGATTACAAACAGGAGGGTGGACAGAACAATAATATTTTGTTTGACAATTATATTAAGAGCTTCTGCGTTTCATGTTGCCCTGGTACTTAGTGCAGGTGACACTTTATCTTCTCTTTTATTCACAGCGTAGATTTATGATATTTTTTAAAAGAAATTAAGTAACCTCTTTGCATTTCTACTAGCTCAATAAAAAGGAAAATTCTTATGTTTCTTTTTGTATTTTGTCTTCTGTGAATATTTTCTGTTACTCGAGGTATGTGCGGACCGTAGCTCCGAATGTACTTATTTCAATATGGTACGAGTGTGTAGAATGTTGAATAAACCTCTGGTTGTTCTTCAAATAGCATGAAATGCAAGATTGTATCGTGTTGTGGGAAACTTCAATATAAATTCTGTTGTTCTTGCAAGTATTCGCAATTTCATATGTATTAGTGGCAAATCTTATAAAAAACATTACAAAGCGATATGATTCCTCTGCATTACGTACAACTCATACCTATAATATTAATATCAAACAAACCAAGGCCACACCTTCGTATTTTTTGCTTGCCTTCATTGTGTTTCACAGCCTGGACAAAGGTCTTCCCTTTCTCGTTCCGAACATTTCTAGGACAAACCTTTATTTGAATAAAATCATGTAAGTACTCGTATTCTACTTATCCTTAAATAACCACGCCATTTGATTGCTTCTACTCACTCCAAAGAAATACGAGAAGTAAGAAGTCCTTACCGTAAAATCCATTACAAAAATCTACATATTTCTGCAATCTACTTACACCACTTGCCATCGCTCTTACCTTTTACCAAATACCTATACGCACGAACTTTACGTCAGAAAGGTCCTATAAATAACCTCAGTCCCAAATAATAAGTTATTACATTCTTAATGCCTTTGATAACATATTCATAAAGTCGAAGAATGAGCCGTTGACCCCCGAAGTGACTTAAAAGCAATCTTAAGTACGAGGGTACCAGTATGTCGTCAATGTAAGTACATAAAACATTTCGCTTGAATGTTTGAAGCGGTCAGTTCATTATGAATTCATTCGCGTAGTACGAGAAATTGGGTAAAATGGGGATAAATTGTAATGGAAAAGAACAAGGGAAGAATTTGCGAGTAATTTTGGAATGCTCATTCGATTTGACTGTCTTGGATCGAGTCTATAAATAAATTTAAGTGAAAATACTTTTGCTTGGAATGTAATAAGAGCCTCGTTTTGTACAGTCACAGACAACATAAGTTGGTCACTTTGGTGTCTGTTTTTTTTATCGAAAGTTTCGCGTTTCACCGCAATCTCACCTGATGGAAAGCAATGTTGTGGTGGATGATGAATCACTCGCATGATGAACCTATTCACTCTTAACTTTAAGATCCCCAGGTTTATAAGACAGTTAAGTATAACAGATTTACATCGCAAAATTACAAGTCCATTAAATAGTTTTGAGATCGATAAAAATGTTTGTTTTAGGTTTGTGCTAATATAACCTTTGTTTTTATGTGCTTAGGTATATGTAGTTTTCCGTGGGGTAGTCTACTCAGTACTCAGCTTTAGCTTCACAAGGTATCGTGTCCAGACTCGATAAAAAAATCATTTGAAATCTGACGATGGAATAAACGACTCGACTGTACCAACGACCAATTTTTAGTGTGGGCGAAAATAAAAATGCCTAATTTGGATTGGTGACATGACGTAAACGAAGATTTCAAAAAGTGGACACAAAACTTAAGAAAGTCTGCAAAAAATAGCCATAATAATAATATCATTTTATAAGTCCTCATCATAAAGATGATCCGAACTCAATAACCGGAATTAGGGACTTTGGCTTTTATGGCTCATATTAAGAAGCGGCCGAAGTTAGGAACAAGAATCACGTCAATTGGTTCACGTCGGCCGCTATTAGGATACTCATTAGTGTCTCATATATTTCCGAATAATTTTGGCGGATGTGATAAAAATAATATTTATGGGGAAATTGAATTTTGTTGACGTGGGAAAAATAAAGAGATTATTATTACTAAAGTATGGGTTGCAGTGTCTTCCTGTCTGGTAATAATAACACACAGAGCGGCCATTGATATGACATATCGAGGAAAACTCTTAACATCAACATCACACCGCCCATACTGAGAAATCTTCAACGGTGCAACCCAATAACACTGCTCGTTCTGGACCCTTTCCAAATAATCGTACCCGCGTATTTGATCAAAACGTCTTGAACCTTTTAGTGCAGCCGTGAGACACACTAGTTTCTGGCATATTATTTTTTGTTATATCTATGAAGGTACCGTGCGTGTTTCATGTATGTGCTAAATACATTTTATTCTTACTTTATTTAATATAACAGCTACTAGCCTTTTTATATCAAGTATAATACTTTACGACCTATTCTCATACCTAACAAATATACTTACATAAAAAAATCATAAAAATCGGTCGAGCCGTTTCGGAGGAGTGCGACCACAAACACCGTGATACGAGATTTTAAATATGTAGATATAAACTTAGATAACGATTGTCAAAAAGATCAGAATGTATTGACGCTTGAACCCTTTGTGGGTTTGGAATTATCGACCTTTTTCCATTTCGCTCTATCACTGGCTTCCCTTCGCCAAGAAGGTTTCTTGTCTATGCTTCTCAAATCTCCAGGGTTGCGGATTCTGTTTGAAAGAGTTACCGCAGCCCTGGCAAGCAAAGGGCACTAGAAGGAGCACGGATAGGTTTTAGTCAGTAAGAGTCTGACACTCCCTTCCGCTCCACCCAGAGCAGGAGGAGTCATTTGATGATTTCCCATTCATTAAAAAATGCTTCTCAAATCTTCTTTTAACACAATCCTTCCAACGCTTCTTTAATGTCACGTGGTCAATATCCAACCATTTTGTACTTGACAATCGTTAATGTTGAAAAAAGTCACTCCGTATAGAGCCCAAGCATTTCCTTCTTAAGACTTGAAGTGCCATTTTTACAGTCGCAAAATGTACAGATTTAGCCACATTCATAAACGTAATCTGAAAGTTATAACATGCAGTAACCGACGCAATAAAACACAACCGCGTCGTTTGCTCCACTCAACGCGACAACCATTTTATTGGAACGCCTTTAACTCCTGGGATCACGCATGACATGGCACGCGAGCTACACAGGAACATCGGTTGTGATCTGAAGAGTCTTAAGTCTTGAGGAATGATTTCGTAACGCTTTTTTATTATTGAAATGCTCGTGTTTGACCACAATCTCACTTTATGGAAAGCAATGTGATCGCCATGGAGCACGCTTACCTAGAAGTTACCTATTCACTCTTGACTTAAAGACAAGTGGAAATTATATTTTTTCTTATTCCTTCGCTGTTATTTTCTGATTAATTTCGTTTCGGTATCCAAGACAGTTGCTGATGTTTACCGTATGCCCATCGAGCGGCCCACAAAACACAAAATTGGTGCCCTAAAATCGCGAGACGGGACCGTGGTAGACCATGAAGGAGATGGCGGGACGACTTGGATGTCTTCCTTGGGAATTGACAAGAAGAGACACAGAACGGTGGAAATATTAAGGGAGGCCTTTTCCCAGCAGTGGGAACAGCAACAGTTCGGGCTAGATATTATTAATTAGAAAGTAATAAAGTCTTCCGTATGGTGTCGGACGTAAAAGAATAGCACCATCCCGTCACTTCCCATGGGTATCGTAAAAGGCGACTGAGGGACTCACCAGAGAATGGGCAGCAGCGTTCTCTGTAGGTACATTGCTACATGTACACTGCGATCGCCAACCCGCCTGCCAAGCGTGGCGATTATGGCAAACCCCTCCCATTTGGGGGAGGCCTATGTCCAACAGTGGACTTCTATCGGCTGATATGATGATGATGAATAAAGGCTACGTGCTCGAATTAACTTAACTTCGTAGAAATATTCGCTTAATTGAGTTATTGTTTTCAAAATAAAATTCTGTGAAAACGCCTAGCGCCGAGGCGTCTAGAATTTATAATTTTAACTAAACAAGATTGTTAGGCAGATGAGCGCAAATCTTGAATAATTGGGAAAAGACAGATTGAGTATTCATCATTCTCATCCTCGTATTGAGTAATATAGTACCTACACCAGAGACTACCTGCAGTACTGTCTCTCCTTCTCTGTTTGAAATCTAGACAAGGGTTGAATTTAAAATATCGCTTTTAGCGAAAAGGCTGCCTATTATTTCAACTAATAGTGAGTTTTCTTCTTCTATATTTTCTTTAACTTAGGTATATAAATGGTGTAAATAACAATAATATTGTGCATTTGTTAAGGAACTATTAGTTAATCAGTAATAAACTAATTTCAGAATTTTTATAAGAATAAGCCAGTAATAAAAGTTTAACACAAAATAATAACTCCTTTCATCCATTCTGTTTCAGAACTAGGTCAAAGTTACCAGGAGCACATGGAACTAGAGCAACTGCTTCATTCACCGGTATCACACAGTTTGACGTAAGCATCCAGTATTCAGTTGAAGGCGCTACATAACTTTTAGGAGCAATCCAGGGGCGCGACGACACGACTTGATAGAAGATAAATATTCTAGAAGGACATAGAAGGAACACGTTTGGTTGTTGAATATTCTAGGGTCGATTTAGAAATGCTTATTTGTTTTTTTGACAATTTTAGAAGTTTTATGTTATGATGGATCCTATCCTACGGATAGCAGATCCATAACGGTAAAACTATGCCTAAAAGTATTTTTGCAACTTTTGACTGCGTCTTTGCTTCTGTGTCCTATACCACAGGCACCGTACATCTTTCTGGGATAAGAAGGAGCATATTGCACGCAGATATAATTTATATAAAAAACTTTAAGCACTAGTAAAAACAAAAATGGCACCCTGAAACAAAGATATAAAGAGAGAAAAAATTAATAAAAATTCCTAGTCGTGACCAATTTAGTTTTCGGATTATAGACCGAACTTCTAGGGTATCATAAACAAACAATTTAACATCTGTATATTATTAGTTTAAGAAAACACATCTCATCCATTATGTTTCAAAACTAAAGTTACCAGGGGCACATGAAACTAGAACAACTGATTCATTCACCGGTGTCAGACATACCATTTGACGTAAGCATACAGTATTCAGGAGACGGCGCGAGAGAAGTTTTAGTAGCAATCCAGAGTCGGGACAATACGACGTGGTAGGAACATTTAAATATTCTAGAAGGACATAGAAGGAATGACCATGTTTGTGAGAGAGAGCGTTGTGAATATTGTAGTGTCAAAATGGACACTAATTCACATATTAGGTACAGTAATGCTTATTTGCTTTTTCGTCCTAAAATCTGTTGTGTGGTGATCGCGGGGAAAAATGGGAATTAGCATGTAAGGTGATAATAATTATAACTGTACTCGATTGTCTTTTAAAGATGATAAAGGAAGAACAAACCGATTTCCAAAAAACACTACAAAGTTCAAAATAACTTAAATTTCGGAAGTCGGTGTCAAATAACGAAGAAGCAACGAAAAACACCGACTACCGAAATTAAAAGTTATTTTGGACTTTGTAGTGCTTTTTGGAAGTCGGTTTTTTTTGTGAAAAAGTTTTGTATTTTTCACTTTTTAGTGGTACACACCTAACAACACCACTGGAAAGTCACAGAAAAGCAAAAATACAAGGATGATTTTTCCACATATTTCTTTCCAGCTATTTGGATAAACCAACTACTGAATCGATTTTGATAAAATTTCAATGTGACCAATCGAGAAGTATATCCTTTACATGAAACAAGAATCTTTCAAATCGATTCATAAATGACGGAGGATTATGAGGTAACAAACACAAAAAAAAACATACAATCGAATTGAGAACCTCCTACTTTTTTTGAAGTCGGTTAAAAAGAAGTGGAAGGAAGATATATTAACTTTATTACTTTATACTGGATAACTTTTTTTCCAGTGCGCAAACTTTGAGAACCACTTCTGCCCATGAATTGCCCAAAAAAATTTGAACTTCCCATACAAAATTGTCATCAACTGACCACAATTTCTATGGGAGACTCAATTTTTTTTAGGAATTGACTATGGCTTTCTTGGGGAAAGTTGTTCATTCCCATGGGCAGAAGTGGTTCTTAAAGTTTGCGATTTTTTTTTAAATTACCCAGTATATACTAATATTTAGAGGTAAAGTTTGTGAGGTTGTTCCGATTTTGCAAATGATTTTTGATGATAGCCACATTCATGAAGAAGGCTATAAGCTATACGGAACGAGAAATTTCTACGGAAAAGGGAAAAAATGGGATACGCGCGTACAAAGTCGCGGGCGAAGTGCTAGTATCTTATACAAATGAAGTTTTTAAGGGGAAAGTATTGAAACGATTCCGAAAATTCTTAAACTGGCAGAAATGCAAACAAACTTTTGCTTAGTGGCATAATTTTTATCTGAGAAACTGCACGGTTTCTATGTACTTAACAGGCCCCGGAAGAGAAGCCATGGGAAACATATAGTATGCAATAAATTATCTTTTCTCCCACTCAAGGGTGAGGACAGTATCAGTGTGAAACTGCGAACTTCACTTTACAAGTTCACAGGCCACGATGTGACCAGCGCCATGTTTTATTCCACTAGTGTACCCTGCAAGTCGATCCGGAATGTATGCGACAATCAAACTGCCATGTTTACGAGAGCGACCCAGTTGTTCACTTTGGGGCTACAGACGGGACACTTAGAAGCAACTGACGGGCCACAATGTGACCATTACCATGTTTTATTATAATCTGAGTGCCCTGTTACAAGTCAACCATGTATGGGGCAATCAAACACCCGCTGGAGCAAACGAGATGTTTACAGACAAGCCACTTACGAAGACAACTAACGCGCTACAATATTGTGGTTCAAAGGAAACTGGGAGTATTGAAAAACTGAATTATCATAAGCAAGTATAAATGAAAACCAATGTAATTAAGTGACTTGGAAGGTAACTGTCATACTGACTTTTCGACTTCATTATTGCACAGTAAGGGAAATTGCTTGCTGAGCAGATTGGCAACGTTAATACGGTAGTCAAAAAGAAAAAACTATTGTGATTTATTCATTCATTCGAAATGTACAATCCCATACAATCAAAAATCACAGTGAAACTTAAGATACTTATATGTGTGCTACTTCAAATATAGTAGACCAGATTTTTTATGGGCGTCAGCTAGTATCATATACCTGACTTGTGTACCTGACTTTACATATCAATTAAGCTGACTTCACGAGGGCTACTACTCAGCATAAGCCATCTCAAAACAAGACTAAAAATGTCGCGCCACTCAAAAACAACAATTAAGTGTCTCGTCTGCCGTCCCCTCCTAGCCTCATTTATAATGAAGCTTCATTTCGGCGGGATTAGTTGCCAGACTTGCGCCGCCCGTCGCCGCCTGGGACGGAGTCACAGACTCTTATGTAAACGAGGCTGGGAGAAAGCCGACTTATTGGTGCCTAATCATTGATGAAATGTAATGTAAGCGAATTGGAAAATGGGATTACAGAAAAGACAGTAACCGGCAGTTAATAAGTCAAAGGCTAGGCATATTGACTTCGGAATAAGTTTGTCTATGTCAAGCATCGCTTTATAGTATGAGCATGAACACAGTGGTTTGCCAAACCTATAAAGTCATCGACTGAACTTCAAACAGATATTTTTAGAATAAAAAGTAAAAGTTAAAGTTTTATTTTATACACAAACACAAATAAATGAAATGATGGTGAAGAATTATACCAGTTCTGCATTTGCTGGCACACCCGAACGCGGGAGGATAAAAAAAGATATCTAATATTTTAAATACGTAAATTAAATAATGTAGAATAATATAAAATGACCTGGTGAGGGTCGCGGGTAACCGATGGATGCGAGACGCACAGGACCGGTGGTTGTGGCGACACTTGGGGGAGGCCTATGTCCAGCAGTGGACGTCTTTCGGCTGATATGATGATGATGATGATGAATATAAAAATAATTGTGTTAAAATGCTTATTAAAATACCTAAGTTAGTATGAATGTGGTTTCTGAACAAATTTTTCCATGCGTCCCGTGCTAGTGTAAATTTTTGGATTTGAGGGCAAAAACTTTCATAATACTACCGCCTGCCTCCGCCTTAATAAACGAATCTCAATTAACTCTATAACAAATGTGCAATGAATTGTAACATGACAAACCAAAGAGTCCTAATTAAACACATAATGCCGTTTACCCACTGAGGCGCAACACATTGTATCGACGGAAGCCGAACAATAAGAGCAGCACCTTTGTCTACGCAACTATAATACGACTCAGTGGGCAACTAGGCTGAAAACAATACACGAAATATATTGAAAAAAAAAACCTTTGTGTCTTGAAGATGGCTCGTCTTTGAAGACTGCTGTGTCGAAAAATGTACCTGTAACAACATACAAAATTAATGTATAATTAAAATAATGTTGAATGACTGAACAAAAAATCTTAATTTAATGAGTTTACAGGTATGTAGAACAAACAGTAAAGTCCCGCAAGCCTCCATAGAACCTGCCAGGTTGCGGATCCTGCCAGGGTTGCGGATTTTGTTCGAAAGAGTTACCGCGGCCCTGAAACGCAAAAGGCACTACTACTGAGGATGGGTTTTAGTCAGTAAGAGTCTGACACTCCCTCCCGCTCCACCCAGAGCCGAAGGGGTCATTTGATGATTTCCCATCCTTATAAAAAAGTGCCTCCATAGAAAAGGGAGGATCCTCCGACCGGACGGTTGTTGTATCCGGTGGGCCAATGCCCGATAGTTGATATTTGGACTGTAGTATATGTTCGAATCGCACGGAAAACTCTCATACCGCGATGCAAGATTTCGTTCAGTTAGTTCGTCGCTAGCGGTATAGATGGCGCTGTGTTTATTTTTGCTGCGGTACAAATTTCGCTTCGTTAGTTTTTATGTGGCGGTTTCGATGCCGCTACTAACTCAATCAATCTGCCTAGCCTTTTCCAGCTTAAGAAGCCGACCATGCATAGTTGGGAAAAGCTAATCCGAAGCAGCTGAATACCAAGATTTGAAATGAAGAGGAGCGACTTTCTGTTTTACTTCAGTCAAAGCCCAGTGACAGGGAAACACGAACGTAAAAATACGAAGAAACAACCAAATAAACCGACTTCCTTTTTTGTAAAAAGTTTTTACAGTAAAGAGTTCCAACGCATTTGAACCATGTTTACCGCAACAGTGCAAGTACTCAAACGCTACATGATCGAAATCAGTTATGTCATTTAGAAATTTTGGTGAAAAAAAAATCACACGTTTACCCTGAAAGAATAACACTCTTTCTGCGGGTAGTCGTGCAAAAAACACATTTTTAAGCATCATAGACTAAATTATATCCGTGTCTATGGTCTATGGCGCGCTTTGGCCGCTTGCCAGTCAGTCGCGTCGAGACCGCGGTGGCGGGCGCACGTCCCGACATTATGAGTCGCTGAATAGACGCGCCTGATAACGACTAGTCGTTTTATTTGCACACCGAATGGCTTTTAATCTGGCGGCTCTTTGAATGTCGCGTTTGCTTAATCGGGACGGGTTTGTTTTCATGGTTGATGTGGTTTTAGGCTTTAATGTGCTTTTTCATTAAAATACTGCAGTTTGAAGTAATAGTAGGTATGCCTTTATTCGTCGAAGGGTAAGCGGCGTAGCTCTGTTTTATCCATCTTTTTTTCCCCAGTAATGTTTAATTTTAATGAAATAAGGCGAGCTTTTTGCCATTAATCAGCAATAAGCAATGCAACTGAGAAATGGATGGAAAACCCCAAATAACACTGTTCGACTAACAATAGACCGTCGCGGTAGTTAAGCAGCTTTATCACGGTTATTATGAACGGATATCGCACGAAGCTATCATATACAACACTAGCTGCCACCCGTGGCTCCGCTACGCGTGTATGTTGAAAATTATACCAAGGGAACATACTCCTGGGATTAAAAGTATCCTATGTGTTATTCCAGACTATAATATACCTCTGTGCCAAATTTCATCAATATCCGTTCAGCCGTTCTGACGTTATTGAGTAACAAACATTACAACATGAGCAACACACAAGATAATCTAACCAACGGACTAAATAAAACCATATTTTCTTTACTTAGCAATCATCTCTATTGGCGAAATAATGGGTGCCACACACTCTTATGGGGTGGTGGTAAACAGGGGTGGTGTTATGTTGACTTATACAATGTATAGAGTGGTATGACAACTGCGTAGAAATTACAAACACTGTATTGAATTTGACAGTTTAATTACAACTGAATGAAATTAAAGTTATTCAATCTAACTTTGAGCTTAGACAAAAGAGGTTTATTTTAAACACAAATACTTTATTAACTTGTACTGGCTGAATCAAGTCTAAAGCTTCAAGAATTCTAAAACATACTTAGCTTTTTCATAATTATGTTCTCAGAGATGTTAAATTTAATGGAGCTATAACTTCTATACTTATTTACAAGTTTAGACCAGTTTATAATGTCAAATAGTTTGACAGTTGGTTCTTCAAATGCCCTTTGCATTCCAGGGCCGACGTGGTAACTCTTTAGAACAATTCCGCAACCCCGTCACGGTCTGTGTGCTTTAGAATCTATGCCACTATCTTCTAAGTACAAGTACAGTAAAAGCTTCCAAGTTAAATTAATATGTAAAGCGTATGTAAAGCTGTTGAAAGCTTGTGAAGTCACGCAGCTTTATAACATATGGTAAACTAATAAACTTTTTGAGAGTGCAGCAGAGAGTTAAGCACTTTGAGATATTTTTAGGGTTCCGTAGTTCAAAATGAAAGAAAACGGAACCTCGTAGGATCACTTCGTTGTACGTATGTCTGTCCGTCAGTCGGTCTCGACCCTTTTCTCAGGAAATCGTGGAGATTTCAAATTGAAATTAATATCAAATGCGTCGGTCAATGTTGCTTGAGCTCTAAAAAATCAAGCCCTAAGTCAACGCAATAAAAAGTAAAACCATTTATGTGACATATTTTGATGCTTCGCAAACAAATATTACCCTATATGGTTACTTACTGCTACGGACGACCTAGAATCATGTTTGGCAAGAAGCAAGGCCTCACAGCTCAGCCTGCCAGGATTGCTAAATTGCTCAAAACAGTTACCGCGGCCTTAGAACCAAAGGAACAGCCATTCGAAGGAACAAGGGTGGGTTTTAGTCACCAAGAGCCTGAGTCTGAAGAAGTCATTTGATGATTTCCTACGCATAAAGAATGCAATTAGCATAGAGCTTTTGAGACTTAGTTGTTTTGACAAGAAAATATTGTTGTATGTATAAGAATTCTTACACCATAGTATTATTTTAGACCAGGTGACTGACATTGTAACGTCTCAAAGCACCGTCTAAGTCTAGAACCCTAGCTACATTTCATCGAGAGGTATGCTCGTGCCTTTCAGCACAATCACAACTTAAATGCTAATGTTCTCAATGAAGACTCGCGACTGAGCCGGACTGATGGCTGTCTAGCTTCGCAGATGGAATTTATTCTGTTGCAGTAATTTGAGCTGTGCTGTGTTTGATGTTCTGGGTGTGGCAAGGTGGTATTGAAGATATTAGTAGCAGATGTCGAGAAATTAATTATGAGAGGAACAGGTATGTCAAAGTAATGATGGGTGGATTGTGTGAGGAATCAAAAGGGATTCAGTGACAGCATCTCAGGATTTTGTGGGAGACAGTATTGTCTGTCTAGCTTCTGGGACAAAATGAATCGCGATTTATGTGGCTGGGGTTTATCGGAAATTACATTAGTAGCAGGTGGGAACGAATAACTAAGAAATTAGTATGGATTAGAAAAGACAAAGATTTTCTTAGGAAAATAGATGTCAGTCATTTATTTATTAAGTATATTACTATATTGTACACCTAATAATAAGAACAGGATAAACATTCATTCATTAGGCAGTAATTCAATTTCCTAAAATAATCTTGCAGAAGAAGTCCGCAGTGGTAGTCTGGTTTTGAGTCAGTCAGACTCCGCAGTTGTCATTCAACTCCGAGTTAGTTGCAAACCTTATGCAAAAATATTATTTAACCTCGTGATAGCAACTAACTCTGAGTTCACCGGTTTGCTCAAGAAGGCCTCAGTGGCTCGCCCTATCTCAAATGGAGACCCATTTGGAATAGGCCGAGCCACTGAGGCCTAAACGTTACTGGTCAAATACTTTATTTTTCCCAAATATGATTGGAGCATAAAGTTATTTTTCTGAACGTATTGGGCCCAGCCATAACTCATCCAAAAAGGGTGTGAGTGAAGATTGGACCCCATAACTTGCTATGTAACCGAAACATGGACTTTAATTAAGATAGCCTATATCTCTCGCCACATAACTCTTGAGGGAGCGATGTTGTGACAGTATCTCTTGACCACCATGCTGCCAATTACTTGGTATCCTCCTCTGGTATCTGCGAGCCTGGTCACATGGCACGTACCTCTATGTTACTAATACACTAAGGGCCAATTTCACCAATGATACTGAACGCGATCAGCGAATAAACCAAGTTTATGGTAGTCAGCTAGGAAACACCGGCCTCATCTAGCTTAAAACGACCAAAAAAAACATTGACGTGTAAAAGAGTTATGTTTAACCTACTTACAAAATAAATATCATTTATGAGCTGTCAGTGTCATTATTTTTTATGGAATATTTAGATTTACACTGACCACTATTGAACGCGTTTAGATGTACTGATCGCGTTCAGTTTCATTGGTAAAATCGGCCCTTCAGTTTCATTGGTAAAATCGGCCCTTAAATTCTCTTATTTTTAATTTTAAATGCGCAGTCGCAAACTGTCAACAGATCACTTCTTCACACTCTTTCTCTCATGAGTCATCTCAGCAACAATAAAAAACTTGTCAAAATGCAGGGAATTTTCTCAAGTTTTTTATTGTTGCTGAGATTATACGACATCAATTCCAACGCTTTTTAAAGACGAAAATTTGCCCTCTTGCTATGAAATTCAGGGACTTTTTTTAACCGACTTCAAAAAAAAGAGTAAAGTGTTTTAGGTGTGGGGGGGGGGGTAGCACTAAAAAGTGAAAAAATTAAAAACTTTTTTACTTAGTTTTTTTTTTTTGGAAGTCTGTTTTTTGTGAAAAAGTTTTTTTCTTTCAAATAACTAAAAAAATTACCCTCCTTTTCGGAAGTGGGGTATAAATTAAAGTGTTTTCTAATCATTCGCCTGCGTTTATGTTCACACATAGACTTTAAAATAGGTGTTAAATACACACATAAATTGCTAAAATCATAACTTTTCCTTTTGCTTTCTTGCAATCGGGTAAAAATTGCATCTTTTTGACAGTTAACATAGGTAATAAAATGGCGTCCAACAAGCAAATACCAGACGTTTGATATATTAGAACATCGGCGTCGTCACTAGGAGCGCATAGCGTTGCGCAGTGTCCCTTTCACACCGGCCCGCCCACGCGACCGCTACGGCTTTCTATTATTTGCAACTCTGTCAGTTTATCGGCGCCTGGTACTTTTTGACGGGAGACATTGTTCGCGTTCCGATCTATTGTTTTGGTTTTGGTGTCGGTTTGACTAAAATCGACGCTTGAATGGCAAAAATTACCAAACGACATCATTTGTCCAATATTTCGCTTGGTAATTTTTTGTTACTTTACCACGAAAAGGTGTTTGTAGTATGGCGTTTATGTTGAATGTCCATCTGTGCCTTTATGACTCCTAAACTTCTGTCAAAAATGTATGGATTTTGAGGTTTTTTTGACAGATTGGAACAGAGATGCGAATGAACGCTTAAAAATAGTAAAATTGGCCCTCTGAGCTCATCACCCCGGTTAGAAGCCATTGCATATTCATTTCCGAGTACCAGGGCACCAGGAACCACTAGGAGCTTATATTAAAATTCAGAGAGCATTCTAATGACTTCTTACGCCAGAGATACGGTTAGATACGCCAAGTTACTTAGCGCTAAGTATATTCTGAGAGTAACTTAGAACTTTGGTTACCTAATTAGTTTTACTTAAGTAAATTCTAAGAGATTCTAGTTCCTTTGCTAATGAGATGAGATACATACATAAGTTAGCTTGCTGTGTGTAATGGCTGCTCTTGAGATTCCGTAGATCGCTTTATTTAAGACTGGCTTTTGCCCGCGAATTCGTCCGCGTGGAATTATTCCAAGGGAACATGTCTACCCGTGTGTCAAATTTCAAATGCGTTCAGTCGGGAAGATGTGAAAAAGTAACAGACAGACAGGGTTACTTTCGCATATATATGTATATCTATATCTCGAATGGGTCTACACGATAATAAACTTTTATACTTATAGAGTTATTGCAATTTAATATTGGACGATCGGTAATTGTGATACATGACTTTTCCCACAGCGTGCTTTTTCTAGGATAAAAAGTAACTCAGCGATAGAAACTCTCGGATCCTGAGCCTGCCAGGGTTGCGGAATTTGTTCGAAAGAGTCACCGCGGCCCTGGTAAGCAAAGGGCATTTTAAGAAGCACGGATGGATTTTAGTCAGTAAGAGTCTGACACTTGCTTCTGCTCCGCCCAGAGCGAATTTTTCATTATTACACATCCTCAAAAAAAGGCCCTGTACCTACTTACATCCAGAGATAACCTTCTACGAACAAACAAAAAGCCTACCTCTTTCAATATGTTTTAGAAAGAGAAGGCAATAATAGATGACAGAAACAGCACTATTCGAAGCTGAACTTTTTCTAAAAGTACAAACTGCCGGTTACTTCAATCATTTTCGTTTGTAACTTGTGTTAACTAAAGCAATCGCTTGTATCTTCATGCTAAGACAACGTCCAAATTCCTAATTTCCCTGCGGCTCCGATGGCATCACTGATAACAGATCGTGATCCATCTCGTGTGACGTCACCATGGATCCGCGTGATCTCGTGATTAACGGACCGAATCGGATTCGGATTAAATGGGATTCGGTTTCTGAGTACAGGGTGTTTGGACAGTCGATGTCGGGGATAATTAGGGTTGAAGAGGCCCTAGACAATGTGTCATTCAATTGGCGAATGCGACTGTCGAAATGCCAAAATGTAGGAATTTGATCACGTGACATTTCGATAGCATCTGTCAATCCCATACATTTTTGACATATTGACAATCGCCTTCGCCACGCTACCGCTGACAGAATGTCACTTGTCTAGAGCCCAAGGTGTTCCCTGTATACAAATACGGGGTGCTACAGTTTCGGTCAATAGTAATTAAGACTGAATTTCAAGCTATCTAGGTAATAGAAGGTGATTTTATTTTTATTGTTGATAAGCTCAGTGTTTGACAACAATCTCACCTGATGGTAAGTGATGATGTAGTCGAAGATTGAAAAGGTTTGCCTAGAAGTAGGTAACTTATTCACTCTCGACTTATAGACTCCCAGAGGACAACAGACAAGTAACATTCTGTCAGCGGTAGCGTGGCGTCGGTGATTGTAAAAACGTCAGACTTGTATGGGATTGATAAACGCTGTAAAAACAGTCACGAGATCAATCCCTTATAAGATTATTTAGGAATTCTGACAGTCTCCATCGCTATTAGAGACAGCGAATGGCTGTCTAGAGCCTCAGATTGTATGCAGGTCTTTGACAGTCGTTACAGATAATCAGAAGCCAGAAAATCTGATACCAATCTAGCCAAGAGGTGGGCCATTGGAAAGCTTTTTTTAGGCTTGCTCTTGACCTCGATCACGCCTGATGGAAAGCGATAGTTGAGGTCTATGATGGAGCGAGCGTGCCTAGAAGATGCCTGTTCTGTTGTTGTTTTTTCTCTCTGACCGTATAAGCCATAGTTACTGGGTTGTGGAGGTCCAATAAGCAGTCGCTCCATTTATAAAATACTGGTAGGTCTTGAGCTGCACCCGGTTAGACTGGAAGGTGACCTCTACATAGTTGGGAAAAAGTAGGCAGATTGGACAATGTATCTAAAGCTAAACTATATATTGTGTCCCTTTTATATGGATGGGAAATCATCAAATGACTCCTTCCGCGGGTGGGGCGGGACGGAGTGTCAGACTCTTACTGACTAAAACCCATCCGTGCTCCTCCTAGTGCCCTCTGCGTTCCAGGGGGTCTACTCTCTAAGCCCGAAGTTCGTAGTTTCGGCCTAAGTGTAAGGCGTTTTCTACTTTTTTTTTTTTTATTTTATTTATGAATGAGCTAGCTCTTGACCTCGATCACGCCTGATGGAAAGCGATAGATGAGGTCCATGATGAAGCGAGCGTGCCCAGAAGATGCCTTGAGGCACTGGTACTCCCACGCGTCGACGAAACACAGCAGGCTGCTTGACGCCGAACTCCGGTGGGAGGGTGGTCGCGAACCAGGCGGGCGTTACCCTTACCACCGCAAGGGAAGGTTTGGCCAGTCTTATAAGGTGTTAGGTGAGACTGTCCAGGATGCGCCGAGCGCTCAGTTCAGTTGAGTGTCAGATGGAACAAATTGCGCTACACGAGGAGGCTCCTTCATGCATCCCAAACCCTACTCCGTATAATCTATAGACTTACGATTATTCCGTTACCCGTACTAGGAACAACTGTCAAATCGTGTTTTCATTCATTCTTAGTTTGGGTTCGGGACTTATCGTAAGTCCGTAGGTGATACGGAGTAGAAAACGCCCGACACTAAGGTCGAAACTACGGACTTCGGGCTTAGAGAGTAGACTCCCAGGGCCGCGGTGACTCTTTCGAACAGAATCCACAACATATATCGTGTCCCTGGCTGTACAAGCGTACTAACACACACGCACGCTAGCTAACGGCACAGCGCTGGTAAGCCCCGGTGTCCTGTCTCATAATCCCTGACAAGCTTGGTCGCTGGCGAGCGTACGGTTACAATATTATACTGTTGTTGTTTTGTTCTGGTGTGGTTATCCCTCCCTTTCGATAAAATATCTTGTTAGGAACACTACCAAGAATAGATGTATTGTTTTTTTAACGGTAACAATTAATCCGGATTGTTTTTTTTACTGACTCAAAACTTAAAACAAAAAAAAACCGGCCAAGTGCGAGTCGGACTCGCGCACGAAGGGTTCCGTAACATTATATATAAAAAAACGCCCAAAAAATCACGTTTCTTGTATGGGAGCCCCACTTACATATTTATTTTATTCTGTTTTTAGTATTTGTTGTTATAGCGGCAACAGAAATACATCATCTTTGAAAATTTCAACTGACTAGCTATCACGGTTCATGAGATTCAGTCTGGTGACAGACAGACGGAAAGACAAACAGACGGACAGACAGACGGACAGTGGAGTCTTAGTAATAGGGTCCCGTTTTTACCCTTTGGGTACGGAACCCTACTAAACGATCAAATATAGTAAAAAAATCTCAAGAAATGACGGAGTTGTCAGCAGCTTAAAAATATGATAAACAGAGACAGCACCATTAGCGTGTGATAACACTCGTAAGCGTAAGCACAGTATAAATATGGACAGTAGGGAAACTAAGCCTAGTTGAGAACATAATTACCTACGCTCCATTGAAGCAATAGGGTTGTCACTTTTAATGTTTTTGATATATTTTTTTTTTACATTTTTGATCTGTAGTGATCAATCAATTGAATTTGAATAAATAGCTTACAAACAATAGATTTAAATAGGTAATCTCATGGCGTCGGTTAACCTCAGCAAAAGACGATAGTTTAAACACGGAAATCAATTTAATATTAACACAACAACTTGTAGAACTAAAGATCTTTAACTTTGTCATTACGGCGGAACCTTTTACAAGTTTTAGCGGGAGCGTACGCGAGCCGCGGTTGGACGAAAAGGTTTCGGGCGCTCGTCGGAGTGGGCGCGCGGTAGACGCCGCAGCGCAGGTGGCGCGCGGGCTGGGCTCACGAGCGGCTACGAACCGTACCGCGTTTCAATCCGAAAATGCGTGTGGATATCACACGCATTTTCGGATTGAAACGCGTAATTAAAAAACCCATTACATAAAAAAATACACACACCCATGACGACAAAATTGATAGGTACCTTTTGCAGCCGCCAACTTGGATTCACGTTTTGACAGCACTATCGGCTTCAACACCCTCGAAAACCATGAAAATGACACCCATGACGAAAAAATTAATACCTATTGTATCCGCCATCTTGGATTCACATTTTGACAGCACTATCGGCTTCAACACCCTCGAAAACCATGAAAACGACACCCATGACGAAAATATTGATATAGAATACCTATTGCAGTCGCCATCTTGGATGTACTTTTTGTTACCACTATCACTATTGCACTATCAGCTCAAAACCGCCGCATTCATGATTTAGAAGTAACTTCACGAATTCATTATGATCGATTACACAGACTTATACGTAATTCGATAATGATTAAATTACAATAACTAGAAATCATTCTTACCTTTCAATATCAGCAGGAAGTTTAAAATACAATAGCTCCGGTTTTGATGAAGCCGAGTTCAAACAGCCGTATACTACGAAATACTTTCCTGGCATTTTCAAAAATAAAAAGTTAAACGTGACCACTCGTCTTGACGCGGCACTTGCTACTGCGAGTCCCGCGAAGTCACCTTAGGAGTCTCGTCGGTGTGCATGTTTGTGTGAGTGTGCCGTTTCGAGCGTTTGTAGGCAGTTTCCCTACTGTCCATATTTATATTGTGGCGTAAGTCATGCCATAGTCAATTTGCGCCGTCAACTTGTTGAGTGACCAGGATAATTATACGAATAACTTCAAAAGCTTATAACTTCTCTATTTTCCTACCAAAACAATTTTGCCCGACCTGAGCTCGAACTTAGGCTAGGACCCAACACTCAGGAGACCTACCAGGTTAAAAAGACGATACTATAGCAAGTAATAGATAAGCCGCCACATTTAAATCACAGGATCTCAAAAATCAAACAAAACATCGTCGTTGCAGGTTTAATCGATAGTTCAACGAAACAATACCCGTTGCCAAAAGTGTCGGCTTCCTTCCGAAATCCCGATAGTTTGGACTCTCACAACACAATATATCACACGTTTTGAAGTACCGACAAGCAAAGAGATTGGTGATCAGTGTAAAAGTGTTACTTTTAACTTTAATTTATCAACTAAATATCATTTATCATTTGAAAAGTTCCAACCAAATCTCTTTTTATACAGTTTGAAGCAATTGGTGTCATTTATATCACTACGGCACATAAAATGAAACTAAAGATATCTCATAAGGTACCAACGTAAAATTCTATCCATCCGGTTCGGCTTCAGGGCATGCAAAAGAATTAGACATACATACATACACACACATACCGACTCTCGAAAAACATTACCCTCTTTCGATGGCGTCGGATATACATAATACCATTTCCCGACTGTACACAATTTAAACAGCAGCTACCCCACACACTTATCTCTTTAGCTGACTACACACAATCGCGCGAACAACTGGAGTCTGCTTCCATCAAGAATACTTGAGACAGTGCCAAAATCGATGATGCGAAGTCTTACAGCTGAGAATTTACGGAGACGGGGTTAGGTTACAAGTGCTGGGGAACTGTTTGTATGTAGATTGAGAAGGAAGTGCAGCTGATAGAGGAATCGTAGCTGACATTCCCGAAGACTGAACACTGGACACGGAGCCAAAATCGATGAAAGTAAAATATCTATGAATACAAGGAAACGTCGGAACTGTTTGTATGTAGATTAAGGAGGTTTGAGTTGATTTTTAAACATAAAAAAAGTCTAAAGTAAAAAAACAACGACAATTCCACTTTCATGGATCAGCTAGCTAGCTTCAGCCAGCCGAAAACTGAAGGTCAGAAATTATCTCCAGGGAATGTACTCCCGGGATGAAAATGTATCTTATTTACACCTCGATTTTTCGAAATTTATGAAAAAAATTAAACGGTTTGGGCGTGAAAACATAAAGCAATTAACTTGGGAATTCCAATATTCGACCAAAGAAACTTGGTTGTCTTTAAATCTATAGAGTAGCAGTATTTTGAAGATTGTTGCATAGCTACGCTAAGAATTTTATTGTTATACGTTTAAGAATGTGTAATAGTTAGAAACTATAAAGTCAAAAGAAACTAATTCCCAATATACACCACGCAACATTATTCAAATTCCTGAAGATTCTACAAAGACATAACTTCAAAAACAAAAGACTTTTGTAAACAAAAATACCACAATTAACTCCCGTTGAAGACGCGGCTTCACTACCTACACTAGATAGATGAATACAGAAGGACAGCTCAGAGTTAGTGCGAGTTTTTTAACGTAATCGATCGCGTTAACGTAAACGTTCGCGTATGTCAAATTGTATAGAAAAAAAATAGGTTTCCGTGAGTGTCAGCAAACGGCGCTTATTCATTTTCAATGCAAATTGACGTTTACGCTAACGCGATCGAGTACGTTAAAAAACTCGCACTAAGGCCAGATCTAGTAGTACCTATGGCTGCGTTTAAAACTCATTTTTGAAAAACGTGACAGGTCGCTGTTTTCTTCATAACGGGACCAATAATATTATTACCTATACACCTTCCTTACCCTACATCAATTTACCTATTACTAAGCCACGAGGCTCTACACCGAGCCTTCTGCATCTCCCCAAATGCGCCAGCACACACGTGCGCCCGCATCCATCACGCCGACACATGTCGGTCACCCGACACCGTCCACCAGTCCAGTGTGGACGCGGCTAATGCACGGATGTGTCCGACACTCCGACAAGCTGGTGCGGAGGAAATAGATGTGGAAGTCAGGGGGTTGAGGTTAAATGGACGTTTTGATGCGTCGAGTTGTATTGGTTTTTGATTGGCGTGCTATCATTAACATATTTTTTTTTATTGTGGAATGGGTTAGCTCTGGACCTCGATCACGCCTCATGGAAAGCGATGGATGAGGTCTATCATGGAGCGAGCGTACCCAGAAGATGCCTTGAGGCACTGGTACTCCCACGCGTCGACGAAACACAGCAGGCTGCTTGACGCCGGACTCCGGTGGGAGGGTGGTTATTTGTTAAACTTTCTGAAATCTGCGTGAATCGGAAGCTGTTGGTTCCGACTGTCACCTGGAAATCTTCGAAAGTCGTTAAGGCGCTGTGATCAGCAAACATTCGGTCACTCTCGGACTGTATAGAAAAGAAAAAGAAGCGCGACGACACTACGCTTGCAATTAATTGTCAAGTATGAAGCATTTTATTTTTATTTATATTTTTATTTCATTTATTTGTTTTCTCCCACAAATACAATGCACACAAAAAAACTATTATTTTATCGATTGACTCAACACAAAGTTGAGCGATTAAAAATCTAAAACAACAATGTTATGCATTAAGATTCGATTCATTATTTGTTATAAATTTTATCAGCATAAGTTGGCTAGTAATACGGGATCTTTTTTTCTAAGGTCAAAGTGACAGGTAACTTTGACGGTAATTTCTATCGAGGATTTTATTTTTGAACATGTTTCGGAAACAATAGAGTTCTTGGAAATATGGTTAAAATTAACATATATTTTTCCTACAGCTTGAAACTAAACAGATTTGAAAACTTGCAATCTTTCAGTTTTTGCTGATGACAGCGCCTTAAGTCCGTTTACGCCGTTCACCATTTTATACAAACTTTCAAGGCCTTATTTTTCGAAATGAATGAACCGATTTTAATGAACTTCCTTCGCATGCAGGATACATAGGTCTAAAAAGTTGTCAGAGAACATTTTCTACGTGTTTTCACGCGGACGTACAAAAACCTAAAAAAAACTTATCGTTTTATCGTTATTATTAGTATCATCAAATCAAACCATTAATAAAAGCAAGGCATTATCCCGATTCACCCAAAACATACATTACTATCATCTCGCTAACAATAGCATTCCTTCTGCTGAACATACGGACTGACAGCAAACTCGTGCTGCTAAGGAATGGGAACACAGAAGAACCACACGAAGTAAAATGTGAGTTACGAGGAAGATAATATATTTTTAGGCAGTTAGGTAGTATTAGTGGTTAAGTAGTAGTAGTAGTAGTAGTAGTAGTAGTAGTAGTAGTAGTAGTAGTAGTAGTAGTAGTAGTAGTAGTAGTAGTAGTAGTTAGGTAGTAGTAGTAGCTGATGTTGTTAGGTAGTAGTAGAAGTTAAGCAGTAATTAGGTAGTAGTAGTCGTTTGTAGACAATAGGGATTTGATGGATTTTTTTACTACTTTCCTGAAAACCTAGAGGATTTAGGAAATTGTTTCTAATATCAGACGATGGGTGAATTTACAGCGTTAAAAAGCATAATGAATAAACACAAGACTTTCGTGTTAATTTAAAAGTATAAAATTAAGTCAAGTCTATAGCTAACTTATAACTAAGAATTATGTGCAAAACACAGTCGGTTTTTGCACAAAATTCTGTTAAATTAACAATCTAAGTACGACACCTAAAAACAAGCAGTGTAAAAGAATCGAAGCTTTAATCACGAATCCACCACCTTTCTTGATTTGAACTTTATGTACCTATAGTAGTAGTACATAAGCAGACTTAACGCAAAATGTTACAACAACTCTGAATACGCATTTGACTCACTCCTGAACCTTCTGCACTATACTATGCAGTAGGCATGAGCGGTACCCACGTGCGCGCCAGGTGCGCTTGCGTCTCGACCGCCCCGCCCCGCGCACACACACCCCCGCTGTAGGGCTGACTACTCATCGAATAACCATGCTGTACAATAGTAGGTGTATGGGCAAGGACATGAGGACTACGGGTGAGATATATGTCTCTGGAGGACTTATTTATTCTTTCTTTTATAGCGCACGCAAGAAAATACAAAGACAATAGGAGAGCTTTGTTCGTGCAAAGGTGAGCTCAACTCAGAATTAGGAAAACAGTCGTCATTTTTAACCGACTTCTAAAAAAGGAGGAGGTTCTCAATTCGGATGTTTGAATTTATTTTTTTTTTGTTTGTTCGGGCATAACTCCGTCGCTTGCTAACCGATTTAAAAAATTCTTTATTTTGTTGGAAAGGGTATACTTTCCAAATGGTCCCATTGAAATTTTATCAAAATCGGTTCAGTAGTTTGGTTTTTAAATCCAAATAGCTGGAAAAAATATGTGGAAAAATCATTCATTCACACGAAATTGTGTACTTACTTTTACTTTCCTGTGACTATCCAGTGGTGTTATTAGGTGTGGGGTACCACTTAAAAGTGAAAAATAAAAAACTTTTTCACAAAAAAAAAGAAACCGACTTCCAAAAAACACAACAAAGTTCAAAATAACTTTAATTTCGGAAGTCGGTGTCAAATAACGAAGAAGCAACCAAAACGCCCAACGCCACAAGTTTTTTTAATACCATAGGGTTAGAGGGAGGGCATTGCCTTTACGTGAAACAGAATACGCTGTCAAAACATATAGTATTGGGAAAATTTAAGAGATGCAACTCTACGATCTATCGAAACATTATTTGTCGGAATCGAAACACAATATCAATATTCCAGCTTTTCTCTACACTCAAATTCCCCCTTTAAAGACCGTGTTCATCACCGTATTATTATGTCAAAATCAAAATCAAAATCAAAAGTCATTTATTCAAATTAGGCTGAGAGCCAGCACTTTTTGAACGTCAAATTTTACATAAAGACAGTCCCCCAAAACGCCCACCCGTCACCACTTCCTAGTGTTTTAGCTGGGAAGAAGAAGTGGCGCAACAAACTCCCCAGCAACACATCTGTCTGTTACGTTTTAAGAACTTCAATTTATTAAACAATAGTACGCAAAGTATTTTAAGACACGAACAAAAAATAAATATGTATCCAACAAAAAAATTATATGAACTGAATTATATGAACTGTCAGTATTATGCCTAACAACGAAACACAAAAAATGTGTGAAAACAGTTTGACCATACAGAAATCGCAACTATTCGCAACCCTAAAATTCAAACACAGCTTTCAAACCCCACTAAATGCAGCAACCACTTCAGCTTTCCTACCACCTGGACATCACAATGGGTCACTCAAAGCATGTTTGCCAAACCTACATCGACTCTTGCGCAGCCACACATCTGCGCACTAGACAATTGACCGCGCATTGTGTGACATGACATTGTTACCGGGACACGAATACTACGGTATCCACAATATTGTGGAATAATAAAGCGGGATGTTTTGAGTTGAAACTATGATGTTTAAATAGTTGATGAGTGAAGGTTAGAATAATAAAATTGTCAGCTGTTCAGTTAGGTAAAATATGTAATAGTTTTATGAATCAGGTTAATTGTTTAATTGCTATTATAACATCACACCTGCGTTTTCAGAAGGAATTAGACAAGCACCGGAACGTGTTTTAAAATCCTAAAACATGTTCCGGTGCTTGCGGGGTGCGGTGGGAGACGGGCTCGCAAAAAAAATACAGACTCCGAACTCATGACAATCTCTTCAGATGGGGGGTTCTCAGATGGCTCCGATCATGTGTTTGTCTGGCGTCTCTCCGCAGTCCTTAGTCCATGACCATGACCGTCTTGCGCCGCATGCCCGTCACCTGTATATGTGAGGACCGTGGCTGCGTCAGCGAATGGTGTTACAATAGCTGTGTAATGGACCAGACATAACATTTTATTACACTATATTTGCCCTCAACTAGTTGAGAAGAAGCTGTCTCTTTTGCGATACCAACGAGTCAGTAACCGACCTTTCTATATTGATTCTAAACTGACCAATATCAGACAGTATTTTTATAACCAAATCGTTTGTAAATTCCACATAACATAGATAATTGACACTATTGGCTGAGGGTCAGACATCCGGGGAATGTGTGCGCACAATAGAGCTAATCAGAAGTGGGGTTAACCGACCATATTGTTGACCCAGTATTTATGTAACAAAAAAAAAAGGTTCAAACGTGACTGCTGAACGTTGAGTTGTAGGTTTGATTCCCAAGTGGGACAAAGTGTTATTATATCCGAGACGGCTGACCATCATCTTCCTAGCCTTTTCTTAACTATATTGGGGTCGGCTCCTAGTCAAACCGGATTCAGCTGAATACCAGTATTTTACGTGGAGCGTCTACCGGACCTCCACAACCCCATTATCTGAGTAACAACGTACTCTCTGGCTTTTGACAATCCGTAACGACTGCTAGACTCCAAATGACACGGATCAACGGCTTAACGTGCTTTTGAAGTTACGGAGGAGTCTCGGCATGTTAAGATGGTCACCGATCCACAGACCCACCTCGGCAAGCGTTGCTTAACCTTGAAGCGGCCTGTGTGGCTGTAATAATTTAGCCACGAGCTCCACGGGTACTATTACATAAAACCAAAAGTCTCTCTCTTTTCTTACAGTTACTATTACTTAGCAGACATCTACCAGTCAAAGAGTGCAGTTAGCATAAATCTGCAGTTACCAGTCGGCGGCCATTGTAGCTTTTTTATAGAGCCATTAGTATCTACATTGTGTTGCGGTATTCTGTGGGTAAGCAGGGTTGGCAGAGGTTTCAGCACGAAATATTGGCAAGGAATATCGTTGTGACGATTTTTTTTTTTTGATTTATTACGACGTAGGTATAACAGCTATACGAGCCAGTATACGAGTCTTATAACACCTATAGATGTTGCGGAATTTGTTCAGAAGAGTCGCTTCGTGAGAGGCTTCGTGTTCCGCGGCCCTGGAACACGAAGGGCATAAGGAGGAACACGGATGGGTTTTAGTCACTAAAACTCTGACACTCCGCCCAGAGCGGAATGAGTAATTTGATGATTACCTTAAAAAACCCCTATAGACAGCTATCAAGATTGTTTTGAATTAGCTTCTTCTCTGCGTTAATTTGCTTTGACCCTAAGTCATGCCCTCCACTCGTCTCAACCGCGACTCTGTCTCATCTCAATCAATTACATTGACAGTTCTAAGAAGAAAACATCCTGGATTCAAGAATTTAAGAATGAACATTTTTTTTACTTCTTTAACTACTGGAGGCCTTCGCCAGGATGTATTTTTTTTATATTTTCTCACCATTTAAACTTTCCCAGAACTTCCACAAATATGGCCGGACCGATTTTTTGACTAATTTAATCAGTCCAGTCGTTCTCGAATTTTATTGATTTTTAACCGACTACAAAAAGGAGGAGGTTCTCAATTCGTCGGAACTTTTTTTATGTATGTTCCCCGATTACTCGAAGATTTTTTTTTTTTTGTTTGAAAGGGTATATACTTCCCAGGTGGTCGCATGATCCATATTATTGCTATAGCTTGGTTGAGGTTGAGTCGAGTTAAGGAAAAGACTTCGTTGTGGAGATCGCAATCAATTAGGCGAGTAAATTTTTTGATTTATGCATATATTTCTCAAACAACTACAGGTAGAATCAAACCTAATGGCAGCTCAGAATACTCCGCGAGTCGCTTTGCAGTAGCAAACTCATGAGACAGCGGGGCTGAGGGGCGAACTACCGCACAGCGAAAAGCGAACTACAGAGTCGATATTAAGTTTGAATCGATCTATACATGGGTGTAAGGCCACCAAACAAGGTTGACCGATGCCCTGGTGAGGGCCACGGGAACGCGCTGGATGCGAAACGCACAAGACCCCGAGATATGACGACTCTTGGGGGAGGCTTGTTCTATATTTATTTATTTTTATGGATGGGAAATCATCAAATGACCACTTCCGCGGGTGGAGCGGGAGGGAGTGTTAGACTCTTACTGACTAAAACCCATCCGTGCTCCTCCTAGTGCCCTTTGCTGTCCAGGGCCGCGGTAACTCTTTTGAACAAAATCCGGAACCCTGGCAACGCTTATGTCCTGGGACGTCTGTCGGGTGAAATGATGACGAAATATGACTGTTAGAAATTCGCTTTGTAGATCGTCACTTCACTCATTCTCGTGTCACAATGTCTTTCTGTAACACGGTATGTGTCATAGATATTTAACGATCGCGCACCTAATGAAATTACCTCGAATTATAATAGTTAGACACACAACTCTGTAATAAACTAACTCCTACAACTTTGTTCCATAACCCCTAATTATCCACCTCAGACCCTGCCCACATGACCCGACCAGCTCGGCTAACAAGTTCGGTACTTAGGGTCCGGACAATGTGGCATTCATCAGCGAATATAAGAATGGGTTACTTCTAGGCAAGCGTACTATATCGTACGCTTACACCACCATCATCATCATCATCATCTGCCTAGCCTTTTTCCCAACTATATTGGGGTCGGCTACCAGTCAAACCGGATTCAGCTGAATACCAGTATTTTACGTGGAGCGGCTGCCTACCAGACCTCCACAAACCATTAACTGGGTAACACGGTACTTCTTGGCAAGACTGGTGTCAGATTTTCTGGCTTCTGACAATCCGTAACGACTGCCAAAGATCTCCAAATGACAGCCAGAACCAACGGCTTAACGTGCTTTCCGAGGCACGGAGGAGTCTCGGCATGCTAAGATGGTCACCCATCCGCAGACCAACCTCAGCAAACGTTGCTTAACCTCGAAGCGGCCTGTGCGGCTGTTATAATTTAGGCACGAGCTCCTCTCCGTACGCTTACACCACCGTCACCGGTTTATGGTGCACATCCCACCAATACGCAAAAAACGCTTTGGAAATGCTTTCATCGTACGTACGTAAGGAGTGGAATTCCCTGCCGTAGTCTGTGTTTCCTGAGAGCTGAAACTTGTGGGTCTAAGTCAAGAGTGGACAGGTTACTTCTAGGCAAGAGCGCTCCATGGTCGACCACATCATAGCTTACCAGGTGCATTTGTAGTCAAAGCGAACTTATCAATACCAATAAAAATTAAAGCGCTAACTGTGGTCAAAAATATCAAAATGTTTGGCGAAATAAACTGACATAATATTGTACTTCCAAAAGGTCACGTGGTCAAATCTGTCTAGGCTTTTCCCAACTCGGGTCTGCTTCCAGTCTACATATGTTATATTGCATCTGAATAACACGATATTTAACAGGACTGGTAACCACTGTCAAAGACTCTAAGATACTAATGACAGCCGGGACCAACGGCTTAACATACTTTCCGAGGACTCTCAGTGCGTAATGTATGGTTACCCATCCGCGAACAGACCTCGGTTACCGTTGCTTAATCTTGAAGATCGTTCCGTGCGGTTGTTGGTATTAAGCCACCGTGCTTCTATAGAATAAAAATGCGCTGGTGTATCATTGATTGCTATTTGGAAATCATGTTTTGGTTTCTTTTATAATCTTTAGGGTTCCGTACCCAAAGGGTAAAAACGGGACCTTATTACTAAGACTCCGCTGTCTGTCTGTCTGTCTGTTCGTCTGTCTGTCACCAGGCTGTATCTCATGAACCGTGATAGCTAGACAGTTCAAATTGCCGCTTTAACAACAAAAACTAAAAACAGAATAAAATAAATATTTAAGTGGGGCTCCCATACAACAAACGTGATTTTTTTGCCGTTTTTTAAAGACAATTTTACGGAACCCGCCGTGCGCGAGTCCGACTTGCACTTGGCCGGTTTTTCCATTTCGAATGACATTTTGACAGTTGTTATCGCTGATATTAAAATGTCGCTTACTCCAACTTGTGCAGCAAGACTTACATCCCACACAGCATCGAAATAACCATGACGATACCCTTACAAACAAAATTCTCGAGCCTTTGTCATTCAAATAAACACCGTAGCGTTATTAACATTGAACTTAAAACACATTGTTTCGATCACGTACACATTCGCTCCGGTTTCGTTCAAAAACAGATAGATTGTTACGCAAATGTGCGCTTTATTGTCATTACAGTAAGCTTTGATCTGAATATTTATAATATGACTTCACCAGTCATCGAAGATTGAGCTTTATTTTTATGAAAATAAATTATGTTTTGCAATGTAAGTGCATTGACTTTGGGGGCAAAGATTTGGCGAATTTATGTAAATTTAAAGAAAGGAGTACAGTCGAGCACAGTGGCGTCAACATAATGCAGATGTTACTTACAATCGATTGTGGGCTTAATTGCCTTTGACATAGGGTGGATTTTTGACAGTTTTTTATTTTCCCGTAGGTATCTAGAATAGGGTATTTTTCTTACAATTTCAGAAAATTCAAACCCAGACACGAAACAAATATCTGACAATAATTTGTGTGCATGATTGTATCAAACTTAGAGGGTGAATTTTTGTTTTTTTAATTATACCTGTTTTGCAAGAGCAGTTAGCGTTCAATAACCAATATGTGAGATTTTTCTATGCGTGTCGATGACGAACAGACTTATTGAATTTTATGGTTAGCCTAGTAGTAAGCGCCAAGTTCTGTTATATTGCATTTATTTTATTTTATTTGGGAAACAAACAGATGCAATAAACATAAGTATACAATTAGTACAACACAATCCAGAAACAGTTTCCACAGATTAATATACAAGTAGATTATATGTACCTAAGTGTAACAACAACCAGAACTTCACACAGTTTACAGAAGTTACAATTTCATATTATACAGCATTATATTATTTAAATTTCGATGCCAAAATATCTCTTATTTGTATAAGAAATATTTTGGCATCGAAATTTAAGTTTAAGTTTTAATTTTAGTTCAAATTTAAGTTTTGTAACTTAAATTTGGGTAGAGAAAGGTGAAAAATATCTAAATCTTGATTTTTGAATGAGATTGTGTCGTTGTACAGACGACATGATCTTTTAATAAAAGTATTCTTGCCATAATTGGTTCGGGAGAAACCAGTTTGGAAGAGAGTTCTTTTGCGTGCAACATAAAGCCATAGGTAAATAAGGTAATTTGTGTCTATATCGTATCCGTACCCCGTGGCGCAGAGGGGGCGCCACTGTACCTACTGATGGTGTAACGTTGGTTCATTCATTCCCTAATCGCGTGTGACACCGCTAGATTTCTCAATAGTGAGATAACTTTTCACACTGGGCTCACAATGGGCCTCATCAGAAGGCTTAAAGTCACCCAAAGGGCAATGGAGATGGCAATGCTCGGAGTTTCCTTGCGTGATCGAATCAGGAATGATGATATCCGCAAGAGAACCAAGGTAACCAACATAGCCCGAAGGATCGCCAAATTGAAGTGGCAGTGGGCAGGGCACATTGCTCGCAGAACAGATGGTCGATGGGGCCGAAAATTTCTGGAGAGGCGACCGCGTACCGGAAGACGCAGCGTTGGAAGGCCTCCCACGAGGTGGAGCGTGCAGCTGGTGAGGGTCGCGGGTAGTCGATGGATGCGAGATGCACAGGACCGGTTGTTGTGGCGACGCGCGCGGTAGGCCTATGTCCAGCAGTGGACGTCTTTCGGCTGATATGTTGATGATGAGATAACTTTTAACTGAAAAAATTAATATGGAGATTTGACCGACTTTGTTTTGTAAGTATGCCAAAAAGCCGTATCATGAGTAATCGGCAATCAACCAACCATTGAAAAATCTTGATCAAATTATGTCTGAAGAATGAAATCTTCTGAAAGATAAGTTAACTTGTTTATCATTAATTTGTCTACGAACTGTGGCGATCAAAATAACTTCTCCACCCACCCAGCGAACCGATCAAAATATTTAACATCAAACAAAATTAAATATTTGAAAATCAAAGCAAGTCCATTTGTTTCCTCGGATCTCACACATCGCGCGGAACCCAAATAAACAAAAAACAAAATGCGTCGCGCGGGCATCGAACCCGCGACCCTCCCGCGGTAACACCGTAGCTAATGTAAGAATTTGTAATCGCGGATCGTGTGAGGATGAAGGTTTTATGCACTTTTGAATTTTTACGTTTTTAAGGATTAATTGGAGGAGTTAGGGGTCTAAATTTGTCTTCAAAGGGTTCTCTTTACTGTATGTTATCTGAACTAATAATATTATGCGGCATGCGATTCTCTCGCGTTAACATAATTTTCTAATAAAAGACGTTTTCACAAGAAAACCGACTTCCAAAAAAAACACTACAGAGTACAAAATAACTTTAATTTCAGAAGTCGGTGTCAATTAACTAAGTAGCTACCAAACACCGACTTCCGAAATTAAAGTTATTTTGTACTTTGTAGTGTTTTTTTTGGAAGTCGGTTTTTTTTTCACTTTTAAGTGGTACCCCACACCTAACAACACCACTGGAAAGCTACAGGAAAGCAAAAATACGCTATTACGTATTCAAGGATGATTTTTCCACATATTTATTCCAGCTATTTGGATTTAAAAATCAAACTGCTGAACCAATTTTGATAAAATTTAAATGGGACCAATCGAGAAGTATATCCTTTAACATAAAGCAAGAATTTTTCAAATCGGTTCATAAATGACGGAGATATGAGGTAACAAACACAAAAAAAAAAATACAACCGAATTGAGAACCTCCTCCTTTTTTGGAAGTCGGTTAAAAAAAGTAGCTATAACCGTCTCCAAGGTCCCATCCATCTCTGGATCAAAATTTATCAATATCTCTTCAGCGATGTAGGCGTGAAAGCTTTTCAAACAAACTCACGCATTTATTAGTTTGGATATAATATGCGGAAGAAGTCGCGAGCGTAAACTAGTCATTTTCTTAGAGTCGTATAGGGGTAATAGGAGTGGAACTATTACCATCAATATAAATCAAGATACAAGCTACTGAGAAATTCCTAATAACAAAAACCAAAACCACTTTACCCAACCTGAGAATCGAATCCAAGACGCAAACCACAATAGTCACGCTTACGACCACAAGAGCAACAAGGAATTGCTCTCAATATATCATTTCAATTTGCGACGTCAGTCTGACAGCTGACACCTGTCATATTGTGATGACGCCATTTTGTTCCGTGCGGGCTCGACGCGTGCCTTAAATAGTAATAGTGTTGTGATAGAGCAGGGAACAGCAATTCTACGCCGCTATTAATAATGAGAGCAAGCTTAGTAACACTATACCCCACAACGGCACTGAACCCCGGACTTAACATTCAGTAGCCAATCTTACTAACACTGGATTACAAGCTAGTGCTCACACGTATCCCGGACTTTTAAAGTGGACAGGAAGTCATTAAATCACTACTCCCGCTCTGTGCGGAGCAGGAGGGAGTGACCAGCTGTTACTGAGTAAACTCACCCGTGTTCCCCCAAATGACCTTTGCTCTCCAGGGCCACCTGGCGATCGATCCCAGGACTCCACATTCAGCAGTTAAGCTTACATACACCAGAGCAACAAGACGGTGCGCTCATTATGTCATTTCAATTTCCTACGTCAGTCTGACAGCTGTCACCTGTCATATTGTGATGACGCCATTTTGTACCGCGCGGGTTGGCGCGTGCCTTCAATAGTAATGAGTGAGGTCACAGAGCAGGGAACAGGGACTATACGCCATTCTAAATAATATTCGTGGCTGCGTAATTGCGCTAAGCACAAGTTTTGACTGTCAAAGCCATGGCAGAATTGTTACAAGAAATATATTATTTTCTACCAGTCGACCCTACAATGTGAAGGAATGTACAACATACAAAATTTTGTTTAATAACACCCCCACCCCCGCTAAAGGAATGCAGTAACTGTTACAAACTAGGGATTTCAGTCAAGTTTCAGACAATTGGCTAGGATCATTATTTATTTACTAGCTTTTGGCCGCGACTTCGTACGCGCATATTTCATTTTTTCCCGTTCCTTAATCTACATGCCAATTTACAGCTTTCTACGACCAGTAGTTTCGGCTGTTGTCAGTCAGTCACTCAATCACTCAGTAACGCAAGAGTTTTATAAATATTTTCAAGAGTATTATATTTATATACGCAATAAAAAAATAAGTACCAACATGACCCTGTTAAGAGGGAGCAATTCAACTTACATGACATAATTACTATAATAAAAATAAAAAGTAACATCACATCACAATTGAAACTTTCAGTGAAATAAATATTTAACTTTAACTCTATGCATTTAACTTAACATTATAAGCAACATAAAAATTATTAATATTTATTTTAATGAAAAGACATTAAATTAGGTAATTAAAAAAGTTTGCTTCATAAATTCTTTAATGCTGTAATAAATTCACCTTTGGAGCAAGGCATTATTAAAGGTTTATAAAGAGAAAGGTAGCATTGAAGTAAGATATATTATTATACTCCATTCTAAGTCGCCTGATTAAGAGATCTGATATTGATGAACTGAACACAATCAATTTGTATGAAATAACGGTGATACTCACTAACACGCTTGATTTGAACTTGCAAAACTTAAAAAAAAATTGTTCTATTCGTTTTTAGGGTTCCGTACCCAAAGGGCAAAACGGGACCCTATTACTAAGACTCCGCTGTCCGTCTGTCAGTCTGTATCTCATGAACCGTGATAGCTAGACAGTTGAAATTTTCACAGATGATGTATTTCTGTTGCTGCTATAACAACAAATACTAAAAACAAAATATAATAAATATTTAAGTGAGGCTCCCATACAACGGACGTGATTTTTTTTAACGTTTTTTTTTACAGATAATGGTACGGAACCTTTCGTGCGTGAGTCCGACTCGCACTTGGCCAATTTTTTAAGGTATGCGTCTTGCGTGACGCAAATAAACCCTTTTCCTTTCCTTCTTATTTGTATGGAAAGTGTGTACAATGCCGTGTGTAGCAGTGCCCGCCGTGGCCTCTCCATGCTCTGTGGGACGTTCTCGCCGAGTCACCGGCATGACTTGTACGTTTAATATTAATTCAATTATATTGTAGTTTTCACAGTAATTAAGGAGTGCATTATATCCCCTATTGGCGATCCTTACGTAGAGGCACACCCAATTTTTTGGATGGTAAATCATATGTCCCCTTTTTACCTCCGGAATACCAGACGTAGGTACTGCTGGTTACCATCCGCATTTGGTTGATATCCCGAACAGTCGTACTCAGCGCTTCTCCTCCACATTTATTATGCGCACAGCCAAAGTGTGGAACTCTCTACCAGCGTCTGTGTTCCCTTCCACATGTAACCCGTCTGCCTTCAAAGCAAGAGTGAACAGGCATCTTCTGGGCACGCTCGCTCCATCATAGACCTCTTCTATCGCTTTCCATCAGGCGGGATCGAGGTCAAGAGCAAGCCCATTCCTCAATAAAAAAAAACATTTCTCCCGCTCCGGGCGGAGCTGGAAGAGTCCAACACTCCCGGTGTTGGACTCTTACTGACTAAAACCCACCCGTGTTTCTTCAAAGGTTCCTCTTGCGTTCTAGGGCCGCGGTAACTCTTTCGAACAAATCCGCAACCCTGGCAGGCACAGACTCGACCATGAGATATAAACTGATGGACTGTTGACAAATAAATATATTTTTCCCTCTTTCTTTCTTGTACTGCAAACAAAATAAGCCCTTTTATGTTCTGGCATGAGTTTGAGTATAAACTTTTTTTTAAAGTAAAAATAGCTATGAGGAAATGAAGCGCTCTCATCATTAGTCATTGACAAATGAGACCACCAGCCAGTGTCTGATGTGATTCCGGGTTCAACTCCCGGGTCAAGTAGTGTTGGAAAGCTAGTGTAGCCGAAATATCTGTTTCTTGCACACAAATAGTTACTTTGGTTGGTTTCAGTTAGATTTTGCGAGCCGCTTCGACCAAGCTAAAGCATAATGATACAGGAACATAACATAAGGGTTAAAAGTATGATTATTTTGTTTTAGGCATCTGTATATAATTCCCTTTTTTCGAACAAAGTATTTCAAAGTTAAACCAAAAACACTGACTTGCACACAAATTATGCACACTAAATAAATCAAATTAAATATTTTATTCAATGGTATTTGCAGAACTGTTTTACTGAACGAATAACTGTAATCAAAATAGTATATCTAACAATTCCTTAGTTCAACAATTAAAACATTTCGGTTTTGGGACAGATTCGACCTATTTTACCACTGATTACCACCTGCTATTTCAGGGAAGTACAATTTAGAGTGCAAGTTGGTATTTTTGGTATGCATTCAGTTAATTACCTAGTATGCTGAAAAATTATACAGATGCATTTAAAAACATCCCTTTGTTTTAATTCAGCTCAAGCTGTATAAGCTTAAATAACCTAAATCTTTGGATTAGACTAAATGGTTGTATGAGCGAGGCGGAGTTTTTAAGCTATTGCATAGCTTCTATCGCGGGCCTTGAGCGTGGAGACCGAATCCAGAAATTCCGTAACGAAAATAACCTAACACCCCCCACTCCGACCGGCACAGCGGTGATACTTTTAGTTTTTAGTTTTGCCATCTATCGATGAATAGCAGAACTTTTAATGACTTTTTGAAATAGGAAAAAAATACTGCATAAATAAAATAAATAAATAATTATAATTACATAAGTTGATAAAAAATGCTATGCAATAGCTTTACCGCGGCAGTCTCCGAGTGCCACACGTCTTTTTGTTTTATAAGGATGGGAAATTATCAAATGACTCCTTCCGCTCTGGGCGCAGCAGAGCGTAGTGTCAGACTCTTACTGACTAAAACCCATCCATGCTCCTCCTAGTGCCCGCCGCGTTCCAGGGCCGCGGTAACTCTTTCGAACAAATTCCGCTACCCTGACAGGGGAGAGAACTTGTAGCTAAATAAAACCACCGCACGGGTCGATCTTCAATTAAGCATCGCTTGACGAGGTAGCTCGGTGGATGGGTGGTGCCTCGGAAGGCACGTGAAGGTGTTGGTCTCGCCTGTCATAAGCATTGACAGTCGGTATGGTTAGTCAGAAGCCAATAAATCTGGCAGCAGTATTATCAAGGAGTATCGTGTTACCCTTACTGGGTTGTCGAGGTCAGGTAGGCAGTCGCTCCATGTAATATACGGGTGCTCATCTGCATCGGGGCACTTCAACTTAATTGGGAAAATGCTAGACAGATTCGGTTAGCTATAGAACTTCTTAAAAGAGCTAACTTACCAGTTATTTTCCAAAAAGATTCAAAGTCAAAGTCAAAGTAATTTATTTGTTAAACATAGGTAATATGGTACATGGTATAAAAAATTGTGTTGTATCACTATGTTTTACCTTGCAAGGCGTACAAATTAGGCGTAAAAATACAAGCTAAGTAAGTCTATTTCAAACAAGTCGTAAATAAGATAGAATAATAAGTGGATCGGACATTTTTATTTTATGCTTCTATCATCTAAAAACTCATTGATCGAGTAGTAAGCCTTTTCAACCAGGAGTTTCTTAAGCTGCGATTTAAAATGGTTTATGTTGGTCATGCTTTTTAAAGTTCTTGGTAATTTATTGTAAATCTTTGGACTCATGCCTAGACAACTCTTTGAGAAAAGTGCAGTACTGTGTTTTTTTGACTTTAGTGTGCTTTGGTGACGTCTAGTATTAAGTTTTTCAAATTTAGATAGATTCTCCTTAACAAATATTGAAATTTCATAAATATAGAGCGATGGAAGCGTGAGTATTTTTAAATTAACGAAAAATGGTTTGCAACTTTCTGTAGTTTTTAACAAACATATGGCTCGAAGACATTGTTTTTGGGCTTTAAAGGCCATTTCTCTGTTGGTAGAGTTGCCCCAAAATATTATGCCGTAACGAAGAGTTGTGGAGACAAATGCATGATATGCAGTAAGGACAGTATTACGATTTGCAACCTTATTCAAGTTGTGCAAAGCATAGTAAAATTGATGAATTTTTTTAATCATAATCTCCATGTGTGTTTTCCATGTCATGTTCTCGTCTAGCCAAATTCCTAGAAATTTGGTACGTTCCGTTTTAATAATCTTATTTTGGTCATACTTAATGTCAAGAATTTTAGGATTAGTTCTTTGCTTAAATGTCATTATTTGTGTTTTATTAAAATTAATCTGTAAATTGTTATTATTTAGCCATTGAATTATTAGACTTAAGCTACTGTTTATGTCATTTTCATATGAGTCACTATTTTTACCAGAAAATACTATAGTACAATCATCAGCAAATAGGGTCATTGGATGTGGTATGGTTTTCGAAAGATCATTAATATAACACAAACATAATAAGGGGCCAAGCACACTTCCCTGAGGCACGCCATAGTAAATTTGTCTCTCTCTCGATTGATAATTAATTTCAGTTTTAGTTTGAACATCGACTGCCGTAATACTAGTTACCTGTTTTCTGCCAGTAAGGTATGACTTTATTAAGTTTAAAACTTTGCCTCTAATGCCATATTTATACAGTTTATTTAAAAGGATTCCATGGTCAACAAAATCGAAAGCCTTAGTCATATCCATAAATAAAGCTGTAACAGGTATTTTTTGGTCCATATTTGTAACTATTTCATTGATCAATTCATAAATGGCCATGTTTATATTTTTACATTTTCTAAAACCATACTGCTCTTTAGTTAAAATGCCATTTTTTTCAAGAAACATGTATATACTGTTATAAACAACCTTTTCAATTATTTTGGAAAATATTGAAAGAAGAGCAATAGGTCTGTAGTTGTGTATAATTTGAGGATCATCCTTTTTATGTAGAGGTTTTATTACGGACAGTTTTAAGTCTTCGGGAAAAATGCCATGTTCTATACATAGGTTAGTAATAAAGCTAAAAACCGGTGAAATTTCAACAGCTACGCTTTTTATTATCTTAGTCTCAATGTCGTCAAAGCCAGAGCTATTCGTATTTTTCAGAGTCATAATTATTTTATAAATGTAGAATTACAAAATATACTTCTGCCTACTCCTTTCCAAAAAAAAAACCAGCGCAATAATACTCCGAAAACGTGACAAAAATATCAAAAAACAAAAATTCAATACAAATAAAAGTATGACAGTGCTACGGCGTAGCGTCTCGTAGCGCTACGTGACTACGGCGTAGCAAGCGGATTGCTTGGAAGATGCTACATTGGGAATAATGGATAGATCAATATATGATGTGGAATATTTACATATTCACAACTTTGTATATATGTCGCAGCCAACTAGCTGAATCCGCCGTTTCATTAAAAGTCTAGCCTTTTTATTGAACTGTGCCGTTTAATCAGCGACATAAGTGACACGGTCAAGTCATTAAACGATACTGAACAAAATTTGTCACTTAGGTCGCTGAAAAATCGGCACGTTTTTATGAAAAGGCTAGGCAACCAATTAAACGACTGATTTAGCTAATTGGCTGCGACACATATATCACAGTTGTATTATTTGACGGGGTAAGCAGTGGTGTTCTGAACCAACTAACACCACCATTTAAACTATCATTGCATACATAAGTTTTAACTTATTGACTGGTAGAGAATGCCTTATTTAATGATTTTATTTATTTTAGGAAAACTTACAGCTGAATAGATAGGTATAAGGTAGGTTAGGGCTGAAGGGCTTATAGGTCTTAGGGTCGTAAAGACTGTCAGGCTGGTAGGTCTCAGTAGGTCCTTTAACTTATCAATATTACCTTATTATGCCTTACGTGACGTTTGTAAGGTTGGCCTGGGCGTACATTCTGGTCCTTCGAACCGGAATCTGCATAGCGCTGCGATAAATTGGTGCCTCCATGCGACGTTTTTAATTGTACAAGACGCACGAAAAACGTTGCATGGAGGCACTAAATTGACACTAGCTTATGTACTACCAACGTACTGGACCATTGCAGCAAGAAGAAACACTGCGCCACCTATACAGTAACCAATGAACCAACGATCGTCAGCAGCACAACACACAGGCAACTACAACAACAGCCGTAGACGTACATACCAGGCAACGTGCCCTTCAGTCACAACAACCCGAACAGACCATACGAGACCATCGAGCTGTACCAAATGGGATCCTGTTCCTGAGAGTCGCCAGACACCGACTTTTGAAATTAAAGTCTCGAGCATCGACGCCGAGTTGCTAGCCTGTCGGTTTCCTATCGGCTGCATTTTGGGGAGTGTGCGTCGGAATTGCATAGTTTAATTCCGCCAAGCCCGTTCCATCATCGGACCACAAGACGTACGGCGATGCGCCACCGGTACATGGTGGACATCCCACCCACACGCACAAAACGTTTTGGGAACACATTCATTGTGCGTACAGCTAAGGAGTGGAATTCCCTGCCAGAGTCTGTGTTTTCTGATAGCTAAAACCTGGAGGTCTTTAATTCAATAGTGAATAGGTTACTTCTTGGCAAGCGTGCTGCATCTTCGGTCACATCATCGCTTACCATCAGGTGAGATAGTGGTCAAGCGCGTGCCTGTCAATAACAATTTAAAAAAAGTTATTTTATACTTTGTATTGTTTTTTTTTATTTCGAAGTAGGTTGTTAGACTAAACCGTCGAGCGCATTTCTTCTAAAACAGAAGACTGGCATACTAATTATATGAACGAACAAAGTTTATAACACTTCTTGAAGAAACCTCGCAAGTTAGTACAACAAATAAAACTTGAACACGCGTTGAATATTTGAATAATTTGCACGTTGCGTCAGGGGATCGTGGATTGTGTACAATTATGTTTCTTTGTTCAATGAGATTAGGCCTTTTGTGTTTTTTGTGGTTTTGAATATTCAGTTGCTGGGTGGTTTTTAAGGTAAATTACTTTTTACCAATTTAATTACTTTTTATTTAATTTGAAAATTTATAAATGGGCAGCAGCATTCTCTGTAGGTACATTGCTACAGCTACACTGCGATCGCCAACCCGCCTGCCAACCGTGGCGATTATGGCAAACCCTCCCATTTGGGGGAGGCCTATGTCCAACAGTGGACATCATTTTGTTGATATGATGATGATGATTAAAAATACATTAAAAAAAATTAAACCATACGAGTACTTAATATTATAAATGTGTGTGAACCAAGGTTACCGTCATAGCCCGAAAAATCGCCAAGCTGAAGTGGCAGTGGGCAGAACACATTGCTGGCAGAACAGATGGTCGATGGGGACGAAAAGTTCTGGAGTAGCGACCGCGTACCTGAAGACGCAGCGTTGGAAGGCCTCCCACAAGATGGACCGATGACTTGGTGAGGGTCGCTGGTAGCCGATGGATGCGAGACGCACAGACGTATGTCCAGCAGTGGACATCTTTCGACTGATATGATGATGACATGAAGCAACTGCCAAACTTTTCCTTGGAGAAAAAAAGGTACCTAATGCTATGTACCTTCTATAACCCCATCTCCCTAAACTTAAACATCGCCGCTTAAGATGCTGAAGGCCCAATAAACTTGTAAAGCACAAGTTTTCAAGAAGCCTAAACGTTTGGATGATCAGGTGAACATTATTCAGGGCATGTGCCGTTTTATTTGTTTCAGTGGAGTTTGTAGCGCGCGCCGAGTCCTTGGAACTTGGAACTTGCTTTTAATTACTTCATAAGGCTTTGTTTGGTTTTAAATTATTTTGGTTTTCTTGGGGGTGGTGTGAGAGAGGAGGAAAATATTTACAGATAATATGAACCAGATGCCGCTGGCTGTGCCTTCGTGAAAGTTGAAAATTGTCCCAAGGGATTAAAACCATTCTTTGTTCTATTCCAGGACATAATATACCCGTTTTCGAAGTTTCATCCAAAGACTGATACACAAGAGTTACTTTCGCATTTATGGTATTAGATGTTATTTTAAAACTGTAAAGTTTCTTCAATATCCGTTTAGTAGTTTATTTTTTTATTATTGAGGATTGGGCTTGCTCTTGACCTCGATCACGTCTGATGAAAAGCGATAGATGAGGTCTATGATGGAGCGAGCGTGGCCAGAAGATGCCTGTTCACTCTTGCTTTGAAGGCAGACGGGTTATATGTGGACGGGAACACAGAGGCTGGCAGAGAGTTCCACACTGAAATGCGTGAAACAGTAACCACTTCACAAACATTCACGTAAACATAGTAGAAGGACCGCGAGTATAACCCGATTGCGGCGACAGCCCCAGAAGGAGGGTCCTGTTTTTAAAGAAAAGGTTCTGTGGACAAACAGGTGATTGACGTGTATTTCCTTCTTTCAGCGATGTCAAATTAGCCATTATGTGTGTAAAAACGATCAAAAGGTATAATGATCCATGTTTATGTAAACTCTTTTTGTAAACATTAGAAAAAGGAACGCAATAGGTATGTGCACAAGCGCTGTTTATTGCACAAAAAAAAACCTCTGCCAGCATCATTAAACGGTCCCAAAAACGACTGTATTATTACCGACTTAAAGAACAACATTCATTAACGAAACTCCATCCAAATATTCAAAGGCCTTGCGCCCTCCCCAACACAATCGTAGACGTTCTACACACAAACTTTTCTTTTCGATTCTCTCTTCTCGAGAATTACTGACGCACATTGGGGTTGCCTTGCATTGAATAAAACGCTTTTTTATTTATTTAATGGGGTTGCCAGGCATTCGGACATATTTAGGCGTTTTGGACGCATATTCAGCCAAATTAACCGGTGTCCGGGCTGTCCTATATTTGATAGGCTTTTATCCATTTTACCAAATTATATTTTACGAGATTTGCAAAAGGGTATGATTTAAGCTGTCACCAATTTAATTCATTTTGTGTTTCTTAAATAATAGGGTTTGCCCTCAAAATAGTAGATTTGTCACCAAAATGTAGTCACCAAACAATATAAAATCAATTCCACAATAAATTACCGAAAATCATGGAGATATGGGGTCAAGTATCAAATAAATAGGTTGGGATTTATTATAAAACGGGAAGTAAACCATATTACTGGGTGGATTAAAAAAAATAACCACGAAGGTGATGGCGGGGTCTGTTCGCTCGCTACGCTCGCTCACTTGACCCCGCCATCCCCTTCTAACCTAACCTGTCCGAGTCGGGGTGCCCTAAGCTCCCTGTGCCCTATGTTCGAATATTTGGTGACAGATCTACCATTCTGAGCACCAAGCTATTATTTAAGTAATAAAACTATTATTATAAGAACGAAGTTTATATTCATGTAATGCACTACAATTTTATTGGTAATCCATCTCATATTTTACACATTATATTAACAATAATTTGGTAATTCATACCTGGGAACACTCTTTGTTTATCTGAGAACGAAAATATTTCGTGGCGATAGATCTATTTATTAGGTGATACAACTTGATGACAAATATAAATTTTGGTGACAAAAAATATAGTTCCCTTTGCAAAACATTCATCTTCTTCTTTTCTAGCTGTTATATCATTATAAGTTTGCTAATTTATCCTCCAAAAGTGACCCAATACTCAAAATGTATTTATTTACGTAACGCGTCCGTGTTTGGATCACAAAAGCACATGACACGTTTACCAAAGTTCAACTGAATCGCCCTGTAGTTTCGGAGAAAAAAAAATTGTCTGTGATAGATGAAAAGACAAACAGACACGAGTGATCGTAAAAACCCTTAAAATATTCAAATAACTATAATTTTCTAAGTAGTACGCAAAATAGTTAGAAAGTTATAATGTTCTGGGGCTGGAGACAAATGAGATTATGTCAACGGTAGCGTGGCGAAGGCGATTGTCAATACGTCAAAAATGTATGAGATTGACAGATGCTATCGAAATGTCACGTGATCAAATTCCCACATTTTGGCATTTCGACAGTCGCATTCGCTAATTGAATGGCACATTGTCAGGACCTCTGGTCCATTCGGTTTCCTGGCCTTAGAAGCTGGCAACCCTTGTTACACATAACCGCAGACGTCCCCTACGTCTGCGGTTATGTGTACTATCGCGGAGCCAGACGCTGCTGCTAAATGATGCAATCTGGATAATTGAGTTACAATAGCATATAATATATATTTTTTTTTTGTAATAGCCATTAGGCTCCTGGCTAGGTGGTAGGGATGGAAATTGATTTGAGAGCAACAGTCATTTTATCCTAACCCTATCTTCAGTGGCTTTGCCCTGAGAAAATCGGAAATTATCCCAAGGTACCATGGTCGCTTAGAGCCATGAAGCGCAGCATCCTAGGCGTCAAAAAGAGCTGACAGAATAAGCAACGCCACGCTGCGCTATAAAACGGGCATCATAGACGTAGGAGAAAAGGCTGCCAAGCTAAAATGGGGTTGGGCGGGTCACGTCAGCCGCATACACAGTGACCGCTGGGCAAAGCTTCCACAAAGTGGGTGCCTGAGGATGGACGGCCACCGAAGTCGACCCAGGAAGAGGTGGCGAGACGACCTAGACGCCTACTGCCAGGGTTGATCCGAGGTGGCTCGGGACAAAAATATGTGGAAGGAGTTGAGGGAGGCCTTTGCTCAGCAGTGGGACAGAATAGGCTGATAAAAAACAAAAACCTGCTAGATGCGGAATAGTTTGAAAGAATCACCGCGGCCCTGGAACGCAAAGGGCATCAGAACGAACACGGGTGGGTTTTTGTCAGTAAGAGTCTGACACTCCCTCATCTCTCACTCCAACATCAAATGAATTCTCCCGCTCTGGGCGAAGCGGGAGAATTCATTTGATGTTTTCCCATCCATCCAACCATCCAAAGAAATAATAATAATAATAATAATAATAATAATAGCGTTTATTGTGTCAAAAAGTTAAACACAAACAATTTAGGGTTTGGAGTCTTCATTTAAGCAAATAATGCCTGTATTAAAAGACTCCGCTCCTTCACAACAGTAGGTTCTTTCTTAAAACACAATAAAACAGTACATGTGTGTAAAACAAAAATAGTTTTGTGAACGTTTGTGTGCGTGTGCATGAGTGATGGTGTATTGTTGAGTGTACATGAGTGTTATGGGTGTGTGGTTGAATGTGTATGGGTGTGTGAATGTACGAGTAGGTATGGGAGAGTCTCTCTGTGTGTGTGAGTGGGTCGTATACATGTAATTAGTTGTTTTGTAGGAAGAAAAGGTAGCAAACTTCTTCTATTGTCTTATGTCAGGACATGGTCTACCCATCTGCCAAGTTTAATCCAAGTCCGTTCAGCTGTGAAGACGTGAAGATGTATAAAAAAAACCGACAGGTAGATAAACATCCTGAACCAGTTTCATGAATGAATTTGAGCATAGAGAATCTTTATTAGAGACTATACAACATACATTAGATTGTGGAGATGGACATAGTAGACTTATTGTCCTGAAAGAATGTTCCCTTGGGATATTTTCACACAGGAGCAACCGCTGGCAGAAATTAGTGTTCCACGCTCAGCATTCACGCTTACGACTAGTGGACCAAGAATGCATTACCAGCAGGTCTAGGCACAATACTTATTCATTCCATCAAAGGACACTGCAGACTTTCATCATCATCATCATCATATCAGACGAAAGACGTCCACTGCTGGACATAGGCCTCCCCCAAGTGTCGCCACAACAACCGGTCCTGTGCGTCTCGCATCCATCGGTTACCCACGACCCTCACCAGGTCATCGGTCCACCTTGTGGGAGGCCTTCCAACGCTGTTCTGCGAGCAATGTGCCCTGCCCACTGCCACTTCAATTTGGCGATCCTTCGGGCTATGTCGGTAATCTTGGTTCTCTTGCGGATATCATCATTTCTGATTCGATCACGCAAGGAATCTCCGAGCATTGCCCTCTCCATTGCCCTTTGGGTGACTTTAAGCCTTCTGATGAGGCCCATTGTGAGCGACCACGTTTCGAGTCCATAGGTCATCACTGGCAACACGCACTGGTCATAGACTTTCGTGACGAATCATTTCGCAGTTTTTTTGACAACCACGGCAAAATTGGAAACAGCTTAATATTACCTAGAAACACAGCTAAGCCACATTATATTAGATGGCTTTCGGAGCAATTCCCCATTACATCCTACAGGGCCCTCATGTGTTTTCCTGAGGCAAACGGCGCGCAATTTTCGAAGTAATTTCACTTGAAGATTGCCGCGTTCCAACGATACACCATTATCGTTCCATAGTCTCCTAGAATCTACACATTATTTTCATTACATTTTTCGCGATTTCAGTGTGTTGGTCCTATAGTGAAAGTTGTTCATAATGATGTGTACAATGACCCTTTAAGAGGTATTGCGTTTGTTCCCTGCCAGAGTCTGTGTTTCCTGATTGCTACCACCTGGAAGTCTTTAAGTCAAGAGTGAATAGGTTACTTCTAGGCAAGCGTGCTCCATCGTCGACCACATCATCGCTTACCATCAGGTGAAATAGTGGTCAAGCGCGTGACTATCAAAATAAAAAAGATAAAAATCTGTTACACGTTATATAATAGTAGATAAGTAGCCCCCTCAAGCAAGCGTCAGTACATCGACTGGTCCGAAAAGCATTTCATATTATCATTATGATTTATTAATATCCGTTCATGTTAATCTCTCTTATTTATAAACATTGACCTTAATGGCTCTACAATTAAGTATAAATTACATTATTTGAAAATGGACGTAAGATTTATTTTCTGATTGAAATGCCTTTTATCATGGCTTTAGATCTAAAACAATATTTGGTTTGCCAACGATACTACGATTGATCAGAAAATAATATTCTTTTATATCTATAGGTAACTACTTATTCCATGTTATTGAAAACGGTACGGAACACGCCAGTTGTACTCACTATAAAATCCTGTTATCTATACCACTCCCTTCTAAACTTTTATCTTTACAAGCGATAGGTAGGTACAGCTATAATATAATGATCGATTATTATTGTATTTGTCTATTCGGCAATATAATATTACGATTATCAGTATAAAATAGCTTTTGCCCGCGACTTCGTTCGCGCATATTCCAGTTTTTCCCGTTTAGTCTATGGCCTTCCTTATGAATGTGGCTATCATATAGGTACAAAAATAATTTTCCAAATCCGACTGGTCTTTCAAGAGATTAGCGCATTAAAACAAACAGACTCTTCAGCTTTATTATATTAGTATAAAGTATAATAGCTGCCGCCCGCGGCTCCGCCCGTGTGAATGTCGAAAATTATCCCAAGGGAACATACTCCCGGGATAAAAAGTATCCTGTGTTATTCCAGACTATAATCTATCTCTGTGCCAAATTTCATCAAGATCCATTCAATAGTTTTTGCGTAAAAGAGTAACAAACATACATTCGTCTATAGATACATACTAACTTTAGCGTTTATAATACTTATTAGTAAGGATATATATATACAGCGTTAGAATAAACGCGAAACCTGATAAGGGGTCATCGTACTCACCATTATGAAAAACTTGTACTATGAGACTAAACTCGAAATCGCGAAAAAAAATCGACTGCCCGATTAATTTATGTGTGTATAACACAACAAAATGTACTGAACATCTGTTTTTTTCTGCGATTTCAGGGTAAGTCCACGTTGTATTTGTCAAACAAGATACGAGTATACGACCTATTTATAACGGGACATTAGCAATAGGGTTCCGTACTCGAAGGGTAACCAATTGAAACCAATTGCTAAGCCTCCGCGGTCTGTCTGTCCGTCCGTCTGTCTGTCTGTCTGACAGCGGGCTGTATCTCAAGAATCAATCAAGAATTAATGGTTCCAGTATTTGTAAATATGTGAGTACCATGTGCTTATTGAGAATATGAATAAGTTTACCTCTGCTGGTAATTCTTTGTTCCTGTAAGTGGTATGCTCTGGGTCCAAATATTGTAAAACATTTATTTGAAAGGAGTAACTATGGAGTTTCTTGTCCGTTTTTCTTCATATGAATCTACCTTTGTGAACGGACAGTAATCACTTTATTTTTTTATACATAGTATTTTAATGTAAATGATGACGTTCAAAAGTGCCGTTTACTGGCCTAATTACTGGCATAATAAACGTTTTGACTTTAACTTTGAACCGTAATAGGTGGACAGTTGAAATTTTCACTGATTGTGTATTTCTATTGCCGCTATAACAAAAAATAAATTAAGTTGAAAATTAAAAGGGTCTTCCGTACAAGAAGCGTGTTTTTTTTTCAGTTTATGGTACGGAACCCTTCGTGTGAGAGTCTGACTCGCACTTGGCCGGTCTTTTTATTCAGCAATTAGTACGGGTGCTAGTATCTTGAACTTGACGAAACATGCTCATTAGGAATGTCTAGGGTGGTCCCTTGATTAATAAGTGTTCAAACATGTTTGTAGGTTTTAGCAAACCACTCTTGAGGTGACATTATGAGTTTACCATGTGTACATATTTAAAGTCGAAAGAATATACCTGGTTGAAAAAGCATTACAAAATTTTTACAATTCTATTTGAATAACATTTCCTATTATGATGACAGGGGGCCTACCACAACCTCTTAAAACAATATTACTTTAATATTACTTTGCGTTCCGCTCTGTTGGATTTTCAACGCTCGGATCAGCGCCGAGAGTTGAAAATGCAACAACAGAAATTACAAAGTAATATTAAAATAATATTGTTTTAAGAGGTTGTGGTAGGCCTCCAGGAGCCTGTATCATATCATCACTATAATATTGGATCTGTCTATATTTTTTCCTACAAGTCAGGTGTCCGTAAAACAGCCCACCTGTTACCTCATTACCTCCTCAAACGACACAATAGGCTGTTATCATTACCACTTCGCATTCATTAGCGGTAACGGCGATCTATATGGAATAATAGAACACAATGTCACGTGTCTACTTAGAACAACTACTTCAAAAATCGTTCTTATGACAGACTAGATTATGTCAGCGGTTTCGTCTGCGTGTATGTCGCAAATGATCCCAAGGAAGCGTAGTACTGGGTTAAAAACTGGATAACTTCTATTCGGATTTACACAGGAACGGTTCCATAAACTTGTCTATACTAATATTATAAAGAGGAAAGATTTGTATTTTTGTGTGTGTGTATGTTTGTAACGAATAAACTCAAAAACTACTGTGCCGATTTCAAAAATTCTTTCACCAATGGAAAGCTACATTATTCGGGAGTAACATAGGCTATATTTTATACACGTATTCCCACGGGAACGGGAACTACGCGGGTGAAACTGCGGCGTGATGCTAGTGTAAACCTGAAAAAATCACGTTTATTGTATGGATCGCTTCGATCAACATGTAATTGTTGATCGAAGATGGACCGATTCTTTCTTTTTAAGCAGCAATAGAAGTATACTCTCTCTTCAATTTCAATGGTCTACCTGGTTCATGAGATACACCCGCTGATAGATAGACAGACGGACGAATGGACAACGAGAGTTAACAGTAGGGTTCCGTTGGTTACCGTTCCGGTACGGAAACGTAATAAGTATCAAGTATAGGATATATTTTACCAAATACAAGTTTTGAATTCCAATACATTCAGAATTCACAAGTTTTGAATTCCAATAGATTCAGGTATTTCTGGTATTCTGCGGAGTGCCGAAACGTGCCGAGGGTAGCCTCGACGCTATAAATGATTATATTATGATATTTTTTACAAAAACACTGGAAAGAAATGACATATCAAAAAACCCGACCACAAAAAAACGACTATTAGTTCCAAATAAGACACTTTTCAAGCAGTCTGATTTAGTTGGTGGTATTTAATTTAGATCAATTACAGATGTAATGCCACAAACTGCATCAGGTTTGAAAAGATACCTGTTTGGAACTTATTTATTTGTCGAATTTTTCGGTACTCCTAACTTTACCATTTTTAAAATGCTCACAAGACATTTGCAGATAAAATTCTATTGCCAAAAGTTGACTGCGTGGTAATACAATACAGCAACTAATTAAAACACAAACAAACCATATAAAGTTGTAGCATACATTAATATTTTAAACTTTGTAACTTCATTAACCTCGGAGTAGTCCCGAGTGACGTTACGAGTATAACTGTGTTGGTAATAAAACATTGCATTGTCGTCAACAGTTATAATGCTCGCCTCTTTATGGCACAATAAAGAAATATATTTTTAGTTGACTAAGTATTCCCCGACGAAGCGAAATATCTTGGAATGTACCTAGACCGACGCCTAACATGGAGAAAGCACATTTTTACCAAACGCCTAGCAATGGGACAACAAGTGCGTAAGATGTATTGGTTGATGAATAGAAACAGCCAGCTCTCAATGGAAAATAAACTTTTGTTATATAAGAGTACAATAAAGCCAATATGGACATACGGAATACAGCTATGGGGTACGGCTGCCAACTCCAACCTTGAAATTCTACAAAGGTTTCAATCAAAAATGCTAAGGATGATAATAGACGCACCATGGTATGTCACTAACGAAAGACTTCACCGAGAGCTTGGCATCAAAAGCGTGAAAGAGGAAATAAAGGAGAGAGTCACAACATACAAAGACAGACTGCAACTGCACCCTAACGTATTCGCACACCACCTTATGGACGATATACTTCCAAGTGCGAGGAGACTAAAGAAAAGAGTTCCTCAAGATTTAATTTAATTTAAAACATTATTGAAGAGGGCATGTCACTGGACCTGTACCTCACATACCATAAATCATTACATAAGTATTGTTGAATGTCTCCCAGACAGATTGCAATAAATAAATAATAATAAAAAATAAAAAAGTATTCCCCGCGGCTTTGCTCAGGGGCATACGGCAATTTGTAATAGTTTGGCTTTCTAACAGTGAAAGATTTTAATTAGATCAGTACTATGGTATGCGTCAGATATGTGCAATAACGGTCATTGACCCGTATACATTTATTGACTTTCAGGAATTAATAAAGACATAAAGCTGTCCTGAATCGACTTATATCGTGATCCTTTACGTTCTCTAGTTATGAAAAACGGTTCATAATTTATTGTTCGGGTATCTACGAAGAGATATTAGGTAAAGGTCAATGTACTTTATTGCAAGTTTATTTGGAGCCTACCATACCAGAGATTACGTTTTACCAAATATTTGTATAACTGTAAAATAATAGCTAGGTACTTAAGAAGACGTATAGTAAGCCACAGCTCAGTGGCAATTAAAACCCTTATAAGCTGGCCTCTTATTCCATTGAAACCTCATGCTACGCAAGGCCAGCTCGAAGTCAAAGATATACCCGCCACCGATATTTGGTATTCGGTACCTTACTTTCTTTTTACTCGACCATGTAAAGTGACGTACCTGGAAACAAAATAAAGTTAAATTAGTTTTAATAATAATATCTTTATTCATGTAACAATGATTCATTTAGTTAGTAACTAACACAAATGAGACTAACAAAATAAAAATAAATGGGACTATCTAAAAGTACATGGGATATAATGGTAATATGTCGCAGCCATTTAATTGGATGCCTAGCCTTTTCATTTAAATGTACCGATTTTTCATTGACCTATGTGACATCTTTTGATCTGACTTGCCCATGCCCCTTATGTCGCTGATAAAACGGCACAACGGCAATGAAAAGGCTAGACTTTTAATGAAACGGCGGATTCAGCTAGTTGGCTGCGACATATACATGGCGTGTTACGATAATTCATTCAATGGATTCAGTGTACTCCAATGCCTATAATTTCGTTTAAGTATTATATTAGTGATTTTAGTACCGGACTTTCTCTATATCTTTCTTCGAAGTCAAAAATGTGTAGTCACGAGAGTTTTCACCGCACTGTTCTCGTCTTCAATTTAAGATTACATGAAAAAAGAAAAATATACGTGTCCAATAATTTTAAAATCTATCTGATGGATTCATTAGATTTTTTCAAGAAAATACCTAATTAAGAGTTTTATTTTGTTTACATTACATATGTCTATTCTATTCTGTTCTGTTTAGATTATCCCTGTTTGCAATGCAGCGCTGGCTACCTAGAGAAACTTCGCTGGAATGGGGTGTTCCTGGAATAATGCATAAACGTTGCTCTACGAATACAGGTAAATAGGTTGCGGGTCACGGCCAGGCTGCGCTGGTATCCAGGACACTGGGTCGATATAGACACAGGACTACGTAGTTGCTGCAACCTGCGACCTTTTATTAATGAGAGATTTGATTTGTGAGGTTGAGAATAATCTCCGGAACCATTGCATCAATTTAATAATTCTCTCACTATTTCGTATCGTCTTATGTGGAAATCATCATATCAGCCGAAAGACGTCCACTGTTGGACATGGGCCACCCCCGGATGGGGGGGTCATTGACCCACATACATTTTATTGACTCCCTCAATATCAAAAACAGAAATAAAGTTGTCCTGAATCGAATTGTATCGTGATCCTTTACGTTTTCTAGTAATGAAAAATGGTTAGTAATTTATTGTTTGGCTACAAAGGGATATAAGGGAAAGGTCAATGCACTTTATTGCAAGTTTATCTGGCGCCTACCATAGCTAAGGTTTGCAATTTTGTATGCATGTTTAGTTCTGTGACAAAAAAAAACGTTTTTTTAACCGACTTCTAAAAAAGGAGGAGGTTCTCAATTCGGATGTTTGAATTTTTTTTTTTATGTTTGTTCGCGCATAAGTCCGTCGCTTGCCAACCGATTTTAAAATTTCTTTTGAAAAGGGTATATTTCCTAAATGGTCCCATTGAATTATCAAAATCGGTTCAGTAGTTTGGGTTTTAAATCCAAATAGCTGGAAAAAATATGTGGAAAAATCATCCATATATACGAAATTGTGTATTTATGCTTTCCTCTGACTTTCCCGTGGTGTTGTTAGATGTACCAATAAAAAGTGAAAAATAATAAAAAAAAATAACTTCAATTTCGGTAGTCGGTGTTTTTGGTTGCTTCTTCGTTATTTGACACCGGCTTCCGAAATTAAAGTTATTTTGAACTTTGTTGTGTTTTTTGGAAGTCGGTTTCTTTTTTTTGTGAAAAAGTAATTTAATATTTTTGACTTTTTATTGGTACCCCACACCTAACAACACCACATTTTTTATTATTTTTTCCTTCTTTCTTTGATTGCGCTATGGAGGACTTGGGAAGTGAGGCTCTAGATCGCCATTCCATCAACGAACGCGATTGTCGAAATGACAACATATTAGGGATTGATCACGAGAAATTTCGACAGCGGTTGTCAAGGCCATACATTGTTGACGTTTCGCTGTCACCACGCTACCGGCGTTATGTCACGTGAGCCTCAAGTCTTGAGACTCAACTCCAACATGAGCACGAAAATGTCAATGAAAGCTTGTCTAATTGACGTTTTCGTACTCGAGAGATGAGCAAAAAACTTAAATTCATGACAAGCTCTGATGGAGTTGGAGTTGGAGTTTACGTTTTGGAATATGGGCCTAAGTTTAGTTCGCATGTGGCGGTAAACATGTCACCACCAGTATTGGACGCTATACAGCGTTGCTGAACGTATCAGTCATACCCTTGCCTCTCACTGGAGCTCAACTCGACGCGTTGACTTATGAAGTGTCGATAAGACGTTTTAATGCGCTGAAGCACGCGATTTGAAGCTTATGGGGCGCGGTGTGAATTTAAGCGGTGGGCTATAAGGTGGTTTATATGACTTTTTCGGTTGTTGGCTATAGCTCGTAGGCGCGACTGCAGGTTTGAAGTGTTAAAAGATCACTTTCTATCTCTCTCTCGCTCTCCTCTCTCTCCCTCTCCTCTAATTCTCTCTCTCTCTCTCTTCTCATTCTCTCTCTCGCTCACCTCTCTTTCCTCTCATTCTCTCTCTCGCTCTCCTCTCTCTTCTCTTCTCTTCTCCTTTCCTCTCTCTCTCGCTCTCTCAAAACTAACAGACCACTTGACCAACATCTTGTGGGTTTTTCAACAGTAAAATCTTAGAAGTAAGATAGGGTTGCAGTTTTACTTCATGCAAAATGGCGGACTTACAGTCCACAAAAGGTGGTATAGAGCTAACGTAACAGACGGTGGTGGCAGGTTATTTGACACCGACATTGTATCTCAATATTCGTATGATATTGCTTATTCTATTTCGATATCTATCAGTCAACCTTTGGATGGACTGTCCTAAGGTGAATGTCCGTTGCGGATTTTGTTCGAAAGAGTTACCGCGGCGGAAAGCAAAGGGCAATAGGAGGAGCATGGATGGGTTTTAGTCAGTAAGAGTCTGACACTCCCTCCCGCTCCGCCCAGAGCGGAAGGAGTCATTTGATGATTTCCCAACTATTAAAAAGGTGTACCAACCTTTGACTGGAATTTGGTTGCCCAATATTACATGGGACTAGGTATAACATAGGTATAGGACCGGTGGCTGTGGCGACACTTGGGGGAGGCCTATGTCCAGCAGTGGACGTCTTTCGGCTGATATGATGATGATGATGATGAAGTATAACATAACACATTTGAGATATAAAAACATGCTACGTCACATATAAACTTTTTTTACCGAATTTAAATATTAAAGTAGGTAATGTAGTCCGAAGCTGTTCGCTGTCACTGGCACCAAACCCCACATCCCATAATCGCTTCCATTGCGAAAGAATAATTATTTCATTTGAATTTACACTACAAACTAATGCCAACCTTATTCTCTGACTTACAGAGTTACTGTTACCGTAACTATAGTTCAATCATATTGAATCGTTCCACTGAAATTGGGACAAAATATATGATTGTTTGGAATTGAGCAGATTTAACAGAAATATTATAATTATGATGCATTAAGTTGGATATTTTAATTAAAATTTATAGTAATTAGTTTTGTGAATGGTACTTTATCATGTGTGATTATAAAATGGGCAGTTATTTATCTCTATTTGAGATGGCCCAAAAGTTAAAAGAGATGTTTTCTCTATTTATTTCTTACTAGCTGTCTCCCGCGGCTTCGCTCCCGTCAACTGGCTACCTACCTACCTACCCTACACCTACCCTACACCTACCCTACACCTACTCTACACCTACCCTACACCTACCCTACACCTACCCTACACCTACCCTACACATACATGCATGCAAATAATTCTATTTTACTGAGGTATTTCTTTCCGACTTGCTAGACAAAAGTTGTGATAGTTCGGTTAATATACATGTTATAAAAATAATTTATACTTAGCACTCAGGAATAATGTAGCTTTCTACCAGTGAAAAAATTTTTAGAATTGGATCATTAGTTCCAGAGATTACCCCCTACATACAAACTTACAAATTTTACCTCTTTATAATATGTATTAGTATAGACTATTCCTTGCCCATCCCGTCACTTCCTGTGGGTGTTGTAACAGGCTAAGGAACTCACCAGAGAATGGGCAGCAGCATTCTCTATAGTTACATTGCTACAGCTACACTGCGATCGCCAACCCGCCTGCCAAGCGTGGCGGTTATGGCAGCCCCCCCCCCATCTGGGGGAGGCCTATGTCCAACAGTGGACGTCTTTCGGCTGATATGATGATGATGATTCTTTGCCCACGGTTTCGCCCGCATGAATATAGATTTTCACCTGTAAAAAGTAGTCTATACCGTTTTCAGGTTCCCATCTGCGTCTCTACCAAAATTAATTAAAATCGGTTCAGCAGTTTAGGTCTATCAAACAATCTTACAATCGTTTCTTTGGTCTTCTCCTACTTTTAAACCCACCTTTATTATGGATGGGAAATCATCAAATGACTCCTCCCGCTCCGGGTGGAGCGGGAGGGTATCAGACTCTTACTGACTAAGACCAACCAGTGCTCCTCTTAGTGCCCTTTGCTTTCCAGGGCCGCGGTAACTGATTGACAAACATTGATGATAAAAATGCTTGGCTCAATGCTGGTCCTGCTCCACAGCCACTAGGGCGCACAAATTAGTTATTTAATTATTTTTTATTTTTATTTTTAGCAGTTGTGAGACCCGCTGAATATTGAAAGAACATAGATTTTTCATTGTATAGACTCGAACTAATTTTGCATTGTATAATTTCATGCATTAACGGCACATGTGTGAGTACTGTGTACCTTCAAGTCAAACTATAATTTTTGGGTAAGACTTTAATGTGCCCTGGCTGTTGGGAGTGTCATGCTCACTCAAGTCTCTCTGATGGTGCAGTTTGTGTTTCATTCATTATTTGGCTCCGTCAGCTAGGACTGGTCATCTCTCAACTGCCACGGTTTGTTTTAATTTGTTAGTATTTTGAATTGTTCCTTTTTTGCTTTTGTCGTGCACGTCTTTTTACATTGTTCTCACATGTCTATGAATAATTTCAACAAGAACAATGTAACCACAACTTTGTAATAATTAATTGATTTAAAAGAGTGTCCATGGAGTTTATTGTACGTTCTTCTCCATAATTAGAGATCTACGCTTTGGAACGTGCAAATAGCTTCACCTCTTTGACTGACCGTTCTTGACAATTCAAAAGTGTCTGTAAATGGTTTAATTGAAATAAATGTTTTGACTTTGACTTTGACATTGACTTTGACTCTTTCAAACAAAAATCGCAATAGGTACCCACCTACATTTTAAACCGAAGACTTTCCTCATATTGTTTTAATGTATTAAAACTAGTCGCTGAAACGAATAACACAATAACCTTTAGCAAATATTGACTACAAAACTAAGTGTTCAATACTATTACAAATTATAATATTCCTCCTGAAATCAATTGAAAATGCACCTTATTCAAATACAGGTAAAATTCTAATCTCACTTATCAACAATCCTTACAACATTAACATTTGCACATTATAAACAGTAATTTCCTACACCACAAACTTGTTAATCTAAAATCGACCTTAACTTTACTAAAAAAAGGGTTCAATTTTGCACATAGTAATGCATTAATCAATTAGACTAAATAAGTATCTGTTAGTTCGTTAAAGCTGTAGGGAATATTTAGCTAATTGAATTTGAATCTTACCGTGAGTTTTTTAGGGTTTAAATTTATTTGTTGAGCGTTTGTAGTGCGTTTTACTTTTAAAATACATAACTAGGGATGTTATTAAGTATACTAATATAAGCATAATTATCCGCAATTTTAGTCGGATAATAAACCATCCATTTCTATTTTAACCGACTTCCAAAAAGGACGAGGTTCTCGATTCGGTTGATGTTTTTTTTCATATGTATGAGTATGGAAAAATAATGGTTTAGTTAGGGTCATATCTACTTAGCATTTTCCCTTTGTTGGGGTCGACTTCTAGTCTGATTGGATGCAGCCGAATACGAGTAGGTGCCTACTTCACATATAGTGACTGCATACCAGTGGCCTTAGTGCGAGTTTTGTAACGTTCTCGATCGCGTTAGCGTAAACGTCAATTTATTGAAACTGAATAAGCGCCATCTGGTAACACTCACGGACAACCTGTTTTTTTTTCTATACAATTTGACATAAGCGAATGTTTACGAAAACTGACACTTAGCCCTCATCAATCCAGTTACCGGCTTCTCTCTTCCCTCCTTAGCCAATCTACCAAGCCTTTTGGCTTCTGGCTGCCCGACTGTCAAAGATCTACAAATGATAACTGGGACCGAGGGCTCTACGTGCTACCTGAGGCACGGTCCACTGACGGACCTCGGCCATCTGTTGTTATTTAGTCACAGACGAGGGGTATATGAGTGTCTATGGCCAGTAAATGTATCTGTCGCAGCCAATTAGCTTTTAATCAGCCGTTTAATTGGTTACCTAGCCTTTTCATTTAAATGCGCCGATTTTTAGCGACCTAAGTGACATCTTTTGTTCAATATCATTTAATGACTTGCCTATGACACTTAAGTCGCTGATTAAACGGCACAGTTCAATGAAAAGGCTAGACTTTTAATGAAATGGCGGATTCAGCTAGTTGGCTGCGACATATCTATGATATACTGTCTGAGTCAATATTTTTCAGACATAAGTAATTGAGTTTAGGTACATAACCAGTCTATGTCTGTAACTGCTAGCAAAAGGTCAACTTATCAAAATGCCGCGAAAATAAAATGATTTATTAATGTTAACATTTATTTTGTGTCTAGTCTTTACGTACGGAGGAGGCACGTCAAAGAAAACAATTTAATAATATATAAAATTATGTTATGTTTGAAAATGTGAAAAAGGTTATAAAGCAATCTTTCAAAGGGCGAAGGTAAATCAATTTTGTTTTAGAAAGCAAATGGCTTAAAAATACATTTTACGATAGCGAAATAACATTTAAGTTAGTTCAATTTCGTTCATTCTTACAACCAACTAACTCACCATCTTTTTTTTTTGCCAAAATCTGACAGTTGAACTGTCAAGTTACTGAGTACCTACAATTAAAGGTAGCTTCTGCCAACAACTTCGCCCGCGTGAAAGTCGGAAATTATCCCAAGGGAACATACTCCCAGGATAAAAATATGTGTTATTCCCGACTATAATTTACCTCTGTGCCAAATTTCTCTCTAGTCTATGGCCTTCCTTATGAATGTGGCTATCATATAGGTACAAAAATAATTTTCCAAATCCGACTGGTCTTTCAAGAGATTAGCACATTAAAACAAACAGACTCTTCAGCTTTATTATATTAGTATAAAGTATAATAGCTGCCGCCCGCGGCTCCGCACGTTTGAACGTCGAAAATCATCCCAAGGGAACATACTCCCGGGATAAAAAGTATCCTATGTGTTATTCCAGACTATAATCTACCTCTGTGCCAAATCTCATCAAGATCTATTCAGTAGTTTTTGCGTGGAAGAGTAACAAACATCCATACATACTTTCACGTTTATAATATTAGTAAGGATAAGTTAGGATTAGGATTAAACATGGATTGACCTTTCAATTTATTGCAGTTAGGTCGGTTTTCTTAACTCAAGTTGCTAATGATGTGACCAATCTAACCTTTCTAAAGTTTTCAATATGATCTTAATTTTATAAATGTTTTTTTTAATACTTAGGTAAGAATAAAATAACACTTTTACTTGTCAATCTTTTTCGACAGTTAACTAAATGAGGTCGTTTTAAAACCAACATCAAAAAAAACCGCAACACGACCTGTGATATCCGCGCGTAACCGCAAAGTATCCGTAGATCCGCGAGTCGCGACACATCCCTACGCTAAGCCGCACGCAACTACTCGAGACATCAAAGCGGGTGTAGCTCGAGTGGCAACACTACACATTATGTTGCCAGGATTAAAAACGTTTAGTTGGCTGTCTGGAATATTATAATAAGGGTTGGTAATTTTTACGGTGTTATGTCATTTGCCAAGCGTTTGAAGTTGCAGGTGTTTTGTCATGTAGGCCACCATCTTGATTTTAATGCTGGTCAACCTTTCCTACGTCTATGGAAAGGAAAAAAACTGGCCAAGTGCGAGTCGGACTCGCGCAAGAATGGTTCTGTACCATTATCTATAAAAACGGCAAAAAAATCACGTTTGTTGTATGGGAGCCCCACTTAAATATTTATTTTATTCTGTTTTTAGTATTTGTTGTTATGGCGGCAACAGGAATAAGTACATCATCTGTGAAAATTTCAACTGTCTAGCTATCACATTTCATGAGATACAGCCAATAAAGACGCTTTCAAGAACAAACAGTTACCACAGAGTCCACAGACTTGCTGTTGCCTGACTAAAGACATGCTCTCAAGAAGCTTCTCGCCTGTTATGACACTCTGGTACTTACATAATTCATTAGAAAATTATATTCAAGCCGGCTGTAGCTAATGTAATAACGTCGTATTGAGGTGTTACTATAATTAAGTCTCGTATATGTTGAGAAAGTGGATATAATGCCTTTCATGTATATTTTTCACTGTGAAAATTTTTATAAATCTGGACTAGGATTGATCTTTTTCAAGCAACTTCTAAATACTAAAGCTAAAAATACTTGCGTAAAGCTAAGGAGTGGAATTCCCTGCCCGAGTATGTGTTACCTGATAGGTACAACCTGGGGGTTCTAAGAGTGAATGAGTTACTTCTAGGCAAACGTGCTCATCCAGGGTTGCGGCTGCAGCTAATGTGATATGTTTTGAAGAAGTGTTACTAGACTGATGTACAGGTATATACTACTAAGTGCAATACTAATAACTTAATTGTGCGAACAGCTAAAAAAAAAAGAGTGGAATTCCCTGCCGGAGTCTGTGTTTGCACAAGGAGGGATCATCTCTAAGTCTAGAGTGAATAGGTAACTTCTGGGCGCAAGCGTACTCCATCTTCGACAGGTGAGGTAGTAATCACATGCGAGCCTATAAAAAGTCCCTCAGGCGAAAAAGTTGTTAACTAAAAGCTCATACAAAGCTCCTTGTCTGCCATGACACCCTGGTACTTACATAATTAATTAGAGGATTATCTTCAGGCTGCAGCTAACGTAATATGTCGTGCTGAGGTGTTATAGTACCTGCTGTAGTATGTATGAGGTAAGGAAGGTAACACGGTGGATTGTATGCCTTTGACATGAAAATGTTGGTATTTTGGCATGAAAATGTTGGTTGTTTTTGCTTAAAATGATGTGGTCTTTAATTATTTTACAAAGAAATGTGTCGTCCTACCTATTTGAAGGGTTTTACAGTAAAAAAAAAACCTCCAAAAAAACGATGTGACTACGCCACTGCTTTTGTGCGTCCTAAGTTCAAATGTCTCGTCTTTAAATGTACGTCAGCAGAATAACTACTAAAGTAAAAAGTTATGAGCCTTGAAAGATCCGTAGACCGTATAAAATAATTATTTCTGGTCGAATTTATTCAAGATTGCAAGATCGAACTGCAAGATCGATCTCTGCTTGCAGTTAGAGCCCTAATTAATGTTAGGAGTACGTATCGCTACATATTAAGTTAATATTCAAGTTGGTGGCGATATATTGAAATTATGAATTCAAGTATAGACAAAGTGCCTGCGGACGGCGAGCAATAGGTAGCTCGCTGTCCGATCAGAACAGGCCCAAGTCGACGGCGTGTTGTGTAAGTCAGCAAAGAGAGACAAGCGCTACTCAAATGTGGTCAAAGTCAAACATTTCGGACTTCTGACAACCTATCGCCGACAGAATGTCATTTCATTCTAGATCCCTGTTAAGGTCTACACATAGATCTAGATATTATTAGCGAGCAGGAAGAGAGTTAATTCACATAAGTATTACATGACATGTTCTGGTCCATCGCATCGTTTCCGTCATGCGTCAGCGGGTGACGCGTTGTGGAATTTTGTCGTTTGTACTTAGTACATTGTAGCTTACACTTACAGTACCTAATGAATGGCTGGTATCTTCGTTATAACAGCCGAACCTCGTCAGGGCAGATCATGGCCGTGGGTCAACCATGTTTAACCATTACTCCTTCATCCAGGCCCATTCATTTAATTTGAGATGTGGGAACCTAGCGGTGGGAAGAACGCCTGATACCACCCGGCTTTTTAAAACCCTAGGAACATCTTCACCTGGACGATTATTGCATTGGCCAATATGGAAAGCACTTAATCGGTTGCGTGACTAGGTCGCTACAAACATAATTTAGCGAAAGGGGATTTTATAGACCCGTTAGATACCTAATCTGAATACGGCGCCTCTGTTAAGAACATGAGCCACCAGTTCTAATGTCCGAAGTGCCCGTACACCTGCACTTTCCTTATCCTGAAACACAGGACCCTCCTAGTTCAGGCGAGTGATATTAATACCTTTGGCTATTGTATGTACTACAGTGTAATTTAGAATTAAGAAATTTAAATAAATGATTTGATTTGAACTTTGGGGGGCTTAATGAATGCTACCAATTCTGAAATTAGCCAATCAAACAATCTCAGAAGTTAATTATCGACTCGAAAAGAAGAAGACCAAAAGCATCATGGTCCCGGCTGTAATATGTCTATGAGAGTTGTTACGGGACCTCAGAAGCTCGGAGTTCTTACAACCAGTCTAATCAAGGGGTATAGCCAGGGTTGCGGATTTTGTTCGAAAGTGTCACCGTGGTCCTGGAACGCAAAAGGCACTAAGAGGAGCGGAGCACGGATGGGTTTTAGTCAGTAAGAGTCTGACACTCCGTCCCGCTCCACCCAGAGCGGAAGGAGTCATTTGATGATTTCACATCCAGAAAAAAGGGTATCGTTTTACCTAACTGGGTGGTGATGGATAGACAGTCTGTCGTTCCATATATAAAGTCCTCCAACCGATTTCGGCCATGGCCGCCAATCTCAACGGAGACTAGCCATCGACGCAGGACATATTATGGTGCACATAGTGTGTGCGCAAACACAGGTGCACCCCCTCTTCCGTCACTCTCATATTCCGATGGGACGGCAACCCGACACGACTGGAGAGAGATCTGGAGCAGGACCAACGGCTTAACGTACTTTCCGCGGCACGGGGTGTCACAACACCAACTTCCAAACTCCGGGCTATCACAGGGAAATTCCTATTGGAAGATCCATTGTTTAATTGACATGATTGTACCAACTTCTATGGACAATATATCAAGTAGACCCTTTTTTAAGGATAGGAAATCATCAAATGACTCTTTCCGCCCTGGGCGGAGCGGACAGTGTCAGACTCTTACTGACTAAAACCCATCCGTGTTCCTCTTATGCCTTTTGCTGTCAGGGCCGCGGTGACTCTTTCGAACAAATTCCGCAGCCATCAAGTAGACCCTGCGAGTAGTATCTTGGAGCCTG